>JANKKI010000321.1:0-600000 GCA_025175665.1 Cinchona pubescens
CGTATTGCTCATTGTGTCCTGGAACACCCCCGAAGCATAAAATTGAGATAACTAACTTTGTCGCCGCCAAAAGGGACAAAACTTTTACAATATGATCCCGGGCCGACCCACACAATACACCTACAGATCCTTTCCTCCGTGTTTCATATTGGAATCACCATGTTGAGATGGATCTCGAGGAACAGCTTATTGGCAAATGGCTGCGAGGCTGCCCGAGCTCGCATATGATGTCCTTGCGTCCCAATCGCAACGATGTCCATTGCAGCATAAGGCATACTTCAAAACTTTCGATGCCTCATCCACTGGGACGACTTGAGGAACCTTTAACAAGCCGGAGGAAAGAAGAAGAAAAAAGCTGGCAGCCTGCACTGTAGCGACCGAGATCCCGTAACCTCCAGCTCCAAAGAAAAATGGCAAAGAAAAATCAAGCCCCCAAGATGAGGTTCTAATAGAAGAGGTGTCACTAGATCCGATCCTCCCGATCAAGATCAAGATCGGTTATAAGAGACAGCTCCCACACGCCCTCAAAACAGAAGATCATGGCCGGTACGTTCACTCTCACTTCTCTTATTAAGCGCTCTTCGGTCCGAGCGCAGCTTTGGTAATAAAGGCGTGAGATGGATAAGCTCTTAACCGCCAAATTAATTAGAGAAGTATTCTATCCCACTTGGCTATGTAATCCAGCTTTGTAACAAACCGATTACTCTTGGCGAATGTACCAAGATTTTACCGACCTTAATAAAGCCTCGTCCAAAGGACATTATCCGATTCCCAATCGACACACCGTAGATTCATTTGTTAAATTTTATATTCTACACTTTTTAGATGCATTCAAAGGTTACCACCAAATATATATGGCCAAAGAAGATGAAGAGAAAACCTCTTTCATAGATCGAGGCACGCATCGCTATAGTACCATGCCCTTCGAACTCAAAAATGTTGGAGCCACATATCAACGTCTCATCAATAAAACCTTTAAGTCCCAGATAGGATGAAATATGGAGGTATATATTCACGACATGGTGTATAAAAGCCGAACCTATGAAGATACCTTGGAAGATTTAAGGGAGACATTTGAGACATTAAGATCCATCCAAATGAGGCTGAATCCCAAAAATTGTACGTTTGGGGTCCCTCAGAAAAATTCTGGGATTCATTATCTCTCACAGGGAATCGAGGCGAACCCTAAAAAGGTGCAAGCCATTCTAGATGTGTATAAGAGACAGAGGAAGGAGGTTCAAAGACTAACCGAGAATGGCGGCTCTAAATCGATTCTTATCTAAATCACAGAAAGGGCCTGCCATTCTTCCGAGTCATAAAGAAGTCTGAAGGTTTTGAATGGACCGAATTTCTGCCTCCAAGGCCTTTGAAGAGCTTAAAGAATACTTGGGCACTTTACCGAAGCTTGCTTTTCCCCAAAAAGGAGAACCGCTATACCTCTATATCTCTATTGCCGAACCGTCAATAAGCTCGGTCCTCTTGAGGCAAGATGAACAAGGTAACCAATACCCTGTGTATTTACCTCATCAATGGTTTCAAAGTGTAGAGAAGAACTACAAAAACATTGAAAAGGCAACCTTCTCGTTGGTAGTATCAAGTCCGGAAACTTAGGCCTTATTTTCATGGTCACAAAATAATAATTTTGACCAATCTACCTTTGGAAATATCTTGAACAAACCAAATGCTTGACAGTGTAATGCTGCCGGGTGAGTCGCTTTGAGTTTGACATAGAATTCGTGCCTCGAACCGCGATCAAAGCTCAAGCTTTGGCAGATTTGATGCAAAACTGTGGTATTGAAAAGATTGACCTCATCACGTGACCGATCCAAGAAAAGAACGAGAAAAGAGAGAAGATTCTACATGGGAACTTCATGTTGATGGAGTTTCGTGAGTCCTAGAGGGGTTGGGATAATAATTTGATCTCCGATGTCAACGAACACACGGTACATTTTGTATCCAGCCACATTTACGTGAATTACCACAGGATCATTATGTGGCATCAAACCTGGGAACGGGGTCTTCAGAGGTGTATCTTTTTTGTCTTATGCTCACACCAGATTCTTATACGCGGATGCCCTATCAAAACTAGCCTCAGCAATATACTCGCATTTAACAAAGAGATTTTGGTAGAACCGCGAGAACGCAGATCCGTTGATTTCTCTCAAAAGGCTCATGTGTTCAAACAAATCTCGTTGGATGGAACCCATAATAAATTACTTGAACAACGAGATGCTTCTCGATGATCCTACCGAGGCTAGAAAGATCCAATATATACAGCCGCCAAGTATGCCCTTATTGCATTTACGTGAATTAGATACATGCGCCAATACCCCGCAAGACCTACCTCAGATAGGATCCCTATGCATCAAAGAGACATGTCCTTTGTGCGAAGGAATCGACATCTTAGACCCACTTCCCAGAGGAATTGGCAAGCTTGAGTTCTTAATAGTAGCGGTTGACTATTTCACCAAATGGATCGAGGCCGAATCTCTAGCTACAATTTCAGAAAAGAGGGGATCGGGAGGAAAGTTTAATGGAATCGCCGCCAGAAGCGCTTCGTCGAAAGGATTTAACATCCTCGCGGACGCGTTTACCAGAGAAGGAACCGTGGCTAATAAGAGAAGTGAGAGTGAACGTGACCGCCATGATCTTGCTTTGAGGCGGTGGGAGTTTTTGAGTTAGCTCCTAGTGGTGTCCGGTGGCGTAGAGCGGCGGTCAAGAATCGCAACGGTGAAACGGCGGAGGAGAAAGGATGAAAGGCTATGTACTCGCAACAGTGAAACGGTGAGGAAGAAAGGACGAAAGGCTATGTACCGAGGGATGAGAGTAAAGAAAAAGAGGGAGTGCAACTCTCTGGGAAAATAGGGTAAAGGCAAGTAAGAAGGAAAAGAAGACTTGGGGGGAAAGGGGTAAACTCTGCTGACAGGGTAGCACCTGTCTCTTATACACATCTAGATGTGTATAAGAGACAGCCATAATGCCTAGCCTTTCCCGCCTAAATGCCTTTTTTCATTTCAAAACACATCTAGATGCCCCTAAGAGACAGCACGGCACCATATATATAGGGGACTATTGATGATGTGGAATAATAACACACAAAGATAATTACCTGATTGTTCTGTGTTGCCTACACGCCGCCAGGGCAATCATGTACTTTTGCTTGATTAACTAGTGAAGAGTTAGCCTTATGCTCCTATGTAATTCTATAAATAGGGGTTAGGTGCTATTAAAAAGGGATCGGAATTCGGATAATCAAGACATTTCGACATTCAACTCCTCAACTTTCTCTCTCCTCCTAGAATCACTTTCTAACTTCTTCACAAAAATCAAGAACTCACTAGCTATACAACTGAACGTAATAAGCCCTGTCTCTTATACACATCTAGATGTGTATAAGAGACAGCACACACATGAATAATTTTGTAATATAAATTAAATGATAAGAAATTTAATTTAGACCAGTTGACGTAATTTATTCAATAAAATTTATTAATGTAAAGACAGTCCGTATAATTATGCCCCACAAGATGTTTCATCCACTATCGGAATCAGTAGAAATCCAAAGTGAAGGATGTCTGCTTTTTCTTTTTCTTTTTCTTTTTTTTCATTGATGTGGCCCACCAAAGATGTCTTGATGTGCTAGTTCTGGGCCTCCTGGCCCAAAAGAATGAGTTGATTTTTCCAAGGAAAATTTCAAAAAGAAAAAAAGAAAAAGAAAACAGTTCATGATATGTTTTTTTGTCTATAAGGAGTGATGAATTATCTAAAAACTTGTGTCGTGATGGTTCGTTGCCATTTCTCAATCTTCAAATGTCTGCTTCAATTAAAATCATGGCTTTCAAACTCAAACGGGTAATTTGAATATTCCTGAATAATAAATATACCAACCTTGCAGATTCAGACATATTATATATCCAATTCATCTATATAAAGTAACAAAAATTTTCATATATCTAAATGTTACTAAATTCAAAAATAAAAATAAAATCCGATCTAATATCTAAAATTTTTGATTTATTATAATTGGGCCATTTCCATAATGTAGATAAAGGATCCTATATTTATCTCTTTTACACATCATTTTGTGTATAATATCCTAGTAATTGCTGGATGAATATTTGGCAGCGTCTTAGAAGGAGCATTGACGGTGGATGATAACTGACAACAGAAACAGTTAACATGCATTCACTTTTGTTATTGTTTTCACAAAGGAAGCTTCATACTCTCCTTTACCGTCCTACGTGTGTGTCGTATGAATGTTACAGTTGCAACACCAAGAAATTTCTTTCTTTGACTCTAAACAAAAAAGTATGAGTCAATATTTTTTTTTTCTTTGGACTTTTTCAACATATTTTTTTTTTTTTTTGGACGTTGTTCAACTTAGTTCTGGCTAGTTGTATTTTATTTTCAGTTCTTTTTGTCACAACTTATAAATATTGAAGTATTCTAAAAATGCTCGTAATTATCAAATTATCACATCTAATTGTATGATTAAAATCTAGACCTTCGTCATACTTTTCCCATTAGGACCAAAATTAACCTAAATCACAATATATACAAATTGTGAAGTTTTTACAATAAATAGTGTAATATTTATATCACTATATAATAAATATTTTCTTTAAGAAAAAAAGAAAGGGATCGTATCGTATCCATATTAGACGAACCTTTGAGGTAATCAGATAAGTATTCTGCCATAGTAGAATTTTGTTAAAGGTTATTGTTTCCTTTACACTTTTACGTTCTAAGTGCACAAATTGACATTCTCAAAAATGCATAAAATCTCAATTAAATCATAAAAAAAAGTGTTTTACTATCTAAATTATAATTAATTGTCACTGCAACAAAATTCTCACTTTTCATCCCATCAATTTCATCCAAAATCTAAAGCTCCAAAAAAAAAAAAATTGTTTTTAGCCTCTCCAATTTCACTTGATGCTGAAAGTAACATATATATTATTTATAAAATTATTATCCATATTTTAAACAGGAACACTTTTTTCCCTTCTATTGGATTTAATTCATTATCCACAAATGTTATTCCCCAGCTCATTTTTTCCAATTAAAAAAATAACCCTTGTTCGAGACTAAGACAGCAAATTCTTTGACAATTTCAACTGCTATATATTTTCATTAATTTAACGAATGAAAATCAAGACATCTAGCTGTGTATAAGAACTACCCCACATCTGTCATGGGACCCATTTCCTTATCCATATTGGAATTCCCTTATGGATCGTTAACCGTCACTCCATTTTCAAATGCTCTACCTCTCTAATCTTCATCTCCGTGTGCTCTCATAATTTCTTTGCTTAGTTGTAGTCTTAGAATATATTTATTACTCGAACAGAGTGCAAATTGAAGGACGAAAAACTCTTGCAATTGGGCTTTGGGGTATGTTTGGTCGAGCTGAAATTATTTTTACCGTTAAACACTGAAAAATATTTTTTAATTTTCTTTTATTTAGTTAAAAATTACTTAAAGTAAAAATTTGTTGAGTTTAATTTATTTTTTAAATAGTTCAAGAATGGATGTTAAATGTATTCATACTTTTATAACTTTAAGGGATAATTTCATAAGCCTCTACTGAGGTTTATATTAATATCATTTAGACTTTGAATTTTTAAAAATATCACTTACTTTCCTTCTCTTACCAATGGATCATTTTATGGTCCTAAAATGCATAAAATGACATTTATAACCCATATACCTTAGCCATATTACGAAAGATTTGATAATTTTCACTTGACACCCATTTAGTTTCTAATAATTTTTTATCTACTTATTTTAAAATATATATATATATATGTGTGTGTGTGTGTGTGTGTGTGTTGTGTTGTGTGCATGCATTAATTTGATTACTTCTATATGTTCTAATAAAAATCTTCATCAAGTAAAAACACATAATTAGTATTTTGTTCGGGGAATTACAAACTCGTAAATAAAAAAAAATTCTCTGGATAAATTTTTTGGCCATTAAATTTATGAAAATTAAATTACGCATATTAATGTATTTTTGGGCATCAATTTAAATAAAAATTTTGAATACCTAAAACACATTGTATGATATAATAAATAAATATAATAAGTACTATTTTATTTGTAAATTAAAACGGAAATTGAAATAAGTATTTTTAAAAAACAGCACTAGCACATTACATAACCATAGAAAAGACATATTTGACTCTGGATATATGCTAACTGAAAAGTTATTGTTATTTGTAAGGAAAATAGACCTTTTCATTTAAAATATTTTTCAAGTAAAATCTTTTCCTAAAGAAAACATTTTGCATATATCCAACTAAACAGACCCCAAGATCAAAGGATTAGTTAAAAGAATTAAAATCTATCAATTTGTTCGAGTAATTTTAAATTTAAAATTAATGAATTTTAAATAACTCAAATTTATGTAAAAAACATATTTAGAACCTGTATCTTATAATTTCTAAATTAGGTGAAATTTAAAATTCAATAATTTTAATTTAGATAATTTTCTCTAAGTAAATTCATAGATTTTAATCTTTTACACAAATTTTCAATATTAATAGCCAATTTAGAAAATACACATCTAATGCAATCATATTGTAATATAATACATGAGAGGTGGTTCATTGGATACAAGACTAGACAAGCAAGTTAAAAGGAACAAAAAACTAATAAAATAAAAAAGGATTTTTCAGCTATTAAATACGTAAGAGAAATATCATGAGTCGATTATACTTAAAGATCATCTACGAATTACTTTCAATTATCAAATATATCACTATGCAATACAGAGTAAATAACAAAAAAAAAAATCCTCTAGTTGTATAACACACTCTTTTCTCATATCAATGGTAATCCTCAACTTTTATTTGGTAAAAAAAAAACAAAAAAATCTCTCAGTCTCTCTTTTAATTTCTTATAGGAGTAATTTCTTCGAATTCACCCTATTTTGGTTAGTATCTGGTTGACGCCTGTCGGGCAGGAGCTGGTCTGTCTTGAGATGTTGATGGAGAGCGATTAGATCCAATGCAGAACAATCTGGACGACAAATTACAGATTGGAGATTATTGACTATTATTCCACTTTGAAAATGAAAACGATTAAAAGATAAGAAAAGACTTCAGAGTCTTCACTCAATTCACATCCTCGTAGACTTGACTTACAAAGTTACAACTAACAAGTGCTAGGAAATTTTCTTCTCTAAAAATCTCCCCATCACCACCAGAATTTTTTATTGTCTACTTTTTCTTACAAAGAAATTAAAAAAAAAGGAAATCAGAAATTTTCCGAAACATATATAATTGAAATGTGTAATTAAATTTCCATGCATCATAGGTTCTTGGTTGGATAAATTGTATTTTTTTTTTTGATCTTTGAATGGAAATATGATAAGAAATAGGTTCTTTTGTATAGCTTTTGTTTTTTAAGATTATTTACTAGTTGATATGAATAAGACCTTGGCTGGATATAATTTTTTGTATATATTTCAACAGGAAAGTTGAGAATAAATTTAAGAGATGTTGAAAATATTAATTATTCATTCACTCCTCCCCAATACTTCAACTCATATCTTGGAGTTAAAAATGGAAAAATGGTTCAGCGAGGAAAAATTTATTTTATAACCTTCCTCAGTTTCTACTTTATTAGTAGTTCTTATTACTAATTACTTTTAATTTTATTTATCGTTTTATTTAAAAATTTATTACCCTATGATATTCCAAATCATTAGCAATATCATGGCCATGGGTTGTTCAGCAACCAACTATTTTTCCCTTTTTGAGGAATCAATAACAAAATTTGCCAAAAAGCAAAGTTATAATTGGATTGAATATTTTCATTATTACTATATATATATGATATTTTGTAATTGCAAAATAGAAGATTGTACCTATTTTTTTAGATACTATCCCATTTAAAAATTTAAAACTCATCCAATAAAGTTATAACTAGTGTATTATTTGATATCTATAACTCTCAAAATTACAATATCCGTAATCCTACCACTACTCTTTGTAACTAAGTAATAGTAGGATCATGAACAGTGTTATTTTAAAAATTAACATTACTTAAAACTCTTACAACAGAATTTTTATTTTAACGGATGAATATCTAAAAATTAGTGAATGACGTCAACCTAAAATTTAGAAATGAAAAATGAGACCTTAAACAAGTCTATAATTTGTTGGAATATTACATTTTGTAATCTTTCTATTTTCTTGTAATTATTCCCTAAACAAATTTTTTAACCACCTTACTATATCACATCTCAAAAAATATAATAATATTCTAAATAATGACGGTGTAAACCGATTTTGTTATTTGATTATTTCTTTTTGTAGGACCAGACATACATGAGTCTATCTGTTCGAAAAAGTAAATATGTCATGGTTACAGGAGTCTATTCATCGTATATAGACTTTAATCTTTTTTTATCTTTTCACTCCATTTCTGGGCTGTAGCCTTCTTTTTCGTATTCTTCCATTTGACAGACAAAAAAAAAAGATGAAAAGGTACGAATGATAAATGGGGTCAATCCTCAATATATAGAAAGCATTTGGTCGGTTAGGGGGTTAGCCCACCAAGCCGGGTGGTGGGCTTGCCAGAGCTGGGAAGAAATGGGAAGCAGCCAAAAATGTCTCCCTCAATTCTCAACGGTTGAGAATGAATGGTAGGACCTAT
Source organism: Cinchona pubescens (assembly GCA_025175665.1). NCBI lineage: Eukaryota > Viridiplantae > Streptophyta > Magnoliopsida > Gentianales > Rubiaceae > Cinchona > Cinchona pubescens. The sequence goes on from JANKKI010000321.1 coordinate 8,665, forward strand.
CTATATTTAGAAAGGACTGCTATTTAGTCCAGTTAAATAGAGGAAAAAAATTTTTACTATTTTATTTTACGTTGTGATATAAGTATTTTAAATCGTTAAAAAGATAAAAAATAATGAATCTTCTTCATATTTTAATAATTTGAATTACTATTATATTTATTTCGTATTATATCTATTATTATAATTACTTTATATTATAAAATAAATAATCAAAATTGAGTCCAAACAGAGTGGATAACATATCGTCTTGTGGGTTCAGCAGTGAGAACAGCAGCCAAGGTGGTCCGCTGCTAGAGTCTTCATATGGACCACATCTAGCTGAAAATAAGAGGTCGTCTCAATCACCATAATACATTGTCCACAATTAAGTGCATTCCGGATAAAGGGATGGGACCTATTCGCAGCCAAGGTGAGATGTGTATAAGAGACAGCCTTATACCATACCCCTACTTAGTTGCGTAAAGGGTAGGGTTATTATATAAGTATGTGAATATCAAAAGGGGATGCTCTTCAAACCATTAATCTTACGGGAAACAAAGGGAAAAAATAGTGATATTTAGAAAACTTGACATTATTTTGAAATAAGGAAAAATCAAAAATTCAAAATTACTTTTCAATATCACTTTACTTGACAAAAATATATTTCCCGTAAATGCAACGATATCAAATCTTATACCTGTCTCTTATACACATCTACGAACTTCTAAAATTTTGTCAATTTATCACTTTATATAAATACAATGTCGAAACAATTATATGAAATTACTCTTTGTTGAATTGAAATCTTCAAAACAATTAACAGTCCACTGCAACTACTTCTAACATGTACTATAAAAAATTTTACAAGTTCGTGAAACTTTTAACAACAAACAAAATGCCTGTTTCATTCTGTTTGGACAATAAATGAGGGATTAGTTTCAACACAACAAACATCAGGTTAACTTTTAACGTGGATTAGTACTTATAAAGTAGTTTACTTTCGCTTTCATGAAATATAATACTAACAAATTGATTAGGTTATATATCCAAGATCTCAGCAATTCTCAATTCCTGACATACAGGGCAAAGGCAGGACCCTATGGTCAGTGGGATAAGAATATTTTTAGTATATAGTAAAGGGTAAAAATTAAGTTAATGATAAATATAAATACGATTAGATAAATTTGATAACTTAAACTTTAATTAAATTTATGAAAAATTAAACAAGATAAAACAAATGTTTAGTAATTATGTATTATGAATATTTTTTTCATAATCAAGTAGTATATTTTGTATATGAAATGCTTATACATGTTTTGTGATAAAGGGGTAGTTAAATATATTTTAATTTTTAAGGGGGTAATTTATGGAAACAGACTAATTTTAAGGAAGTTAAAGGGTTAACTGTAAGAAAAATTTAAAACTTTAATAAACACATCTAATAGCTATTGTTCAATTTTCCTAAAGTTGAATATACTTTTTGCTCACCCGAAGTATATGTGGCTCCACTACATTCTTATGCGGGCTTAGGTAATTTATACTGGGTAAAAATTTTGACATTATTGAATCTATTGTTCTTTCTAACAATTTTGATATTGTTCATGAATCTACAGTTCCTGTTAAATAAAAAATTGTAGGACTTAATATCTCACAAAAATACATGCATGATATCTGCGCAATTGAAGCGTTAAATTAATAATGAAACCATTTCATTGAATTTGACGATTTATGCCATACAACTTTTTAAAATATAAAATATTGGGTATATTACAACAGTCTTCAAAATATAACCAAATAATTCCTAAAGGCGAGATAGAATTCTTCAATAGAATGTTGTTAGAAATTAGAATATCCCAAAATAGAAATTTGAAGATCCTTTCACAAGTGGTTGTATACGGTTTCATCTTTTGACTGTAGTAATTGACTTGGAAAGTAAGTAAGAAAGTTCCATTTTCACTCTCTTATCTAAGTGATTTTATACAAACTGATAAATAAAAATTATTAATATGTGATTATAGATTCAAAACAGAAAAAAAAAAATTTGGTCGAAAACCTAAAATTAAGAGATCGTTTAATAAGATCTTGACACGTAAAATGTATTAGATGCCAAGTCTTTATAAATTTTTAATTTTATAAATGAATTTTCAGCTAACCCAAAATTTACTAAATATGTCTCTTATACACATCTAGATGTGTATAAGATTATGATTAAATTTTACCACGATCTTTTTTATCTTGACTTATATTTAAATGCACACATGAAATCCTGATTTGAATGGTCAATAACGTGTAACTCTTTACGGAATCATAATCGAAGATCTCATGTAATCAAAATCGATTTACGTAAATATTTTCCGTAAAGAGTTACACGTTATTGACCATTCAAATCAGGATCTTCATGTGTGCCTCAAAAGCATAATATTCCTGGGTCTATAAGAGAAATACTTAAATACATCTAATCTTTAATCTTATTTATAAATTTTAAATTAAATTGATGTTATAAAATTTATGAATATGTAAGTAGATTTTATAAGATTTAATTTTGACCGCAAAATTTATAAATAAAAATCGAATTTAATAGTATTTTCTACCGACAATATATCTAACGGTACAATATGATGATTAATGCAAAAACATTTAGATCAATAAACATTCTCAAATGGGATTTTCTACCTTGCCAAAATTGTACAAGTGTAATATGATGATTAAGTCCCAAACATGTGAACAAATATATGCAACTTTTCATTTATTTATTTGTATGTATATATGTCTGCAAATTAGAAGCTTATATGGACGAAAGGGATTTTTTATTTATTTGGTAATAAACAAAAATTAACTTCTCTCAAAGGCAAAGACCAAAACAAAAACAAAAAAACAAAACTTTGTAATTGATACATGATCCCATGCAAATGCATTATTACATCTTTGAATGGCAACATATATGTATACAAATAAATAAATGAAAAGTTGCATATATTTGTTCACATGTAAATGGGATAATTGACTTTTTTTTGGCTCCCACCACCGTCCATTTTTAAGTTTCAAAACAGAAAAAGGGCTAACCGGCTAACAAGTTGATGGAAACGGCACGCCTACGCACTCTTACCTACTTTGCCACTAGCTTTGGGGTATGGTTTAAGGTTTCTCTAGTAGTGTCATATCAGTGGATATGAAAGCAATAAAAAAAAAAAAAAAGTTCTAATTACACACTTAAAAATAAAAATAAAACATCACTGGTATTTTTCCAGATTGGAAGACAAAATTACAATACATCATATTAAAAAGACCCCAATTTTCTTGCAACACATTTTTATCATTAAAATCAATAATGATGGAAAGGATATTTCATATAATCCCCTTGTACATGTTTTAACTCAAAGCTCTGTATATTTAGAAAAAAGCACTTCAAATTAATACTCCAACTTCATACCACTAATAAGCATATTATCCATGACACATATCTTGATTATAATTCAAGTTCAATCTTAATTAAACGTGCTAATTTTCTTTTGTTAGGTAATATGATGAGTGTGGAAAGTTATAGAGAGCAAGTAGATAAAATGTATTGAATTGAGTGTAATTTTAAAATGAATTAGATACAGTTTATGCTTAAAAATCCCTTATTTATTTATATTAATGAGGAATGTCGGAGTAATAATAGTGCCACCTAGGCATAGTAATTAATTATATGAATATTTTTAATAAATTTGTCATATAGTCAGTTTACATAAATATCCAATGTTACGTATGATCATTACATAAGGCCAAAACACAGCCTAAAGCTTTAATTGGGGTTACAATCCCCATGTTATCTATTAATTACTACATTATTTTCAGCTCCCCTTATTATTATTATTATTTTTGAGATAATTTCACTCCACAGAGGTTTTTCACTTTTAATCATTGCCTGATGTGTATAAGAGACTAGTTCCTATACTGTCCATTAAAAATTACTTCAGTCCAGTTCAATGAATTAGTATGTCAAGGGAGTAAATGTCTTCAAACCAAGCTATGACATATGATATGTTGTTGTACAATGTGTTATACAAACTTTTAAAATATATGTCGTTGATTATACAAGTTAACTTTTAAAATATACTGGAATGATTCCACAAAACAGCTATGGAATTTTCTGAAGTATATAACTATGCTAAGCCAAGACCTTAACGTTAGGGATTAGTGACTTTGATAGATGTTAAAAAATTGTTGAAATATAAATTATTTTTTAAAATAATAAATATTCATACGTAATTATACAGATTTGATGTTGGCTGTCACAATTTTTATTACAAAGTATAGCTACTATAATAGACTATTTGCTTAAATTTTGCACAAGAAGTACTTGAACAAGTAATTTAAAATTAAATGAAAATTTTATGTCTAATTTATATACTTAAATTCAAAAAAATTTGAAATTCTTACATTTCAAACTTCCAAGTAACACTTTAACACTAATTCACATTTTTTAATATGTCATCACCTTTAATAGTATTGTTTAGGGTTTTCAAATTTTAGGGCATCTAATGTAAAACAAAAAAAAAACAAAAACAATTGGAAAAGCCAATAAATTTTAGGGATACAATTTTAAGATTAAATTTAAAATTTTAAAAATTACTCTATGCCATTTTATAATTTCCCAAAATTGAAAGGGGTCAATTCCATCTCCCTCCTCTCTATTCTGGGACTTTCCAATTTCAATATTTGGACGTGGCAGATCACTGACTGGTAAGCCATATATTTATCTTACTTCACAATTTGGCCCATCGAAATGTGAACATATTTACGTGGGACTTCCTCTAAATTCAATATTTCAATATTTTTAATTGTCATTTAAATCTAAGTCAAGATGAAGATGTCGTGTAGTGCTTACTACCAACTAACGGCATGGGTCCTATTACTGAGACATCGAATTGAATATCTTTTGTGCAAAGACTAAAGAGTGTGACGGATGGTAACATTGGGAGTTAATTAAGTTTGTCTTTTATTTTTCCTTCCAATTAAATTAAAATTCATGTTTGTTGGATTTTTTTTAATAGCATTATTTCTATGTTTTTTTTTTTGGAAGCGTTTGTCCGGTAGAAAATACTATTATAGATTCGATTTTTATCTACACCTATAAATCTGTCTTTAACCATCACAGACATACCTGTCTCTTATACACATCTAGATGTGTATAAGAGACAGGTCAAGAGATCCTAAACTAATTCATAATTTATTATTTATATGTTTGAATCACTAGGAAGTTGTAGGGAGAGAATAATCATTAGTGCCTAAAAAATTCGGTTGTACAGATACATTCTTTAAATATCACACAAGACATATGACATCAAAACATGGTGTTTATTTATCATGATTGAGCTAATGACGCTTTAAGGTAAGTCTCCTTGTTGATATAGGTGCACTTTCTTTCGACTTACAGAATCTCGTCAATTGAGCAACTAATTTGCATCTATAAAGGGTATGTGTGTCTATATATATATTTCCAGATGCTCAAATATAACTTTTTAGATTAGTGAGAATTTATTAAACCAAAATGCATAAAAATGGTAAACACAAGCATTTTTATGAGGAAATGAACCGTGCCCAAAAGAAATACAACACTACCAAAAAATAATAATTATATTTTTTATTAATCACCTTAGACTAATCTAGTTTTTTATCTTTAAAATTAGTTTGAATAACACAAGCAACAATAACAGCAAGATTTAAATTTATAATTTCCAAAGAAAAAGCAATTGCGAGTTTTTTTTTTTTTTTTTGCTCCAAAAAGAAAAACATACACAATTGAACATTTCTATTTCCCACAAAAACATATCTCATATGAATAGAAAATCACAAACAATCTGATTTTTTTTGTGACTAAACAAAAGTATAAGAATGTAATTAGGGGTGCACCCACCATTCGTGGTAATCGTGGGACACTCGAGCCCGGGACCCGCCAACCAGGATTCCGGCGCCACCCCCGCTTTAAACGGTCAGTTATATGTACCGTTATAGGACTTGTGCAATGTTTTATTCATAGTTGATAGAATCCTATCCTATCCTAGTCTTAGCATTATATAATTTTACAATCTAAATTTATAAATTTGATTTTGATCTTATGTGTAAGATCGCTATTATATGTAAGCTTTAATTGGAATATTAAAATTTGATAATTTATGTCTAAATTTACTAGATTAAATTAGTATTTTGATAATTTTTTACTCAAATGTTATATTTCATGAATTTAAACTATTCATTTTTTAAAAAAAAATTAACTAAAAAAAATATTAAATTTACAATAATACAAAATTTTTTACATTTTGACTATATAATATCAAAAACTATAAATTTAAGTAAAGAAAACTTATTTTGTGATGAATATTATAATTTTATATTTATTTACATAAGTTTTCATTAAATATTAGATTTAAAAACAATTAAAACTTATGTTTTTGCATTGTAGAAAGAATTTTACCATCCTATCTACAATCTTACAACCTTTCAAATGATCTAAAACATGTAGGATTTCGATTCTACAAACCTTGGTTCTAACTGTTATTTTGAAGTAGATTGTTTAGGTGTCGAGCATCTTAATTCAATTTTTATAAGACAATTTGAGAAACTAATAATACGGTTGATACAGCAGTCAAGCACTAAAAAGCAACTTGGATGATAGCTTCAAGTTAAATGGAATGATCAAAGTAGTTAATTAAAGTAACTTTCAATCAATTTGGCGCTGAAGTATTCAAAAAGAAAAACAAATTTTTTGTTGATGGGATTTATATTACAATGCATAGAAGTTCACACGGCTAAGTATATATATGCTTGGAAGTAACATACTGTATATACTTCAGAAAATTCCATAGCTTCTTGGTTGGACTATTAAACAAGCCACATCCATGTAAAGTGTATAAGAGACAGGTAGGCAATTTGACATGACTTGCAACTTCTTTTAACTCCTTAAAAGTGTGGGTGTAAAGTCTAGCTTTATTATTATTCTACCGGCTCATTTTTTTTAAAATATGTTTCAATTCTTTTTCTAAAAAGTTATTTCCCTGTGTAGTTGTTTGATTTTATGTTTATTGAACCGAACTTGACAAATTAATTGACAAGCATTAATGTTTCTTTCATTTCAGCTTGGTTTGAGTATTTACTCCCTTGCAACTTTTATTGAACTGGACTGAAGTAATTTTTAATGGACAGTATAGGAATTTTTCGAATTTTGATAAAAACATAAAATTGTTTAATCATAAGGGTATAAACGTTATTATTTATCTAATCTTTTATAAGTCATTTATATATAAAACATGATAGGAATTATGAACTGTTTTGCCTTTTAAAAATATTTTTCAATATCCTCCAATATTTATATCGAGACATCATATACTGATTTATGTCGAGTTCTATCATCGTATAAATTAATTGTATGTAACGAAAAAAAAAGTTAGTTTTAGAAATAAAAGAATTCAGTATATCTATACAATGTGACAAAGTGACAAAAGTCACTAATGTGTTATTAAATGTTAAAGAACGTGAGTTTCAATTTTAAAACTAATTGGTGATAAGTGGGAGAATATGAATGAACCTTATTAATTAGTTCAGGATTTCGACTAATCGATGGATATTTGAACTTTAACACCCCATTTTACACATGACTCGCTGAAACAAGGAAATCCGGCGCAATCCCAAATCAATTAACAGAGATATTGACACTAAATTCGAAAAAGAATAAATAAAATCCAATCGAATATCTAAAATAAGAAATTGATGATTCACTATCCGCGAGAAGTGTTTGGCAAGTGATTCAAAATTGGCACAAAATCTTCTGTTCCAAACCTTATGCTACTCCCTATTACACCACCTAATAAACTGTCATAATTAGTAATTTAATAGAATAATCTTGACAGTTCATTAGGTGGTGTAACAAAGAGTGGCACGGAATGTAGGATAGAAGACCCTTAATGTCCTGATTTTAGAGTTGTAATCGAGTCTCAATAAGTCGGATAAGAGTATGTTCAAATTTAACTCGTTAAATAGAGATGATTGTTTATATTCACTTCAAATTTGAGTCAATCTCAAGTAGTGATGATCAAATTTGGCTTGAATGTTTGATAATTTATTTGAATTTTTTTTTGATTTGACTCATATCTTTCGAGCCGAACTCGAACACATCTATAATTCGTTTGTTTGTGACTTTCACCCTAATTTGTTATTTTCTTATCCTAAAATTGTCTACAGTTTTGTTCCGATGGTTAAAAGACGTGATGTGGATATTTATTATAGTTGTTTAGGGAAAGTGATTTGCAATTTGTGATTCAAAATATATACAAAAGATAAGGTAAGAGAGATTTAATAAGCAAAATAACTAATAAGGAGGAAAAACGAAAGATACTCAGTGTAATAAATTGTCTACTTCTAATCCTCCATTTTATGTTCATGAACTTATCAAATTATATAACATGATGATCGTGATTTTCTCGTTAAAAAGGTCGAGACTCAAAAATTGTACAGATTTAAATTGATAACTCGATAAATAAATTTGAACGAACCGAATTTAAACTGAATATCAAATTATTTGATTTTATTTATAATCCCTACTTGAATTTATAATTTATAAATCATTATAGAAAAGAATTTTTCCTTTTCCATGAAGAAAAGAAGAAATTACTCCGTATATCTTAGATTGAAATATATGTCAATCTTCAACAACTACTAACTGTCAATTTGTCACTTAGTTAATGCTTCTCCTGTACTTTAAGACCCCATCAATTCCCATCCTCTAATCTTCAAACAGTTGCTCAATAAATTAAAGTGAGAAATCACTTTATCCTTATTATTTTGACTATTCTAAATTACTATAATGAATATTCCCATCCTCTAATCTTCAAACAGTAATAAATTAAAGTGAGAAATCACTTTATCCTTATTATTTTGACTATTCTAAATTACTATAATGAATATTCCCACAACAAGTTGCATTGCTCGCAAGTTCCAACTCATCCACTCCCAGCCCCCTCATCCAACGGCCCTCATTTCATCAATTCCCACAAACCGCGTCCCTCCCCCACCTCACCCCCTACAATATATATCCCATGCACGAAATCCTCACAATAACCATCCTGTCCAGTTTACAAGTCACACTAGTTTCTTCCAGAAAAATATATAATGTCATTACTGCTTTCCATCATGAAAATCATATTAATTTTAATCGGAGCCATTTCAATAATATTTACGGCGATCAAATTCTCCGTTCCGTCCTTCGTCGCTCTGCACAGGTGGCTCAAGCCGCCGTATCTCTATTCTATTATTCTCAATGGAATTATCATCACCATCGCCGCCTCCTCCCGGTTCAACCATCGCCAAGGAAGCAAAACGGCGGCGTATCGATCACATGAGGAGAATAGGTTGATTTCTGCCAGACCAACACCGCCGTTGGAGGTAGTGCCCGCTGTCGTGTTGGTTGCCGATCAGCGACAGCAGGCGGAGCTGTATATGAATGCTGTGGAATCTCCTCCGGCGGTGGTCGAGGTGTATGAGGCGGAGGATAATAATGTTGTGGAGCTGAAACCTGTGGTGGTGAATGGTGTTCAACAATTTTACGAAGGTGACGATGATGACGACGTGGCAGGTGGTGATTGGATGATTTCGGAGTCTAATTATTCTCCACCGGCTCAAAGGATAATAGCTTCTCCGGAGACTCTTCAGCCGGCAACAAATTTTGAGGAGGCTGATGACGATGACGTGGCGGTTAATGATTGGATGATTTCAGAGTCTAATTATCATCCACAGTCGCAGACGATTGCTACCTCCAGAGACACTTCAGCTAGATTTTCACTTGCCGCCAAAAGAGAAACCGCTCCTGTCGTCTGGGTTTGATCACCGGAAGCCTATCAAAACCACTCCAGAAGGTAATCAACTTAATTCATTACGTAATTAAAATTTTTATCTTTAATTACTATACTTTTCCAATTTTTTATTCTCCTATAATATTTTTATTAACAGTCAGCCTTTGGGTTTAGCTGATATTTTGTTCTTTGTTAATTAGATATCATTATTTTTTTATCTTTTCACCAACCTTTTTTTTCTAAATAAAAATGATACCATTTGACTATTAAGTCAAGTTAACAAACTATGTGTTGCCAAATAACTACTTGGATGACGCAAATAAGTGTTAACGGATACAAATAAATTTTATTAATAATTATTTTTCTTAGCTGTGTTAGCCACTCGAAGTACTTAAAAATGTTTTACTAAATTATTTTCAGAAACTATTCTTACTTGAACCAAAAGTAATACACATTATTCTACTTAACTAAGGACATAAGGAGCTAAAATTTTTCCCCTTAGAGTACTTTCGTACAACTTGTAATTAAAATCTGAATAACTATAATAGTGTAATCGTTTGATTTAAAATAAAATTCTATCGTATTTGCAATAATATATATATTCTTTTAAGGAGTATGGTTTTGGGATTTAGTTATTATGGTTCCTACCAACATTTTTGTCTTCAATTTCCATTAGTGAATGTTATGTGAGACAGTAAAAAATAAATAGTCATTTGGATTCTAAATAATTTTTATTTTTCAATGGAAAGATGAGAGAGGAGCAAAGGTGACAAGGCCAAAGACAGAGACGCACGAAACATTCGAGAGCACGTGGAAGATGATAACGGAAGGGAGTCACGTGCCAGTCACGAGACAATTTCAGAGATCTGACACGTGGAAAAATCATGGCCGTGAAGTGGTAGTAAACTCACCAGATCATCAATTGGCTCGGCAGCCTGTGCTGAAATCTGAGACGTTCAAAGACCGCCTCACCAATTATCACGAGTTGTCTCAGATTCAGAGTAAGATTAAGAAAGAACCTTCACTGAGTCAAGACGAGTTGAACCGTCGAGTCGAGGATTTCATTAACAAGGTCAATGAAGACATGAGACTGCAGAGGCAGGAGTCAATGAAAAAGTACATGGAGATGATCAATCGTGGGGCCTAGTAATTTTGATTAATATACTATTTAGTCATTTTAAGGACTCTTTTTTTTTTTTTTCAAGAAAGAAAAATGAACAAAATTTGTTTATAGAAATGGATAGGATTTTTTCAATGACTTTTGTTTTTTCTTTTTTTATTTCCTTTGCTTCAAACATGTTTTAGGTTGGGGAGTTCACTTAAATATTTTCTTTTATTTTTTAGGTGAAGATTTTGGTTAATATATAGAGAGATATATGGAAGAAAAAGGTGTGTCTATATACAATTTGTTTTGTTTGTTTGTATTTTACATGAATGAAAAACTTCATAGTATAGTGTATTATTGTAATTGGAGTAATGGAGTTTTATTTTTACTACTAGTAATTATTTAAAATAATGCAGAATTATTTTTTATATTTCATCTTTTATTATTATGTAGATATCTATTTCACAGAGCATAAATCCCTTGCAACTCAACATTTGTAGTCGAAAATGTAAATTTGACCTATTAATAACGTATCATAAAACCTTAAATATGTTAATATTTGTTATCATAACAAATAATTTTTCAAAGACAAAAATTTATTATTTTAAATTTGAATGACTAAATAATAAAAACCGAATATGTAAGCGACTATTTATATATATTTTTTCTAAAAGAAAACTCAAAAACAAAGAAACTTTTTTTGCTTCTTTTTACTAAACAGAAAAGAATTGATAAATGCAGTATCTTAAACGGAGGATTAGAGTCATGGTAAAAAAAAACATTTTCTTAGGAATAAACATTGATACACATTATATGAGATTCAGGAATGAAGGAGGTGTTGAATGGTTTTATATAAATTTGAATTTAATGTTGTATAGCATCCATCAGTACTTAACCACGTACGTCCGTCCGTCCTGGTCAATACAATCAATTAGACAGAACAGTAAACTACTCCCCTTTTTCCATGATTCTAAATATTTTTTTTAAGTTTTTATCAAGTGTCATTGACACGCCTTGCTTCTGAAAGTCTAGTGACTATCGTACTCTTACCTTTCTAGAAAACACTAAATTCAAAATATCAAAACCTTGATTCCTCTTAATTAAATTTATGATTATTTAAAAAAATATTAAATAATGAGCTGAGCAGAATATTACTCAACAAGTAGTTCATATACTTTTTTTTCGAAATGAACAGATTATATAGAATACTAATTAAATATGCATACATTCTTCACATGCAACACAAAATACCAAAAGTTATACAGAACAGATCATATATCACAAACATATAACGGAACAGATAGCTCGTAGATCTCAGGAATTATCAGCTACTGTATCTAGATCTAACTATTATACCTGGAGCCTTACAGAACTAATCCCTTGGACTACATGCAGAAACAGAGACAGAAATGAGAGCATATTTTCACCGAATTACCTGAGTTCACCGTGAGATTAACATACCGAACGCAACCATATCTCACATGCAACACAAGCAATTCACATTCATCGTATATATATAGATATAAAATATTCGAAATTCACATTTACTACATGCTCAATCTTTTTTATATAATAACATAACTTTTATAAATTCAAAAAGAGTTTTAAAATATTTAACAAAAGAATGAAAAGAGATATGTACCACTTACCTCGATGCCAAATTCAAATAAATAACTCTGCATTAATTAAGAATTATCGCCCATTTGGCCTAAAAAGAGTACAGTAAAATACATTTAATTCTAGCTAACCTAAATTAACCCAGAAGAACATGTAATCTGTCCAATCCACTAAACTATGCTAACAATTCCTTAATGCCGTTAAACCACTGGAAGCAATAAAGCCTATTAGACTATTATTTAACTATACTAAACTAGCCAATCTGACTCCTAAAGACACAATGATGCAAATGACATCGTCATGATTCCTCGTCCTTCCAAATAAAACATGATAAATACTTAGATATATCTGATTTTTTATCCTACTTGTATATTTTGTAATGTGGATTAAACTTAAAAAAATTTATGACATCAAATGATATAAACAAAATTTTTTAAAATTTAATCCTAACCATAATATTTACAGATGGGGGCAAAAATCGGATCTACCTAAATATTTTCCTTAAAACATTGCTATTCAACGACAACATTGTAAATAAGTCCCTTGCCATTCCTTATTTCTATTTCTCTGTTGTAAAATTAAGTCAAGATTATTACAATTAAAGTAACTAAAGTAAGAAATTTATAAATATAGATAAGAGAATCATAGAGAGAAATATGAAGGAAATTCTCCAAGATTATATATTATCAACTTTTATATAAATTTTCAGAATTTCCTTCAAAATCCTGTCAATGGCCTTTCAAAAGCCTTCCAAATTTCTTATAAAAGACTTACAAATGAAGTACCAAAACAGAGTCTCCTATTTATAGGGTTACAAGATATGGGATTTATAAATATGATATATGAATCATGAAAATCAATAAGCGTTCACGAAATTCAAAATGATGAATATCACATTAACCGATATATTTATTAAGATGAATAGACATCCATCTTTTTAGAATACATAACACTTCCTCTTGGATGTCCATACATCAAAGAATACGCTAAGAATTACTGTCTCGTTGAAAACCTTTACCAGGAAAAATTCAGTGGGAAAAAACCATGGTAGAGGAAAAAAGAGTATAGTGCGTATTCAATGTTTATAGTACACTTTTGCATGCTACCTCATTAAAAATATTGTGTAGTATTGATTTAAAATTAGATCTAAATTGGTCAGAGTCTCGTGCTAATAACGTGTTATAAAACTAAGTCAAAATTATTAACCTTTATTACAAAACTAACTAAAGTAAAAAATTTATAAGTGTAGATGAGAGAATAGTAGACAGGGAATAGTAAGAAATTCTCCAAGATTCTATATTTATCAACTTTCATAGGCTTTTCAAAAACCCTTCAAAATCCTTTCAAAAGCCTTTCAAAAGTCTTACAAAAGACTTACAAATGAAGTACTAAAACCCCTTATTTATAGGATTGTCTTATAGGGGATTCATAAATATGATAAATGAATCACGGGAATTAATAAACCTTCATGAAATTCAAAAGAATGAATATCAAATTAGCCAATGTGTTTATGAAGATGAATGGATATCCACCTTTATAGAATTCATAACACTTCCCCTTGGATGTCCATGCATCAAAGAATACGCAAAAAATTACTGTCTCGCTAAAACTTTATCAGAAAAAATCCAGTGGAAAAAAATCACGGTATAGGAAAAAAAGAGTATAGTGCGTATTCAATATTTATAGTACACTTTTGCATCCTGTCTCATTAAAAATTTTGTGTTGTATTGATTTAAAATTCTATCTTAATTGGTCAGAGTCTCGTGTTGATAACAGGTTATAAAACTAAATCAAAATTATTACACCTTGACTACAAAACTAACTAAAGTAGAAAATTTATAAGTGTAGATGAGAGAATAGTAGACAGAGAAATAGTAGGAAATTCTCCAAGATTCTATATTATCAACTTTCATAGATGTTTCAAAAACCCTTCAAAACCCTTTCAATAGCATTTCAAAAGCCTTTCAAAAGTCTTACAAAAGACTTACAAATGAAGTACCAAAATCCCCTATTTATAGGGTTACAAGATAGGACATTCATAAATATGATAAATGAATTAGGGAAATCAATAACCTTAATGAAATTCAAAAGGATGAATATTGATAACTTTGAAATTGGAGTTATTTTAGGTTTTAATTGTGCTTAATTTATGTCGTTTTAGTCCTAATTTTCGTAGTTTAGTATTAGTTAACATTTTTTTTTTGTGTGTGTGAATAGTTTATTTGGCGTGCTAATGTGAGAAGATGGCTAATAATGGAGATTTGATTTTGTGTGCAGTAATTCGAAAAGGCAAGATTGTCATTCAACAGTTCTTCAATGGTGAAATTTGAAAAAAAAAAAAAAAAAAGAGAAGAGAGCTCACACGAAGCGAGCAGGAGTTTAGGTAGCAACAATAGTCCATGGACTGAATTACTAAGGATAGGAATGTTATCAATTAGCAAGGACTCCAATTCTACTTAAAAAAATCGTGGGATGATTATTACTTATTTTTGGGCTTATTATTTTAATAGAGGGGGAACTCTTTTTAATTTTTTTTTCCACACAATAAATATTCTGTTTTAGATTGAAGAAGGTGGGATCCAAGATTGAACAATATTTCTTAGGGAGAATCCAACGTTGCAATTTCTAGTTTTAATTATTCCAAGAATATTTTAGGTAATTTTGTTCCTTTTAATTATTCCTATTCTTAACTTTATTTCTTGCTTAAATTTTCTTGCAATATTAATTTTCTAACAATCCTAGTTTTATTTTGATCATGAGTTTTTGTCATTTAATTAATTCTTGCATGTTTATTTCAACCATGTTGTACTAAATTAATTAGGCTTGGGTACGGGTGATGCAAATTTTCACGAATTAATTCAAAAAATCATTAATCGTAAAAATTATATTCATGGGTGATAATTAACATAAAATTGACAATTAAAAAACGTAGCTAATTTTTGTTTTGGTTAGGTTGGTCGAGGTGACACGGAAGTCGATCCCTCGTCATAGACCTGTGTTAATTATTAGACTAATTTCATTTGAGATCGTGACTGTGAGAATTAAATGGTTAGTTCATTATAAATTTCATGCAAATACAATTCAATTTAATTGATTTAGGTCAAAGAAGAATCTATCCCTAAATTAATTAATTTGATAAGATTCAATTGCGCGAGGAATCGGGGTTAGGTTGATAATTGAGAATTGAACTTCCATTGAATATAATTGAGCCGATTGATTGATAATTTGAGTAATTTTAGAAAATTGCAAGCCTAGTACCTAACCTGTCTTTTAAATTATTTGAAAACACTCATTTTTAGTTTAGCATTATTTAATTGCATTCATTATGAACATAATTCCTGTTTTAGTTATAAATTTAGTTTAGTTTATTTTAAAAAAATCCAAAAATACTCATTTGTGATCATCTAAATAGAAATTGTCGAATACTTTCGGTACTTGTCTATGCAGTCTCTATGGGAATGATCCTTATTCACCTTACTACACTGATACCGTGCACTTGCGGAAATTATTGAAAAGTTGTAAATAGGTTAATTTAACTTTTCTTACAACAAGTTTTTGGCGCCGTTGTCGGAGACTGTAGTCTTAGGCAATATTGAACGTCGAGACAATTCCTAATTTGGATATTTTTAGTTTAATTTTTAATTTTTAATTTTTAACCCTATTTTTTGTGACATTGTTCATTATTCTTCTCTACTTATTCAATTTATCGTGTTATATATTGGTGCGTGTAATTTGTTTCCTTGCATTGATTTTCAGTTTATGACATCTGGTAGGACTCTTACTGACTTAGATTCGAAGATCGAAAGAACTTTGAAAAGTATTAGAAAATCTAAACGTACAGCAACAAGGAGAATCAAGTTCTAGTATGGCACAGGAAAGAGATTTGGGACAACCGATAATTGCTGATAATGTAGAAGGTGATGGGGACAATGAGCACAATAGACCTGTTGGGAATAATCGTTCCCTACGGGATTATTCTTTGCCTACTTTTGATGGAACCAACTCGAGTATCATCAGACCACCTATTCAGGGAAATAATTTTAAAATTAAGCCTACTTTGATCTCCATGTTACAAAAATATGCTATGTTTGGGGGACTGCCGAATGAGGACTCAAACCGCCATTTATTGAATTTTGAGGAAGTTTATGACACCTTTAAGTAAAATGGTGTCAGTGCTAATGCATTCAGATTGATATTATTCCCATTTTCACTAAGGGATAGGGCCAAGTTGTGGCTGTAGGGTTATAAGGAGGGGACATTTACTACTTGGGACAGATTGGCTCAAGCATTCATGACAAAATATTTTGCCTTGTCTAAAACAGCCAAGCTTAGAAATGATATCACTGGCTCCTTCAGCTAGCAAATTGGAGAGAATCTCAGCGAGGCATAGGAGTGGTACAATGATTTACTCAATAAATGCCCACATCATGGACTACCAATATGGATACAAATTGATACATTTCATAACGGGCTACTCTAAGAAAATCATGAAATAGTTGACTCTTCAGTAGGTGGTTCATTATCAGCAAACAAAACGCCAGAGGAAGCACAAGAACTCCTTAACATGATGTCAGACAACTATTTCAAATCTTAAACATCACAATTAAGAGAATCAAGTAGGGGAATTCATGAGTTGGATACATTGGATGCATTATTGGCTCAACAAAAAGTAATGGAGGGATAAATGACAACTTTGACAAAGTAGATAGAAGGAATGAAAGTGAATGCAGTGGCTACATCACAACCACTTGTGTGTGATTTTTGTTCAGGTGACCATCCAAATGGTCAGTGCAGCACGTCAGGTTCTTCTTCTTCTGTCATGGGACATGAGCAAGTAAATTATATGGGAAACAACAAAATCAGAATCAATTTAGACCTCAGAACAACTCGTACAGCAACACCTACAATCTGGGTTGAAAAAATCATCCAAACTTTTCTTGGGAAAATCAACAGAATCAATCTCAAAATCAATCGCAGAGTTCAAATTATAGACCATCTTTCCAGCAGCAATATCAACCCCAACACAATCAACTGCCAGCATCACCACCCCAGCCAGAAAAAGAGAATCAGCTAGAGAAGGTCTCACACAGTTCATCCAGTTCAGTACTGACAAAATGAAAAGTCAGGATGCTGCAATCAAAAAATCTTGAGAATCAAATGGGTCAAATGGCAAGGACTATAGCTGAAAGGCCTCTTGGAGCACTATCGAGTGACACCATTGCTAACTCGAGAGAGCAAGAAAAAGCCATCACGTTGTGCAGTGGAAAAGTATTAGAGCCTAAGCAGATTAAGGAAGGAGCGGGCAGAAATGAGAATGAAAATAAAGTCGAAGAAAATGTGAAATCAAACAATGAAGATGATACTGGAGAGATAACAACCAGCGGCAAAGGAGAGGAAAAGCAAGTAGACAAGTATAAAATTCTAGCTAGGAGGATGGCAGAAAGTCAACCCACAGAGCAACCTATCAGAGTTCCATTTCCTAATCGACTGAAGGGCGAGGATCAGTAGAAAAGGTTTAAGCGGTTTCTAGAGATTTTCAAGAAGGTTGAGATCAACATACCTTTTATGTAGACTCTTCAAAATATGCCCAGTTATGCAAAATTTATGAAGCAAATACTTTCAAGCAAGAGAAAATTATTGGGAAATGAGATTCTATGCTTAACAGAAGGGTGTAATGCCATCATCCAAAAAAGTTACCTCCCAAGATGAAGGATCTCGGTTCATTTTCTATTCCATGTACCGTAGGAGGGATAGAATTTGAATGGGCAATGTGCAATTTAGGGGCGTCTATTAACTTGATGCCGTTGTCAATTTATAAGAAGTTGAATGGCAAGGAGCTTAAACCAACAAACGTCTCACTCCAACTGGTAGATAGAACCTATGTATAAAGTATCTTGTGGGTATAGTAGAGGATATTTTGGCCAAAATAGATAAATGTTATTTGCCAGCAGATGTCATCATATTAGACATGGAGGAGGACGAGAACATGCCGTTGATTCTTGGGAGACCATTTTTGGCAACTGGCAGAGCATTGATTGATGTGCAAGAAGGAAAATCACAATTAAGAGTCGATGATCAGACTGTCAATTTTTCTGTCTTTAATTCTCTCAAGCTCCCTTCTATATATGATGATTCAATGATGATCGATGTAGTTGATAAATTGGTTGATGATTTTTGTAGGTACGAGGTTCCGCGACTACCATTGGAGAAAGCCTTGACGCATGCAAGAGACATTGAGAAGCATGATGAAGGGACAAGGATATGTTTAAAGATGCTAGAGGCAAACCCTCTAGTTAAGGAGCCAGTTCCACGAGAAGAGTTAGGTAAGGGCGGTCTCCGGCCAACGAACCCCCCAAGGTAGAGTTAAAACCTCTTCCTGCACATTTGAAATGATATGCGTTTTTAGTTGAGAATGAAACGTTTCCAATTATTGTTAATGCTAGGTTGTCTGATGAACAATTATGTGAATTACTTGATGTTTTGAGAAATCACAAAAGTGCAATTGCATGGAGCATTCATGACATAAAAGGGATTAGCCCTACCATTTGCATGCACAAAATTTTAATGACTGAAAATTATAAGACTTGTAGACAATCTCAGCGTAGGTTTAACCCTACTCTAAAGGAGGTGATGAGGAAAGAAGTCATGAAATTGTTAGATGCAGGCATTATCTATGCAATCAATGATAGTGAGTGGGTTAGTCCTACTCAAGTAATGCCAAAGAAGGGTGGGATGGCAGTAGTAGTCAATGAGAATAATGAACTTATTTTGTCCAGATTAGTCACAGGGTGGAGGGTTTGTATAGATTATAGGAAATTAAATGAAACCACCTGTAAAGATCACTTTCCCCTACCTTTCATTGACTAGATGTTAGAGCGATTAGCAGGTCATGCTTTTTATTGTTTTTTAGAAGGGTACTCCGGGTATTTCCAAATTGCTATAGCCCCGGAGGACCAAGAGAAGACCATATTTACTTGCCCGTATGGCACATTCGCTTATCGAATGATGCCTTTTGGCTTATGTAATGCACCAAGCACATTTCAAAGATGCATGTTTGCCATTTTTCACGACATGATTGAAAAATGCATTGAAATTTTCATGGATGATTTCTCTGTTTTTGGGTCTACATTTGATGATTGTTTTCATAACTTATCCCTTGTTCTTAAATGATGTGAGGAAACAAATCTTGCACTTAATTGGGAAAAGTGCCATTTTATGGTACAAGAAGGGATAGTTTTGGGTCATAGAATATCCACTAAGGGTATTGAGGTAGATAAGGCAAAAATTGAAGTAATAGAAAAACTACCTCCACCGAATAATGTTAAGGGAATCAAGAGTTTTTGGGTAGACATGCCGTGTTCTATCGGCGTTTCATTAAGAATTTCTCCCTTATTGCTAGACCCAATTGTGTAATTTACTGCAAAAAGATGTGTGACTTTTAATTTTGATGAAAATTGTTAAAAAAGCCTTGGTGACTGCACCCATAATTGTAGCGCCCGATTGGTCCTTACCTTTCGAGCTGATGTGTGATGCCAGCAATTTTGCTATGGGTGCAGTCCTATGTCAGAAAAAGAACAAGATTTTGCATGTTATTTACTATGCTAGTAGAACACTTAATGAAGCTCAAGTGAATTATTTCACTACTAAAAAGGAATTACTAGCTGTAATTTTTGCATTTGATAAATTTTGCTCATATCTGATAGGGTCAAAAACAATTGTTCGTACTGACCACTCTACTTTAAAGTATTTATTATCTAAGAATGATGCAAAACCTAGATTAATATGTTGGATTTTATTGCTGTAGGAATTTGACTGGGAAGTGGTTGATAAGAAGGGTAGTGAAAACATGATAGCAGCTCATCTATCAAGACTGGAACGACCGAAAGAAGAAAGTATAGAATTGTCACCCATTCGAGAGGAGTTTCTGGAGGAGAAATTGATGGCAATGGGTATAAACCCATGGTATGCAGACATAGTTAATTATCTAGTAGCGAAAGTTCTTCCATCGTCGATGGACTACAATAAGAAGAAAAAGTTCTTTTTAGATTTGAAATTCTACTATTGGGATTAGCTTTACTTGTACTGGAGGTGTAACGACCAGATGATCAGGAGGTGTGTGCCCGAGGAAGAAATGAAAAATGTGCTTCGAATGTGTCACTCATCACAAGTTAGGGGATATCACAGCAATTTTCAACAGCTGCTAAGGTTCTTCAAAGTGGATTATTCTGGCCATCGTTATTCAAAGATGCTAGGAAATTTGTGGAACACTGCGATGAATGCCAAAGAGCAGGGAACATATCTCGTAGAAATGAGATGCCCCTCAATAACATTTTGGAAGTTGAATTATTTGATGTTTATAATAGACATTCATGGGACCATTTCCGAGCTCTTATTCAAATCGATACATATTGGTGGCAGTGGACTACGAGACAGAGTCGATCGAAGTGGGTCAAGGCAATTGCACTACAAACAAATGATGCTAGAGTTGTCACAAGGTTCATGAAACACAATATATTCTCAAGATTTGGGGTGCCAAGGGCCATAATAAGTGACGGGGGTTCACATTTTAAGAACTACTAATTTGAAACTTTACTGTCAAAGTATGGGGTAACACATAAAATATCATTACCTTACCATTCCCAGACTTCAGGACAGGTTAAAATTTCAAATCGAGAGTTGAAGCGTATCTTAGAGAAAACAGTGAATGCGTCTTGAAAAGATTAGACCCGAAAGCTAGACGATGCACTGTGGGCATACAAGATAGTATTTAAAACCCCTATAGGGATGTCCCCGTATAGGTTGGTTTTTGGGAAGGCATGTCATCTACCAGTAGAATTAGAACACAAGGCATTTTAGGCAGTAAAAGCACTAAATTTTGATGCCAAGGCAACCGACGAGAAGAGATTGTTAGAATTATGTGAGTTAGAGGAATTCAGAGGGGAAGCTTCATCTGGACAATGCTCGAATTTACAAGGAAAGAATGAAGAGGTGGCATGATAGGCACATCCTTCACAAAGAGTTCCGAGTTGGTGATAAAGTTTTGGTTTATAATTCGAGGCTACAGCTATTTCCAGGTAAGTTAAAGTCGAGATGCAGCGGTCCGTATGACGTAGTGCATCTGTTTTCCTGTATGGAGTGGTCGAACTGAAGGGACAACAATCAACATTTCAAGTGAACGGAAATCGGCTCAAAATCTATCGTGGAGGCAATATTGACGAGGGACATGAATTTGTCCAATTTGTAAAGGAATTTTGAAGGATGCAAAGGATAGTCAAGCTAGTGACTATAAAGAAGCGCTATTTGGGAGGCAACCCAAATTTTATTTATTTTAATGTGTTTAATGTTTATAAATTTTTTTTAAAATTTTTATTCTTATAGTTATATTAGTTTTTAACATTGAAAATGAGTTGAAACTGACAAATATATTCTTCAATGCAGGTTACAGGTAGAAGTTTGAATTATATTCTATTGTAAGTTTAAATTTGAAATTAAAAAAATCAAAAAAATTAATAAAAAAAGGAGTAATTTAAAGCTCGCCTTAGGCGAGTTGCAAACAAAGCAATGCTCGCCTATGCTTGCCTAAGGCAAGCATTGTCAGAAGCATGCCCGCCTTAGGCGAGCATTTCTTTTGACATTGCTTGCCTAAGGCGGGCCAAAGTGTTTAATATTTTTTTTAAAAATTAATTTATATAATAAATCCCTTTTCAACCCCAACTCAAATTCCTTCTTTTCTCAACCAGCTCTACTACTCCCTTCCCACCTCTACTAATTCATCGTTCCACCATTTCCACCACCACAAACCTATTAACACCATTTTTTTTTCTTTCTTCTTCCAATTTAGTTTTTTTTAATTAATTAATTATTTATTTATTTTTCTTTTCTTTTCTTCTTCTACGCTTACAACCACCATTGTTCTTCAAATTTTTGTCTCACCATAACCACAAGCAAACTTTTCTCTGCCATAGTTTCTCATACTACCACAAGCTTTCATACCACAAGTTTCTACTCCACCGTCATCAAAGAATCACCCTCACCAACTATTCAATCACCGGTCATAATCCAATATCATGTAATATAAGAGCAGGTCACAGGTCAGTCAAACTTGTCAGTATCAACCACGATTTCTAATATCAACTTGGTGCTTTTTGGTTGAATAATTTTCCTAAATATTTCAAGTAAGATCATTCAATTATTCACCTTGGTTGGAATTTTGGAATAATTGGTAATTAACTTTTTGGAGAAATTATTGGCTGCTCGTGTGATTAATGCCTGATGTTACTTGAATTATTTTGGCCGACCTCAAGTATTTTTGTGGATAATTGTGTTTGATTGGTGATGTGGTAATAATTTTTGTGGGTACATTGCTTGTATTGTTTTGATTAAATTGTGACTGGGATTTGAGATCTGTCTTTATACACATTAGTATGAGAATCTTGATTATAGTGGTATTTATTTATTTTGTGGAATTTGTTAGTATTATTTGGTTATTAAATTGTCGAAGTTTTTATTGGAAATTGTTGAGGGTTGATTGTTAATTGAAATTTGAAACTAATTGGGTTGTGATTTTTGATTTATTGGATTTTAATTGAAAATTGTTGACTAATGGGTTCGTCAAAAAAACGGAAGCAAGTTGACAAGCCTTCATTTAAGTCTAATAAATTTATATCTGAACAAGCCGAAAAGCTCCATGACAAATTGAAAACTCGGAAGGATCCTTGTTATGAGAGGGGTTTTGATCTATCATCTATTAGGGTGTGTAGACACCTATTTTTGTCCCGCAAACTATAAACATAAAGGAAAACAATAATGAGGTAAGCATATAATGCTTAGTAAATAATATTGAAATCCAATTATAAACAACACGTATACAATCATTGCACGAATTTTGAAAAAATTGAGTCAATTATACGAAAATGAAAAATCTTTTTGGGTTTTCAAGTAGATGCAACAATTATACAATGCTTCGGGTTTGAAAAGAAAAGTTGTATACTTCAGGAACGGTCTACAACTTTTATTCTTTGAGTTTAATCCAGTTCCTCTTCCATCGCTTGAAATCTTGGCTCAAAGTTGGTTGTCCCCTATTTTTCTTTTAATTTGACTCTCAATTTTCTTTTTAATTTCCCTTTTAATTTCTTTTTAACCTACTTTTTGATTTCCTCTTAATTTATCCTTTAATTCTCTCTTAATTTGTCTTATGGTGTTTAATGATTATGTGTTTTATGCATTTTGATCTCCTAAGAATGACAGGTAATATTATTGTTTTTTTAGACTTTTAAAAAAAAGTTAGCGCGTGATGATCAGCGTCGTTCACGCGTTGTTTTTGCCACGTTTTCTCTGCGTTTTTCACCCATTTTTCACCAAAATTTCAGATGCCCATACTCCCACATGACAAGGAATGGTCTTTGACCATTTTTACACTCAATCCAATTCATTAAAAGCACAAAAAATCAATCTAAAGGGGAGGGAAAAAATTTTCTGCAGAGAAAACTTTCTGAAGCCAAAGTCAAAAATCTGCCAAACAGCCAACTTTGAGCCAAAATTCTATACGATCAGAGAGGAATTAGTCTAAACTCAAGAAATAAAAGTTGTAGATACCACCTGGAGGTACAACTTATCTTTTCAAACCCTAAGCAAAATCGTCCATTTGGAGGGTCAAAAACGTGGTAGAAAAAGGCTGTTGGTCCAGAGGATTTTCCAGAAAAATTTGTAAGTCTGGAAAAATTTTCAGACAACCAACTTTGGAGCCAAGATTTCAAGCAATGGAGGAGGAATAAGAGTACACTCAAAGAATAAAAGTTCTAGAAGGTTCCTAGGTACAACTTTTATTTTCAAATATTCTCAAAATCGTTAAACTGGTGGGTCAGCGTGGTGGAAAAGGCTGGTAGCCCACCAGGAACCTTCAAAAAAAAAAGAAAGGTTAGAAAAAAATATTTCCATTTTAGTCCTCCAGATTTCAGTTTTTTGCATTTTAGCCCGAGAATATTTTCTCAAATTACATTTAGGCCCTTCTAATACCTTAGGGCCCATTTGGTGCCACGTCATCGCTGACGTGGCACTTCCAGATGCGCCACGTCATCGATGACGTGGTCCCTTATACGCCACGTCAGATGTGTATGGACCCACCAGATTGCGCCACGTCATCGATGACGTGGCATTTTTATTCGGCAAAAAATTCCAAAATTGGCTTAAACTGGGGTTTTACTGTTTTATACCCTCTAGATAATCTATATTATATCCCTGTCTCTTAATTTTTTTAATTACATTTAGGCCCTTAAGGACTTTTCTTTAATATTACTGTTTTTTCTCTTCAAATTTCTTCCAAATTACATGTTTTATGCCAATAACCACCAAGTTTTTACTTTGATTTCTGTTTGGCATTTTAATACGTTTTAATTACCCTTGATTGTGAAATTACTGCTTTGCCCTTATGAGTCTTAAATTGTAAATAGACTTTGATCTTTGCACATATTTTTGATTAATTGCTTTTGTGATGATTGGTGCTTTATTTTAATGTTCGTTGGTCATATCAATATAATATTTATGCCTTATCTTACTTGTTAAATTATGCGAGTTTACTTTTTTGCCCTCAAATTTTGGATTAGTTGCACAACTAGACGTTAAATATTTGAATCAAATTCAATTTAGCTCAGGACTTAATAATTGTATGAATGATATAAAATTGGGTTAGAAATAAACTCCGGCGTGCATGATAAATGACTATTTTTGCCCCTTGGGAGTTAAAGGGCACTACAAGCTCAATGTGTGCGACTTTTAATTGGCCCCGGGCTAAATCTACCTGTCAATGTTAATATTTACCATTTATTTTCGTTTCCTCATTAACATGTACATATTTATTACTTTTAAACTATCTCAAAGCACACGTATGCTACAAAGCCGGCAATAATGAATACTAAAATTGAAAAGAGAAACGCGATAAAATCACGCAACCGGTCCAACGTAAAGTGTGTGCTTTGAGATAAGTTTAAATTGATAATGTCCAGTCAGCATTATATTATCCCTGTCTCTTATACATTTTCTTGAGATATAAGAATTGTTTTTATACAATTCATAGTCGCATTAAAGGCCCCGTTATGTAATAGTAAATAGGTGATTCATTTAAATTTGTAATAGTAAGTAGGTAATTTATGTTTGTAAATTGTAAGTAGGATTTTTGCATTCAATCACCTATTTCTTACAAAAGCCAGTGAGTATAAAAAAAGAAGTGATTAACTCCATTTATCATCTATCGAATATTCCTAATAGTCAATTTCGTGCATATTTGGAGAAAGGGGTTAACTATGATGAGGTATTAGATGTTATTACAGATGGTAAAGGTCAATGGGTTATGAATAAGGGTGAAATAAAATGGGTTAAAAAGTGCTATTTGTGTTTGAAGGCTAGAGTTTGGATGCATTTTATTTATGCTCGATTGTTGCCCATATCCCATACTACTGAAGTAACCCCACAGAGAGCTGTTTTATTGTATGCAATTTTGAAGGGTTTGAGCATTGATATTGGCCAAAAGATTCACCATGAGATAATTCGAAATGGCAATCGGGTTTATGAAGGGTTTGTATTTCCTAATTTAATCACCAAATTATGTCATCTTGCAGAGGTAAATATTGTCGATGGAAACAAAAATCTCAGCCAAAAAAACCATCAATAACACAACTGTGAAGACCGTTGTTGGAACTCATCGTAGACGTGTGCATGATACGGATTCAAGCAGAGGCTAGAGGTTTGGATGGTTATGATACCAATGAAAGCAGTAAGAAGGACTCTTCCAATGATAATGAAGATGCACAGCAGCCTAGAACTCAGCATAAGGGATCTGTACTAGCTCCACCACCAAAAGTATATCCTGATTACATATTTTTCTTACCGAGTGATGAAAATGCATGTAGAGAGTTATTGTGCTATCAAAGCCAAAGTTTACATTCGTTGCATCGGAAGATGGATATCATTGCTTGGAGGATGAATCAAATTAATCTGTTTGATATTACTAATTGGCCTCAACAACCCGCTGCACCTGAGTGGCATTATGGTCCACCAAATAATATTGAGATCTAGATGTGTATAAAAGACAAGGAAGGGAGGAGATGGAGTTGGTCCATTTCGGACTGCAAGCGATTGATCCTTTTCTACATCTGCACAATTTGTCAGGGGAGTTCTTTGTTTTGTTTTGTTTTGTTTTTTTCAGTAGTATTTTCTGTTTGTTATGAATACTGTTTTTTTGTGTGGACTATTTGCCGTAGTTTTGTGCTTTGTTGACGAGTAGTGGTATATTATTAGTTGTGGTTGTGTTAGTGTTTGTCAAATGTGATGTCAGTTCAGCTAGAGTGGTATATTATTAGTTAGATTGACTTTAACTAGCAATGATATAATAACTATGCATGTTGAACCGCATGATTTGTGTACATATTTTTGTGTTAAAAGGATGGAAACATGAGTTGATATAAAATAATGCTTTCTTGGATATTAATTTTTGAACTCATTTCTATTAGAGATGAGTCATGTGATTTGTTGTGATTACCCATAACTGGTCGAAAGTTGCTAGAATTATTCCTTGTAATTATTGATTTGGTTGGAATTGATATGATGTGGGCCTTTGTATTCTCATTTGTGTATTTATGCATGGCGGGTATTAGGTTCTATTACGATTGTTTGACCTTTTTAAGTTGGTATAACCCGTGTGTCCGTGACTAGTTCCTTAAGTGCTCTATGTGTTCCCAATGAGCCTTAAAAAATGGCTTGCTTTACGTAAAAGACGTAAGCATGGTAAAAAATAGAAATTCAAAGGCAGCTTGCGTGAAAATGCGTCCTGCTCAGCCTACAAAAAAAATAAAAATAAAAATAAAAAATAAATAAAGAGCCGAATAAAAAGGTGGTCATAAAGGAATTACGAAAGGTTATATTTTCGTTTTTGGGTTAAACGGTTGTAATGGATCCATAATGCTTTGCCTTTGTATGTCATTTGTGTGCTTTGCATAATAAGGTTCCACTGATCTTTCTTTACCTTTTTTATGGTTATGAGGTTCAATTTTATATAACTTTTGATTTGATTGTGGGATATCATAATTTCTTATGTGACGTGGCCCATATTGATATATTTGAGTTTTTTGAATTTATGTTCGAGAAAGTTTATTTGATGTTTATTCATGTGGAGTTTTTGGTGTGTGTAATTGTGTTATATGATTCATGTGGTTCGTTGGTTTCGAGCATAGTTTATGAGTCAATTCGGTCAATCTCATTTTAATATTACCACTCCTACTTTGTTATGTGTGAGTTTTGTTTTGTTTGATTTTGTTTTGCTCGAGACTAGCAAAACGCTATGTTGGGGGGAGTTGATAACTCTAAAATTGGAGTTATTTTAGGTTTCAACTGTGCTTAAATTTATGAAGTTTTAGTCCCAATTTTAGTAATTTAGTATTAGTTAATTAGTGTGTTAGTAATTTGTAAGTTTTTTTTTTTTTTTTTTTTTGTGTTAATAGTTTATTTGGCGTGCTAATGTGAGAAGATGGCTAATAATGGAGATTTGCTTTTGTGTGCAGGAATTCGAAAGGGCAAGATTGTCATTCAACATTCAATGGTGAAATTTGAAAGTAGAAAAAAAAAAAGAGAAGAGAGCTCGCACGAAGCGAGCAGGAGTTTAGGCAGCAACAATAGTACTACATGGACTAAATTACTAAGGATACGAATGTTATCAATTAACAAGGACTCCAATTCTACTTCAAAAAATCGTGGGATGATTATTACTTATTTTTAGGCTTATTATTTTAATAGTGGGGGAACTCTTTTTAATTCTTTTTTTCCACACAATAAATCTTCTAGTTTTAGATTGAAGAAGGTCGGATCCAAGATTGAACAATATTTCTTAGGGAGAATCCAACGTTGCAATTTCTAGTTTTAATTATTCCAATAATATTTTAGGTAATTTCATTCCTTTTAATTATTCTTATTCTTGACTTTATTTCTTGCTTAAATTTTCTTGCAATATTAATTTTGTAACAATTCTAGTTTTATTTTGATCATGAGTTTTTGTGATTTAATTAATTCTTGCATGTTTATTTCAACCATGTTGCACTAAATTCATTAGCGTTGGGTATGGGTGATGTAAATTTCCACGAATTAACTCGAAAAATCATTAATCGGAAAAATTATATTGATGGTGATAATTAACATAAAATTGACAATTCAAGAAAGTAACTAATTCGTGTTTTGGTTAGGTTGGTCGAGGTGACACGGAAGTCCAATCCCCCGTCATAGACCTGTGTTAATTATTAGACTAGTTTCATTCAAGATCGTGACTGTAAGAATTACATGGTTAGTTCATTATAAATCTTCATACAAATACAATTCAATTTAATTGAATTGGGTCAAAGAGGAATCTACCCCTAAATTAATTAATTTGATTGGACTCAATTGCGCGAGGAATCGGGGTTAGGTTGGTAGTTGGGAATTGAACTTCCATTGAATATAATTGAGATGATGTACAAGAGACAATTCCAAAAATTGCTCGCCTAGTACCTAACCTGTCTTTTAAATTATTTGAAAACAATCATTTTTAGTTTAGCATTATTTAATTGCATTCATTTAATTCCTGTTTTAGTTATAAATTTAGTTTATTTTATTTTTAAAAAATCTAAAAATACTCATTTGTGATCGTCTAAATAGAAATTATCGAATACTTTCGGTACTTGTCTATGCAGTCTCCGTGGGAACGATCCTTATTTACCCTACTACACTGACTATCTTATGCACTTGCGGAAATGCAACTCAGTTGTGAATAGGTTAATTTAACTTTTCTTACAACAAATATCAAATTAACCGATGTGTTTATGAAGATGAATGGACATCCATCTTTATAGAATTCGTAACACTTCCCCTTGGATGTCCATGCATCAAAGAATACGCAAAAAATTATTGTCTCGTTAAAAAACTTTATCAGGAAAAACCCTATGGGAAAAAGTCATGGTAGAGAAAAAAAGAGTATAGTGCGTATTCAATATTTATAGTACACTTTCGCATGTTGCTTCGTTAAAACTTTTGTGTTGTATTGATTTAAAATTCTATCTCAATTGGTCATAGTCTCGTGCTGATAACATGTTATAAAACTAAATCAAAATTATTAATCTTGACTACAAAACTAACTAAAGTAGGAAATTTATAAATGTAAATGAGATAATAGGAGACAGAGAAATATTAGGAAATTCTCCAAGATTCTACATTATCAACTTTCATAGGCTGTTCAAAAACACGCACCTTCCATACCCTTTCAATGGCCTTTCAAAAGTCTTACAAAAGACTTACAAATGAAGTATCAAAACTCCCTATTTATAGATTTACAAGATAGGGATTCATAAGTATGATACATGAATCACGAGAATCAATAAAAATTTTCACGGAATTCAAAAGGATGAATATCACATTAACCAATGTGTTTATGAAGATGAATGGACATCCACCTTTATAGAATTCATAACGTTGTCTATTTATTTTATTTTATTTATTTTTCCTTCTTTGGCCATTAACTCAACAAATTAAGATCCCAATTTAAACCGCACAAACACAAAATCATTGACCCACATGACAAGTGTGTAAAAACTTCCTTATTTTTGCAACATAAATTCTTTAATAATTCTTTTTCCCACATTAGCTGGGGATCGAAAACATCTAGACAAGTTTCAAACTGCAAGAGTTCAATCATTTTTTTTTTTAGCTCATTACTATCAATTTATTTTATTTCTAATAAAATCAAAATAAACCTTCTACTATCAATTAACCCACAGTAAAGTATTACCCCATGAACAAAACACAAACCAATTATACAAAGACGTGAACGTTGCCGCTTGCCAGTTTCCAAAACAACGTCAAGCATTGCCAGAGTAACCCCTACTTTAAATCTATAATATGTCAGTCACTAGTAGAGTTATAAATTTGCAACATTAGTCCTCCCTTATAAAGAGACAGAGTGCATTCAACCCCAAAAAAACTAACCTAGGCTCTCACATGTTTAGGCCTAAATTATTATTAATGGACCAAAAATTGCTAGGTTCCAGAGTCATACTATCACCTCTGAAAATTTTTAGATGAACCGATCTATAATAGGTGCCATGAATTTCTTGATTTACATTCATCCATATTAATTCAAGTCAATAAAATAAATTTTTTTAGGATAATTTGAATAAATGTAGATCAAAGAGTCTATTATACTTACCATAAATCCGATCTACCTAAAAATCTCCACTATCACCCTACCCAATTAACAACATTACAGGTTGAGATGTCTTTTTTTGGGTAAATTGGAGGCTGAGAGTTGTCTACTCCGCTTGTGCATATATGTTTAGTTTGTCAATTGGTTGTACATTTACAATGATAGAATAAGACTCTACATATAAATTTGAATACAAAGAATCTTACTACGATAATACTTCTATTACGATATGTTTAAAATTTTAAATATATATCGGAAATATAATCTTGAAAATTTTATAGATTTATATTATTAGTTGAAATATTAACAGTTTCCATGCATAATCTAATTTATATTTGTCTAAACAATTGTGCAAATATATGCATTGCCGACCCTCTCAATGCCCACGCCCATTTATAAGAGTGCTTGGCTACATTGCACATTTATACTAGGACCAATTCTCCCCACCCCCCCCCCCCCCCCCCAAATCTTTTCTTGTTTAATTGATGAATTAAACAAGGTCATCTCATTACACATTATATACCAACACTAATTCCTCTATATATGTCGAAGTGGGTACCAGATCCAGCAGAAACTCACTAGTCTTTAACCGTCAAACAACATCACAAACACCATCCTTGGAGAATACTTTGTCGATCAAAATATACATATTGGATATTTTGTGGATATTTATATGTTTTAGTCTCACATTTAGTTTTTAATGGGGGAAAAAAGAATGCTCAGCCTATTGAGTCAGTTGCCAATAAAAATAAATATTTTCTTAGAAGTTGCGGTGCGATATTGAGTTGCTATACGATTGATGTATGTGACGAAATGGTCAAAATTAATAGTGACAAACTTTTGTATCAAATTCTAAATATCAACTATTCAATGTCTATTTAGTGCTATCGATGTTTCTGATTGTTGAATATTGAATAATAATATTGCAAAAGAATCATGTGATAACTATTTATTAGTGATAGTAAGTTGGCAGCATGATCTCATTTACATAAACTTTATGACATCTAGATGTTTAGATGTGACTAAGGATTCACAAATTATTCAGACAAAAATTTAGTACTTGTTCCCTTAGAGCTTGATTCTTAGGGTTAAAATCTTAGATATATACACCATTAGGTAACATATAGTTTTTAATTTCTAAAACGGACAACAGGTACTCAATTATTTACTTTTGATTGCTACAAACGCATACTACTCAAGGGAAGGGTATATGATTTTTTTATTCTTGTTTGCATTTGTCACCAAGGCCTCATTGGCATTTGGACATAAGTAATATTTTTAAGGACCAAATAAAGAAGTTGAAAATTTCATATCCAATCATGTCAATCCAAAATTCCGAAGCAATCAACCATCTCTGATTCTGATGTGTTTAATGAGTTCAACATTCATAGCATTAGAAACTTTGCGTTTGACTCGTTCCACCACCTTGTTAATTGCCTCATCTGTCAACTAAAGTGAAATAAACATTTTTGTAATAAAGTCCAAGGCAATATTTTCCACCGCTTGGGGTTTCTCACACCATGTCCCCTCATTATTTTTCAAACCCCTAATAAAATTTCTCTACTATATCTCAGAAGCCTATTGGCATGGAAAAATTGTGTTGCGGTCATATTCCTTATACAACTACGCCTTCCCATGTTGTTTCCACATTGTTTCTTCTCGGTCAAGTAATTCTTCTAACTCTGTTATCCATCCCTTTAATGATGTCAGAATACAGACTCCTTTGTTGCGCTAGGTCGATCTTTGATTTACCTCATCGGCCTTTTTCTTAAAATTACCAAATGAGGACTTGCTCCAATTTATAAGCCCTGTCTTGCATCTTTTGAGCTTCTCCAAGTACTTTATACTCTTCATTGATGATTTTTCTAGAATGACTTGGGTGTATTTCCTGAAAGAAAAATCTGAAGTGTTTCATGTATTCAAAAAGTTCAAGAGTCTTGTAGAAAAACAAAGTGGTCATTATATTAAGACCTTAAGGAGTGATAGAGGAAAGGAATATACTTCCAATATATTTCAGGAATTTTGTGAAGATGAAGGAGTAGAAAGACAGCTCATGGTTGGCTACACACCTCAACAAAATGGAGAAGTATCCGAAAGGCAGAATCAAACCGTGATGGAGATGGCAAAATCCATGTTGCATGTATTTGGCTTTGCTCTTAAACACATTTAGGGCTGAGCGGTGCATACAGCCCTGTCTTGTTGAATAGAAACTACCATGTGGCGGACAGAATCAAACTCCTCTTGAAGCATGGAGTGGAAGAAAGCCGTCAGTGAATCATTTGAAAATTTTTGGAAGTGTTTGCTATTCTCACATTCCAAAGGAGAAAAGGTACAAACTTGATGAATTTAGTGAAAAATGCATCTTTGTTGGTTATAGTTCACAATCAAAAGGCTATCGTTTGTATAACTTGAAAACTAACAAAATCATTGTTTGTCAAGATGTTTTATTTAATGAAAATGTTTCATGGAATTGGAATAATGGAAAAGAAGAGAAAGGTACTGTTTTGGTTGATGATGAACAACATAATGAGGAAGAATTTCCAGCCTCACCAAACAGTTGTCTCCCTCACCAAGTTCAAGTTCGAGTTCACTCAACCTCAACACCAAAGAAGATGAGGAGCTTGAATGATATCTATGCAAGGTGCAACTTTTGTGTACTTGAACCAGAAAATTTTGAAGAAGCAAATGCCGAAAATGATTGGAGAAAAGCCATGGAGGAGGAGATTCAATCAATTGAAAAGAACAACACTTGGAAGCTTGTTGACAAACCACAAAACAAGGAGATCATTGGAGTGAAGTGGATATACAAAGCAAAGCTGAATCCGGATGGTTCAATCCAAAGAAAGAAGGCAAGACTTGTTGCAAAAGGGTTCACTCAACAGCCCGGTGTCGACCATAATGAAACATTTGCACCGGTAGCAAGGTTTGACACAATTCAAACTCTTATTGCTATGGCAGCCCACAAAGGATGGAGTCTTTATCAACTCGATGTCAAATCAGCATTTTTGTATAAGAGAATTGAAGCAACAAGTTTCCTATCCAACAACCCCAAGGCTTTGTCAAAAAAGGAGAGAAAGACAAAGTGTACAAATTGAGACTAGCATTGTACGGGTTGAAGTAAGCACCAAGGACTTGGTATAGTCAAATTGATTCTTACTTTCTGGATCAAGGATTCAAGAGAAGCAAAAATGAGCCAACATTGTATGTGAAGAAACAAGGTACTTCAAATATTCTTATTGTTGCTTTGTATGTTGATGATTTGCTTTATACAGGTAATAATGAGAACATGATTACTAAATTTAAGAAAGACATGATGAAGAAGTATGAAATGAATGACATGAGATTGCTACATCACTTTCTTGGAATAGAGATTGATCAAAATGATGATGGAGTATTTATTTGTCAAAAGAAATACGCTGAAAATATTCTTGTTAAGTTTGGCATGCATGGTTGTAAGCCCATAACTACACCACTTGTAGTTAATGAAAAGCTTGTCAAGGATGATGGTGATAAGAGAGCCAATCCAACTTTGTATCGAAGTTTGGTAGGAAATTTGTTATATCTTACAGCCACAAGACCGGATATTATGTTTGCTACAAGAAGTTTATTATCAAGGTTTATGAACAATCCGAGTCAATTACATCTTGGTGCAGCCAAGAGAGTACTTAATTACATCAAAGGAACAACCAATTTCGGATTAAAATTCAGCAAAGTCTCTGGTACAACTTTGTATGGATTTTGTGATAATGATTGGGCTGGATGCCATGATGATATGAAAAGAACCTCCGGCTATTGTTTCACAGTTGGTTCAGCCATGTTTTCTTGGGTTTCAAAGAAACAACAAAGTGTTGCACAATCCTCTGCCGAAGCTGAATATGTTTCAGCTAGTTTGGCAACTTCACATGTGATTTGGCTAAGGAGAATTCTTGAAGACATTTACAAAAAGCAAAAAGAAGTCACGGTGATGTTTTGCGACAACAAATCAGCCATTGACATTGCCAAAAATCCAGTTCATCATTCAAGAACTCGACACATTGCAATCAAACATCACTTCATAAGAGAAGCAATTGAAGACGGTGAAGTTGAACTCAAGTTTTGCAACAAGTGAAGATCAAGTTGCGGATATCTTTACAAAGCCGCTACCTCAAGACAAGTTTTGTTATTTTCGAGAGATGCTTGGAGTTCAAGAACAGCACATTAAAGGGGGAATATGTTGATTAATAACTTAATTAATTAAGTCACATGCATTTTTTAGAATTCCAAGTAGTTGAATGTCTCCTTTGTTTCTTTTATGTGTTGGAAACATTTCCTAGAAGTCTAGTGCAATGTTCTAGGAGTTTAGGTTCATTGTAACCATTCAGCTAGAAATAGAGCTCCATATGTAACTAAAAATAATAACAAAGAGTGAAATAAGAAACCAAGAGAGAATTTAATCCAACTCCAAACAGTTTTCTTCAAACTTCTTGGCTTAATCACCAACAAAGAATGTTCGCGCCTAAGTCCCTACAACATGCAAGAACTTGGGTAAAATGGAGAAAGCCAAATCCAGTCATCTGATGTATAAAACAAGACCCTTCTTAAAAATCCCAGCCCAATTCTCTGAAGCCGCTCTTAAAGATTCTATCCCTTGCCAAGATAGAATTGTTAAATCAGCCAATTTTAATTCTGCTCCAATTCTTGCTCTGCCAAAAAAGCCAATAATCAAGAAACCTTTTAAGAAGTTATCTACTACTGAAATGGATGAGAAAAGAGCCAACGGGCTATGTTTTTGGTGTGATGAGAAATATGGTTTTGGTCATAAATGTAGGAATAAGCAACTATTTAGGTTGGAAATTCATGATAGGGAAGAAGAAGTTGAGACTGAAGAAAATGAACTAGTGGAAGGAATTGAAGAAGAGATTTGTGATGAAGGAACCTAGTCCACATTTCAACAAATGCAATGACATCCACTGCAGTTCCAAGATTCAGAACCATGAAAGTTTCTGGACATGTTGACAAGAAATCTGTAAGTATTTTCATAGATTGTGGCAACTCTCATAATTTTATACATCCTGAAACTGTCAAGAAATTGGGACTTAAAACTCAGAAAACAACTACTATGATTGTTGAAGTAGGTAATGCATAGTAATAAGATTACAACCAATGAGCTATGTTCCAATTTCAAGTGGTAATTGCATGGTCATGATTTTGTTGCTGATTTGTTGGTACTACCTATGAGAGGTTGTGAGGTGGTGTTGGGAGTTCATTGGTTATCTACTTTGGGGAATATAAAGTGGAACTTTAATGAGCTGAGAATGGAATTTTGGAAACAGGGAAAGAATGTTGTTTTAAGAGGAATTAAACAACAAGGTATTCAATTGCTTCAAAAGAAACAAATGCAAAAATTGTTACATAAACCTGAACAAATCACCTCTGCACAACTTTGCATTATCAATTGTATGGATTTTCATGAAAAAAAATCAAAAGTGTGAGTTGGGATCTTAAGAAATGATTAAAAAAGGGGAACTACAGGAAAACATCGTAACGAACAAATCCACGCCTTTACTGAACCAAGACTGTGGCTCAGCTTTTCATGGATCAAGTCTATGAATTGCATGGATTACCCCAATCTATTGTGAATGATAGAGATCCTCTTTCATTCCTCAGTACATTTTGGCAGGAACTATTCAAATTACAGAAGGTGAAATTGCAATTTTCATCAGCTTATCATCCGTAAACTCACTACAAGAAAATTGCAAATTTCATGCGGATTTTTGCTGCGGATTTTTTCCCCAGGAATTATATTTTATTCATTTGCAAATTTTAGTTTTCTAGGTTTGGGATTAAAATTTTGCACGAAAAGGAAAAATCCGCATCACAATCTAGATGTAATATCAATAGACAGTCTCTTATACACAAGATGTGTACAGAACAAAAATCCGAAGGATTTTTTAAGGAAATATCCCCAGCAAAATCCCCATATATATTTCGCAGAAATTTCTGCTGAATTAATGTCCGCAAGACACCTGCGGAATTAATTTCCGCAGACACGTCTGCTTGAATTAATGTCCGCAGACACCTGCTGCGGAAAAATTAAGACAATAGCAAATTTGCTTTGCGGAATATATTTCAGAAATTTCTCTTAAATGTCCGACACACGTCCGAAAAAAGGTAAGATCTAATCGGGAAAAAATCACTTTTCCTCTCCATTTCCTGCACCACCAGCCACCATTCACCCTCCACCTTTCTTCCAACTACCATCCACTATTTCCAAACCTAAATTTCATCCCTTCTTCCTCATTTCTTTCTCTCCTCAAGCAATTTTGCTCCATCCTTCCTCTTGAAGAAGCCGCGTGAACTTGGTGTTCATCTTGGATTCGATTTGTCCAGCCACCATCTCCTCTAGCTGCAACCGTGCACATCCTCAACCATTTCCAAGGTGATTGATTGATCTACCATTTCAATTTTTGTTCTTTTATCATTCAGGCAATCATGTCTTGTTATCCATAATTTCACACAGGGTTTATCTTGTTATCCCTCAGTTTTAAATATTTTGGTTGTTGACAAGTAAAATTTATAAACCCAGCCAAACCCTCCAAAAATTCTAATTTCGTAGGATTTTGCTATAATTTTTGCGTTTTATTTTTCTTTTATTTTTATTTTTATTTTTATTTTGTTTGTTGTCGTATAGATTTTTGCTATGTTATTTTGATTTTTTTTATCCCTAATTTCGGTAGGATTTTTGCTATAGTTTTTGCATTTTTATTTTTATTTTTTTTATTTTGTTTGTTATCGTATAGATTTTTGTTGTGTTATTTACATTTTTTTTTCAATTGTTTGTTATCCATAATTTGTCGAGGATTTTTGCTATGTTATTTTCAATTTATTTCCATATAATGACAATATTTAACACCTATACTATCATATACTAAATTTTTACTACATAATAAGCAAGTGGAAAATTTTCATGAAATTATATTCTTATATTTATCTAGAAATTAATTGTTTAACAGGAAACTAAGTAAGTCATTAGTTTGGTTAGGCAAAATGGAAGTTCCGGAGCATCGAAGGTGGATGTATAATAGGCTTCTTCCAAATCGCCGGGGATATGTGGAATTCTTGTTTTAGGCATTCGCCGGTTAGCGATTTCCTTATTTGCTTATATACATGTAACGTGTGTCACTTTAGCTGGTTCTTTATCAAAGAATTGTTAAAAAAAAAAACTACACAAGTCCACCTCACAGTAAGCGCCTGTCTCTTATACACATCTAGATGTGTATATGTATGTCTTGGACACCTCATCTTGTATTTCACTACTATGAGCTTTTAAGTGCTTTGATTTCTTGTTTATAAAGTTTGGTTCTTTGATAAGTGAAAATCTACGTCTTTAGTCTGATTGGTGATTATATATGTACTTTTGTGTCTTGTGTTCACTTGTCTGCTGCATAATGCTACTTTAACATCTACATATTCTGTTATTTTAATCCTGCACAAGCAAGGAATGCCCGTCTGAGTAAACAAAGGTGTGCCTTTTTCTGTTGATTTTCTTTCGGTGTTTTCTTCTTTACAAGAATGAGATGTAAACATGGTCTAGTACATGCTATGCATATCATTTTTTTATATTCATGGTGATCAGGTGTATTGAGCTCCTATTTGACTTTGTTGCATGCGAGGAAGGTCAACCGTTGTCCCCTGAGTCAACTTGGATACTAGTTTGTTCCATGACCTCAAATATTTCTTTTGGTTGTATTCTCATATAAATCCTATTATTTTTAGATATGATAAATTTTACATTGTTTTGGTGGCTTAACTTTTCTGTATTTGAAATGCTCTGCAATTGCTTGAGATACTAAAATTCTTGGCTTTGTTGTTATGTAGCATCTTCTTGGTATCAAGATGGCTAATCCTTCCGACTTGATTTAACTTGCTGATAGAACTCTGAGGAGTTTGAGGTTTATCAAGAAGGATTGGAAGATTTAGATGCTGAATCCTCGTAGCAACATTCTTTACAAATCCATTTGGTACATATGTTGTACGAGAATGTACAGCAGCCCCCTTCGTGTTGTCTTCTAGGCTGACCTTGGAACCTTCAGCCACGGTGAAAGTAGTTAGATTTTGTATTGTGTCTCTTAAAGTTTTGGATGGCTGATGAGTAGTTGTGTTAAAAATTTTGTTGTTGTGATCGAATATATATAGTTATTTCTTTTTGAGAAATATATATTTAGTATATGTCATATTGGATTGCACTTATGCGAATAAGTTTTTTGAATCACTAAACTTGATTGGATTTGGATATTCTATTAGTGTGAATGAACAATCTAATGCACGGTTCATTGGTTCTATTTGGTTGTTTACTTAGATAACTAAATGCTATATATGTATTGTATTTGAATTTGTTTCGTCGAATTGTTTTTGAGATGAAATATGCTCGAATGTGACATAATGATCAATGCGAATTGTTTTTTGTGATGAAATTGCTGGAATGTGGCATGATGGTACAGGGGATGAAAAAACCAAACAATACTAACAAAAATTTTCTGTGAAAATTATTTGGGGATTTTGCTGCGGATATGGGGATTTTGCTGGGGATATTTGCTAGGAATTTTCCTGCGGAAATTATATAGGGATTTTGCTGCGGAAATTATATGGGGAATTTGCTGGGGATATTTGCTAGGGATTTTGTCGGAAATTTACAGGATAATTTCATGAGCAATATCCCCATCAAAACCCTTGTAAAATGACGAAATTTTGATGCGGAATTACCAGCGCAAAATATCCGCATGTATATTTCCACCAAATCCCCATCAAATTTAGTGCGGATTTTATAATCCGCAGCAAATTATTATCCACGGCCTTTTACCCGCGGATTATTTTTGGCACCCAAATCCGCAGAAAGTCTTGTTTGCTGCGGATTTTTCGGATTATAATCCGCAGCAAAATATGCAGGTAATTAACAATTTTTTAGTAGTGACTGATGGGCAGAGACAAGTAGTCAACAGATGTTTGGAAGACTACCTCAGGTGCATGACTAGTGGTCACCCTAGGCATTGGTATTCTTGGCTTCCACTGGCAGAATATTGGTATAATACCAATTACCATACTTCTACCAAGTTGACTCCCTATAAAGTGGTCTATAGTACACCTCCTTCTTTACATGTTCCCTATTTGCCTGGTTCTTCCCTAGTGGAAACTGTTGGCAGAAGTTTACATGCCAGGGAAAACACTTTGCATTTGTTGAAACACAATTTGCAAAGGGCCCAACATAGAATGAAATAGATGGTTGATAAACATCGAACTGGTAGACAATTTCAGGTAGGTGATTGGGTGTTTGTCAAGTTAAAATGCTACAAACAACACTCTCTGAAGGATCATAGCTGTCAAAAGCTTTCTCCTAGATATTTTGGTCCTTACCAAGTCATTGAAAAAATTGGTCCTTTTGTGGCTTATAAGCTCAATCTCCCAGATTCAGCAAAGATTCATTCTATTTTTCATGTTTCTTTACTGAAAAATAAGGTTGTCAATCATCTAGTAGCAGCAACTTCCCTTTTGGCCTTACTTCTAACGGCCATCTAATGATAGAACCTGTAGCTGTTCTAGATCAAAGGATTGTCAAGAGAGGTCATGTGGTAAATACACTAGTATTAGTTCAATGAAGCAATGGGTTTGAGAAAGATGCTACTTGAGAATACTAGTATGACTTAAAGCAGCAGTTTCCCAACTTTGGTTCCCGAGGACAAGAACCTTGTAAGGGAGGGGTATTGTTACGTTAGAATTGCTTCAATAAAGGTGTGAATTTGTTCGTTAGGATGTTTTTCAGTTGCTTTTCATATAATTCTCATGTAACCACATGTAATTCTTATGTACCTACAGTTAGTGATCTTAATCAATGTTTGGTTGAGTTAGTAATGTAGTTATATGGTTAGCATAACTAAATTATCAAGTGGTTAGCATAACTGAACTACGAAGTCAGCTTGGTAGTTAGTTTTGGAGGGAAATGAGAGTGGAGTTGCTTTATATCCAAGCTAGATAGGGAGAAGAAGATTGCATTGTAATTTTCTCTGGAATTCTCCTGTACCAACTGTTGGGAATTTCCTTACAGAAATATCAAAATAACGCAGCGGAAAAACACCGGAAATCCCTAAAAGAGGATCCATGCGTTCCGATTAAATCTATTAGCTAATAGAGATAGACTATTGGGTGTAAATGGGTTTTCAAGAAGAACCTTTCCACGATCCGAACACCACGGTCACGATTTGGACACCACGGCAACCACGAACTATTCGTAGAACACGCGGACCTTAGGCGCTGCTCTGGAATGAACGAACGCCTCTACAGTATCCACACGAGTAGCTTTTCCGATTTTAGGGTGTTGCTTGCTAGAGCAAGTGTTTGAACTATTTGGTAGGGTTTTCTTACATTGTGTGTTACTAATGAGTCGCACCGCTATATATAGCTTATAACATCTAGATTCAAATAAGAGACTTCTTTGATAAGAATAAATAGATCTGGAAACCTAGATTGGATCTATCTCTTATACACATCTAGTGTTACTATTTCCTTACAATTATTATAATTACTATTTAACTGGACAATCCAAGAAATCCAATGTAATTAGTAAATAATTCTCGTTCATTGAATCTAGACACAAATTCTTATTCAACGAACTTAGTCAACAATTAACTTAACCCAATGCTTACTCTTAGTGTGTGACCCTTTAGGTTCATTTAACGTTGGCAATAAGTATAATTTCTAATTCCAACACTGTTGCCTTTAGTACATAAACCAACAATACTCCCACTTGGATAAAGACAATTAGCCAGTACTATTAAAAGAGAGCAATTAAACACCTTTAATTTATCATTAATGATTATACTCATAGATCAAGATTGGCCTCTAGCAAGGCATCATGACCACCCTCCTAGTTGGACACAAATAGAGATGACTCTTGCTCCATGCTCAAATGTCTTACATGGACATAGAGCATGGTTCTGTCATCTCTAGTCTTTGTGTCCAATATTTGATTTCTCGATCTCAAGTAGAATGATAAAACAAATGAATTTGATCACCTTATCAATCCATTTGAGCACGGCCATGCATTTTACATTCCTACTAATCGAGGGCCCAAAGACATCTCTCTCATAATAAGAGGAGTATAACCAAGACACACTCCCTAGGCCAACTAGTGGATTGTTGACCTTGATGCCCAGGGTTGCCCGTACATAAGGCCTGTCTCTTATACACATCTAGGTGGTGGTATAAGATTCTACCATAATGGGGGCAATACCTGTGATCTCGGTCTAAGGATGAACAACATGTTCATAATGAGAATTACCAATGACATAAAACCATGTTGTATTCTCATAACGGGTCAATCCAAGATGTACTTTGTTCGCCAACTCTAAATACCCATGATTTTTATTATATCCATATATCCATAATCATCATATGATTATCAATAAAAATCAACTAGTCTTAAATCAACACAGTTCCCACTATATTGAATAACTAGGGACATTTAGAATAATAAATTATTCATGGATTCTAATATTAAAACATGCAATAATAAATCTCTTTATAAATAAAATATCATGATGACAATATTCGTTTTAAAATTATCCATTAAAAGTCTCCCAATTAAACAATTAGGTCCAATCATACATATGTCTAAGACCTATTGACCGAACATGGCGATCATGTTTTGGTTGTGGTAGTGGTTTAGTAAAATGGATCAGCAATGTTGTCATCGGTTGGTACTTTGCATATTTTGACGTCTCTCTATTGAGGAAACGATGCAAACAGATCTAACGTCTTTATGAGTTTGGATCGTTGATGGTCATCTAGGCTCTTATGGCTTGTGCAATAGCCCCATTATTATCACAATAGATATCAACTGGATTAGTGTTGTTCCTAACATCACCTAATTCGGTGACAAATTTCCTAATCCAAAGCTGCTTCCTTAGTGCATCGATCTTTGCTATATATTCGCTAGTTGTAGAATCTGCTATGGTCGCTTGCTTTGAACTCTTCCACTAACAACACCTCCATTTAAACAGAACACATATCTGATTGTGATCTAAAATCATCTCTGTCAGATCGAAACTTGCATCGTGTAACCACTTACAACAAGCTCTTTTCCAGTCCTCCATAAACCAGAAAACATCTTTAGTTCTTCTCAAGTACTTAAGGATATTCTTGACTCTGTCCAGTGACTTTCACTGGATCCGATTGGTATCTACTCGTTATGCTCAAAGCATATGAGACATCCGTCGAGTACATAACATCGCATACATGATGGATCCTATAGCTGATGCATATGGAATCTCACTCATGCGATTTCGCTCATCTTGTGTCGCAGACACCGAGCCTTTCCAAGACTAATGCCATGCGACATTGGCAAGAATTCCTTAGTTATTAAGCTAATATCTGTCTCTGAAAACACAATCTAGATGTGTGCTTCGCCCAAATCCTTCATTGAGAAACACTTTCCTAACCAAGATTTGACTTTCTGCAAGTTAGGATATGTTCATGATGTGCTCAGAGACATCTCAATGTTGTCAAAACCCTAAACACAACTACTTGCATTAATTTTCTTGTAAAACAATTATAATCAAATGGTTCCAATCGTGACGCAGAGCATTTAATGAAATGTCCTTGCTCCTGTTCTATTTAGTTCAGCTTTAATCCATATGACATTTCTAACTACTAAGCTTACATACCTTTTTAGAATTCTCAGTTTGTACAAAACCCTCAGGTTGTGTCATATACACATCCTCGAGTAAGTTTCCATTAAGAAACGCTGTTTTGACATCCATTTGCCATATCTCATAATCATAGTATGCTGCAATGGCAATAAGAATCCTTATGGATTTAAGCATAGCCATGATAGAAGAATTCTAATCAAAGAAGAGTTCTTTGAGTTTGTTTGAAACGCTATTTATAGAATATCGTGCTTTGAGGGTATGTAGATTGCCTGACATGCGACTTATTAGTAACTTTGATTGATACACCGGATAGTATAAATACCATCGTGTGGTGGATGCAATCAAAGTACAATCTAGATGTGTATAAGAGACAGTACAAATGATGTGTTACTCATGGCACTTTGCCATTCCTCAGAGTAGCTACTAGCTAGCATCTTGATAGCTAGAGGGCTCATCGTGATCCATTAGTCCACACCTGAGGCTGTATCTTATACACATCTAGATGTGTATAAGAGACAGCACAATCATGGTTCAGAGGTTCATACGCGTTTATAGACCTAATTCGTGTGATAGAAGACATTCTAAATACACATCTAGATGTACTATGATGAGATTGATCATATGATGTATTAATAAGATTATTGTTAATATATGATAATCAATTCAATGGAAAGAAACTCTTTTTCCAAAAATATCCCATTTCTGGCAACAAACACTTTGTTTTCAGAGGGATTGTAGAAGTAGTATCCTTTAGTTTCTTTAGGATACCCCACAAACAAACACTTATCAGACTTGGGAGCTAACTTATCTGAGACCTGCCGTTTGACATAAGCCTCACAGCCCCAAATCTTAAGAAAAGACAAACAAGGCTTTTTACCAGTCCACATCTCATATGGTGTCTTTTCTACAGTTTTAGTTGGAACACGATTCAATGTGAATGCAGCTGTTTGTAAAGCTTGATCTTCATATATGGTTATGAATATTTGTATGGCGAACAAAGATGGCACCTGTATCTAATATAGTTAACTTGTTAGATTTA
This sequence comes from Cinchona pubescens, assembly GCA_025175665.1. Taxonomy (NCBI): domain Eukaryota; kingdom Viridiplantae; phylum Streptophyta; class Magnoliopsida; order Gentianales; family Rubiaceae; genus Cinchona; species Cinchona pubescens. The sequence continues at coordinate 53,126 of JANKKI010000321.1, forward strand.
AGACTAGTATGTTTTTTTATTGGGTATCATAAAGATGATAAAGGATACTATAGAATAGAACCAAGCCTAGATCATTATACAACTGGCGAAAAAGTATGATCGATTGTTCGTTATCATCTTAGGGCTGTGAGGATTATGAGAATTGTTTAAGACGTCAGATAAGTTAGTACCAAATGATGACAAAATTGCTATTATCCATCAACTAAACCACTATTTAGACATAACCATATCTCTTGAAATCATCGAGAAAGTAATGAAGTGGTAACCTCCTACAGCAACAGTATTTAATGGACCACATACATCCGTATGTATTAGGCCCAATAAATCATTGGCTCGTTCACTTGTGTCCAGTAAAGGAGCTTTAGTCATCTTTCCCAACAAACAAGATTCGCAGATATCATAAGATTCAAGATCAAATTGATTCAAAAGCCCATCTTTATGGAGTTTTGATATGCGCTTCTCATTTATGTGACAAAGGCGACAATGCCATAAGAAAGTTTGATTTGAATCATCCAATCTAGGTTTCTTTGTATTTATGTTATAAGCAATCCCTGGATTAGGGCTTTTCAATGTTTATAGAACGTAAAGACCATTATGCAAATCAGCATTTCCATAAAATACGTCTTCACGGTGAATGGAGAATTTTTTATTCTTAATAAAGAAATCAAATCCATCATTGTCTAAACAAGAAACAGAAACAATGTTACTGCTTAAAGCGGTACATAATAACAATTATTCAAAGTTAAAATCAGCCGGGAGGCAAAATGATTTTAAATGCTCAGTTGGATACTGACATTCCTACCTGTCTCTTATACACATCTAGATGTGTATAAGAGACAGGATTTGATCCTGAATACTCTTCCTGACTGTTGGCTTGTTCTGGTTCTTGGGCTTGTTTTGTGTATAGGGCTTTTTCTTATAAGCCTTATTTGACCTTCCTTTCGAGAAATCCCTTACCTTTATGAACCATTAAAACTTAAAGAGTTGGATTTTCTTGGTAAAATGAAGATGAACCTTGTGTTTACAAGAATATTAATGCAAATGCAGTTGTGTTTCTAGTTTTGTGAGATTCCTGTCTCTTACTACTCATCTAGACATCAACAGAGTCATTAGAATGCTTCTGTAAGCATCTCTCTGCTCTTGGAGCATTGGTCGCAGTGTTCAGGATAGGATTGTCCAGAACATACAGCTTCCTTTCTTGTTTGAGAACAATTCTCAATCCTCTGAACCAGTCAAGGAAGTTGGTCCCATTCAGCTTGTCCTTCTCAAGGATAGATCGCAAGGATAGTGTTGAAGTGTTATTAGCGGCCATCGATCTACAACAATTATGCAAAGTACAACATTTCGATATTAATATAAAACTCCCACTAAATCAATTACCCTCATAAATGAATACACAACAGTTTGTATTTAGTGGGTTAAGATCCATATTTCACTTAACTTTAACTCAGCTTTGGCATGACAATTAAAATTAAGTTATTTAGGTAGGTAACTCTTTACCAATTACATCATATGTAACTCTTAAAACAATTATGAGATCAATACATCATATGTACCGGCATGTTTAATCTCATCTTATGCCTATGGGCCCAAAAGTACATCTTGAAGAATTTCAAGATCCACAAGACAACACTCTCTCTTCTGTGCAATCTCTGTCTCTTATCGACTAAAATAACTAATGTACTTTTACTCCGTAGATCTGGTAGAGCTAGAAATATGCCTGAGAGATATGGATCTGTCTCTTATGGCATCTGATTAATTGAGGGCTTAACATGTTATGTGAACTTGTTAATTGATCATATGTTTTCATGCACCACATATATTTAACATTTAACATCACATAAACATATACAAATAACAGTAAGATAAACGTGTCATAGCATGGCCCTTAAACTATGGTGATCTTCATAAGCCAATATGAAGATCAAGGTCAATCCTAGGTCAAATTACAACTTCAAAATTTCTTCCATCTTCATGGAATACACCTAGAAATGTTGATTGAGCCAAGTTGCTCCTCTTGCCTTCTTTACAAGCTTTGTAATACAATAATACAAAAGTTTAAAATTACAACTAACCGGAAAAACGGGACGCAGCCGTATCCTTTGTCACATACTATTATGTAGATGTGACACCATAACCAAAACGATTCTAAGCCACTACGAGAGAAATAAGAGGCGGTCCCGCTAGCCGGTTAGTTCAACAGAAACATACGTATATCACATATACATATAGTTCAACAACAGAATCTGTCAAATAGAATCATCGAACAGAACAGGTTTCTATCGAATAGAATCTTTACATACATCATATGTATGTATTAAGATCAAGATATCAAATCAAACTTGAAATCCCTAAAAGAGGATCCATGCGTTCCGATTAAATCGTTTAGGGTTTAGATATATACCTTTGATGCTCGAATGCAAAAGCGATCTGAACCTTTGACTAGATCTGAATCCACGGTCACGATTTGGACACCACGGCAACCACGAACTATTCGTAGAACACGCGGACCTTAGGCGCTGCTCTGGAATGAACGAACGCCTCTACAGGTATCCACACGAGTAGCTTTTCCGATTTTAGGGTGTTGCTTGCTAGAGCAGTGTTTCGGAACTATTTGGTAGGGTTTTTCTTACGACTGTGTGTTACTAATGAGTCGCATGTCAGACATCCAAAACCCTAAAGAATCATATTCTATATATAGCGGTTAACCTAAATTCAAAGAACTCTTCTTTGATTAGAATTCTTCTATCACACGTATTAGGTATATAAACGCGTATGATAGTAACCAGATATATTTCCTTACGAATTATTATAATTACTATTTAACTGGACAATCCAAGAAAATCTAATGTAATTAGTAAAGATACACATCTATCAAAGAATCCAGAGACAGAAATTCTTATTCAACGAACTTAGTCAACAATTAACTTAACCCAATGCTTACTCTTAGTGTGTGACCCTTTAGGTTCATTTAACGTTGGCAATAAGTATAATTTCTAATTCCAACACTGTTGCCTTTAGTACATAAACCAACACCAACACCATCATACATCAATCTTAACTCTCAATACAATTGCTACTATTTTTCCTCGAATTGTTTTCTCCATCTTTATCAACAATTCCTAGAAATGGTTTCAATCTTGAACTAGTGCATGCCATCAATCTCAAGATAGATTTTCATCAATGATACACTGCTGCTAGGAAAGGCGGGCGCAATCCCTGAGGAAACTATGACTTTTAAGTAGATCTTAGAGCTGTATGGGACAACATCTGGTCAGCAAGTAAATTTTGATAAGTTCTCCATCTTTTTCAGCCCCAACACAAATAAAGAGGTTAGGAATCAAATCTTGATCATCATGGGTATAGTGGAAACAGGAGCTCATGAAAAATATTTAGGATTTCCAGTGGTGGTAAGAAGGTCGAACAATGAAGTCTTTGAATCAATTCGGGATAGGATGTGGCAAAAAATCCAGGGGTGGAAGGAGAAATCACTATCTGGAGTAGGAAGAGAGGTATTATTAAAAGCAGCTGTGTAGTCTATTCCTACTTATGGAATGTCCCTGTTTCAAATTACCGGAATAAATTCTTTCGGATATCCAATCCATGATGACAGAGTATTGGTAGGGAGGCAAGATGAAGGAAAGAAAAATGCATTAGGTAAAGTAGGATAGATGTTGTTGAAGAAAGAATGAGGGAGGTCTAGGGTTTTGTAACCTTCGAGCGTTCAATAAGGCTATGTTAGCCAAACAAGCTTGGAGAGTGGCGATATATGAGGAAACATTATTAAGTAGGGTATTGAGGGCAAAGTATTTTCCCGATGAAAATCTAGCAAGCTACAAGATGTGGAAGTGGATTCTACTATTTAGAAGCAAATGAGGTGTTGGAGTGAGGGACAAGGTAGAGGGTGGGTTCAGGTGATGAAATCAGGATCTTCCATGATTGTTGGATTCCAAAAGAAAGAAGTTCAAAGTAATGTCTAAAGGCAACCAAATTCGTAGGGACACAAAAATTGAGCTCCTGATTGATCAAACATCGCATAGATGGAATACTTATCTAATAGATAGCGTCTTTGAGAAAGAAGAGACAATAGCCATAAAACAGATTCCTTTGGGTAGGAAATGGAGCAAGGACAGGATTGTCTGGCACTATACCAAGAATGGACATTTCAGTGTGAAGAGCGCCGATCACTTAATAATGGATAATGATGAGTTGTCAAAGATCACATTTGAATGTTCCAGTGAAGAGAGGAATAAGGTCTGGAAACGGTTATGGAAGCTTGATGTCCCTAATAAGGTAAAGGTATTCCTATGAAAGGTATGCAAGAAAAGTTTACCAACTAAGAATAACTTGCTTACTAGAGCAGTGATACATATAGAAACTCAGTGTGCAGCGTGTAACTTCGAAGTGAGGATTTGGCTCATGCTTTATTCTTTTGCATGCCTACAAGAGTGGTATGAAGGATTATTAGAGGTGGTGAAGAAATACATATGAGGAAATGTTGGGGTGGGAGTTCAGGAGTTAATCATGAATGTTGACCAAGATATGAGGGAATGGATGAGCATGGTTATGTGGGCAATTTGGAGTAATAGAAATGCTACTATGTTTGAAAACCAGAGCAGAGTCCTTGTAATACTCTAACTATAGAAAAAGGGGTGTTGGATGGGTTTAAGGCAGGGAAGGGCAAGGGTGTTTTAATGGATAAAATTGAAAAGGTAGGGCCAAGATGGGATGTTCCAAAGGGGGAATTTGTGAAAATCAATTTCGACGAGGCTGTCTTTGTCGAGAAGAATGCAGTAGGAGTAGGAGTAGCGGTTAGAAAAGGAGATAGGAAGATATATCCCTAGGATATGCTCCCCAGCAGTCGTTGAAATACTTGTCAGCAAAAGAAAGCATTGCGGTGGCCAAAATAGAAGATTATTAGAACGTCGTCATAGAAGGGGATTCGGTTGGAGTTATTCAAGCCTTGATGAATGATAAGAAGGATAATTCAATCATTGGGCTTTTAGTTGAGGAAGCATGAGCAGAAATTAAAGAACTAGATGTCTGTGAGATTATGTGGACAGGGAGAAAAAATAACACAATGGCTCATGAACTAGCTAGAAATGCGAAGAAGATTAAACTTACGCAGAGTTAGAGGAACGAGATACCATACTTTGTGGCAGATCAACTGAAAGAAGATTGTCTAGATTGAGTTGTAGCAAAATATTTTTCAGTCTCGGTTTCTATCCAAAAAAAAAAATCTCTGATGAGGAAAAAAAGGTAAAGAGAAATATCCTATACTATATTCGATCCATAGAAATTTTTTAAAGAAAAGAAACACAATTTGCCAATAAAAGTTTACTCCTATAGCTAGCTAAAGAAGAATGGATGAATTGAAGTCAATTATATGTTCACTTGAAAGGAAGCTCAAATGTTTTTTTTGTTTTTTGGGAGGGGTCCTTAGAAAAGAATATCTTGAAATAAAATAAGCTTCCCTTGTATAGAGACAGTTGCAAAAGATGCAAAGAAGTATTCTTTAATCTTTAAGTCGAGGTGATTGTTGTGGATTTGCAATGAGGAGGAGGAATATGGACTAATTGTTTGGACTAGTGAAATTGTGCATGGCTATGGGTGTTTATTTTGATCCATGGATTCAAAAAATTTGTCAACTAGATTTATTTAGAAGCGTAAAAATAGGATAATCAAATCGATTAGTATTATAGAGTTGGATAATCAAATTAGTGGTCGAGAATCTATGTCTTATCAAGTACCGGATTAATTGTATAATTTTACATTATTAGACCTAATATTATAGGGATTTTCTCATCCCTGATTTGGATGCTCAAGTAGAATTTGGAGCATTCCAAAAACTTGGGGGGTGTAATTAGTTGTCAATTTTTATTCTTTAATTAAAAATTTAAGCTAAAAAGTATTATTAATGGACCGTGATTGAGCAATCGATCAATCAATCAATTTTTTATTAGTTCAATTACTGGTTACCATGTTGGATTTTCTTGATCTGATTTAATTGGATCGGATTACCCAATAATTATATGAACCGATACGCAGTCCATTAATATCCTTATTGGCTAGTATATTTTTCGAGGCACTATACGGGTTACTACGCTCTTTCGCATCTTGGGCTCAAACGCTTTTCAAAAGGTTTAAATAGACAACTTCAAAAAAGTTTAGAAATCAAAGTAAAATCTTGACTTCATTACACTTTTACCCATGTAAATAGGAATCGGTTGCAACTTAAAACTTGCATTTATTTTAGGATTAATTGCACTTTACACTATCGTACTTTTGCACTTTGTACTGTCACGCCCGTGACCCGCACTTGTCAAACACGTGTCATTCGCCGTATTTGGGAAACCGAACTCCCACGAATACAAGGTATCAATCATATATAGTAGTCAACCTCAAATATAAATTACGCAGCAAAAATATCTACTCACAAATGATATCTAATTTAATGCGGTACTTATTCAAATAACAAATCCTAAAATAAATAAAAAAATATAGTGTCACGAGCACACATGATCTACTTATTCCAATAGATGGACTATTCAAAATCAAATAACTATAGTAGAATCCTATTACTAAATAACAATCTTCTTTGTCCGAGTGCGTCTATGCTTCATCCTCTATGATGACGTACTCGTACTCGTCGTCTGTACAAAAATTTAAGGAATAAGGTGAGCGAAAAGCACCCAATAGATAGTACTTACACCCCGCTGGATCATGCATTTATATATACATATACTTTCACGAAGACAAGTCATACTATCACACGCATATGATTTTATAAAAATCATCTTTTTAAATTGTATGTCATTTTCATTACATATAGTCAAGTAATTCAACTTGAATTTCGAAATTCATGTATCATTTATCTACATCAAATCATATAACATATACTTTTATCTTCAATTAATCTATGACATATCACAAATTTATTTCCAAATCATGTACATTTTCTTAGAGATTCAAAACAATATATGCTTTCATCGGGTTTAAGTACTCAGCCTAGTGATGGACCTCACTAGAAAAGGTTGTCAAGAAGTTTCCATGGAACCATTTGACCTATCGTATATCGTTTATTGTTTATCAGGATATCAGTATACCAGTATATCAGTATAAGTCAGGACTATAATCCCTACCGACTATTTCATATCCGTTTAGAGCCTTTGCCCACTAATGTTTACCCATTCGTCACATGCATTTCATACATATAAAAAATCATGCATATATTACGTTTCTATAATTTAAAAATCAAGTAAGTCAAATAGCCATATATGATCCAGATTTTCATAATCAAATAATCATTTCGTAAAACACATTTCATAAACAATTCAGAAAAACATGCGAATTCATAAAACCATTTAAGAAAATATATGGGTTCGTAAAAAAATTTACAAATCAGAGGGTAAGCATTAATCACCTACCTCGGTATGCCAAAAAATCACGTTACTCTTGTACTTGCTCATTTTTAGTATTTCCTATCAAAAATTCACGTTTTTATCACTTAGTACGTGCTTGGTATTTATTTAAATATCCTATAACAATTCCCTAAATACTCAACCTTTTCATACATCTACAATTATCCTAATATTCGCAAAAATAATATTTGCTATTATATCATATAGTTTTCTTGTACTAAAAAAGTACTTTGAAGTCATTATTATAACCTTATAAGACTTACTATGATTAATAAAACTCATTTATAATATCTGAAAAACTTTTTGGACTCTATTTGAGCTAAACAAAACATTTTAGAATAGTTTACAAATTTAAGAACTTTGAAAACTGATTTAGGCTTTTATTTAACTTTTAAAACACTTGAGGGTATTTTGGTCATTTCAAAAGGTCATTAGGGGTCTCTATATATTCTATAGAACCTTTTGGGCTTAAATCTTAACTTCATTTAAACTTTTAGAGGTCAATCTAACCCTTATCATTTATAGAAATTTTTAGGGACTTATGTAAAATATTGACAAACTATAAGGGTCTTTTGGTAATTAAAGAAGGCTTCTATGGACTGATGGAGTCCTTTGGAAAATTATCCGGGCTTATTTATAATTTTAGAGACTCAAAAGGACTCAATCTGACGCCATTAAACTTTCTTTGGACCTTTGTAAAAGTTGTATAAAACTTTAGGGGTTAAGATGTAATTTTGGAAACTTTTGTCAAATCTCATATTCTTCCTCCCATCATTCACCATGCTTGCAACTAATTTTTTTATTAGTTTTTTATTTCTAGTCTCCTCTCTCATTTCTTTTCTCTCGATCAAATCACTCTTTTTTAAAATAAAAAATAAAAAATCCAGCAATAATAAAACATAATATAATTCCTGAAAAAATGTGTATAAGAGACGTATGCATAAATCCGATTTTAATTTCAAGAAAATAATTTTATAAATTAACTACCAATAATAACTTTTACATTAATTGAACTAACTTTATAAGCAAATAATCTAATAAAGCGAATAACTAATATTTAAAAATAATTACGCATCTAATTTTTCTAAAATTAAAAACGAAAATAATTAATTAAAGCTAAATAAGAAGAATACTAACCTTTAATATGGCTGAAATTCTCTCCAATATTTGTGTTACGTAGAAAAAGAGAATCAGATACTCTACCTTATAGTATATATATATATAGCCTGTCTCTTACTACACATAGATGTGTATTGTTATTTGTAAATATGTAATACCTGAAGTATTATACTAAAAGTATACTATTTAAGGTTTCATTCGTTAGGACTCTTACACGGTTTTATCTTCTAATAGATTTAGGTATTTTATTTTAAATAAATAAAATAAAAAAATCGTGGGTATTACATATACCCTAAGGTATCAATTTGGCAATCAACCACTTCTGACTTTTAAATTTTTGCACCTGTCTCTGATGAAGACAAATGACCTATATATCACTACTACCATACTCAACTTCTCCAAATTCTCAAACTTTTCCCTCAATACCATACTAATATACGTTACACACCCAATATTCACCATTTTTACTCTTTTATTTCCGACAAAACCAACTAAGAAAGTGTAGATGAACAACTTGCAATTTAACAGTTACGAAGATAAAACTCAAGTGAAGTCCTAGCTGTCTCTTATACACATCTAGATGTGTAAAATCTGAATGTTTTGAGATAGAACTATGATCTAGTTGTTTCTGTCTCTTATAAATTTCATTAACCTGCATTTGAACCCAAATTTGAACCCGGATTCTTTTTCAAGAATCTAAGAGTGTTGTACTGGTGCATCTATGCATGGTGTGTGGTTAAAGACGAGATATTTTCTAGATGTGGGTAAGAATTGGTAAGGGCATGGGTAGGCATGATCACGTCGCGGTTAAATTGCAAGTTGTTCATCTACACTTTTAGTTCGTTTTTAAATTTTTTTTAAAAGTAAATATACATTTTGGATAATACTTAAAAAAATTAATAAACATTAAGATGAGAAACAAAAAATTATATTTCAATTATAAACTTTGCTTTTGAAAAAAAAAAGTACACTATTACATCATTTCTCGAACCATTAATAATTAAAGTAAAGATACATTTTAGATAATCCATACTAAAAGATAATCAGTAATTAAAGAAAAATAAATGCATCAATTACATTGGCCTATATATATTAAAAAATTAATAAAAGCTAACATGAAAAAAAAAATTACATTTTATTTATATTTCAATTATAGATTTTGTTTTATTTCAACGCCAGTTCTGATTCCGATTTTTGGCTGTCCATATTCCATCTAGTTGTGTATTCTAGAACCGGAACCGTGGCCACCCCTAGGCATGGGTCATTTTACTATTTATCTTTGAATAATTAGTACAATGTGTTAAAATTTAGAAGTTGAAGGTGATTATTGCTAAAATTGGTACTTTATGATGCAAAGTGCAAAAGCAATATAGTTTAAGAGTGCAAAGTGCAATTAGCCCTTTATTTTATATACACATTTTTCTCAAAACTTAATTTGTGTTACTTTTCCAATCCGAGTGAATAATTGATAACTACCCTCAATTTTTTTAATTACACTTTGCCACCCTAAAATTACAATAAATTGCACTGTGTTACCTTAAGTTTATCTTTTAAGCACTTTCCCATGCAAACTTAACCCGTGGTTAATTTCTCACAACAAATAATATTTTTTACCTTTCAATATCAACTGCATAAATTAATTTGTCACTTTTTTATCTTGTTTCTAACCAATTTGACATGTCATAACAAAATTGACATATTTAGGAGGCTATCTATACCGACAAGAAATATTATGATTACCGATAATCTGCAGGTGCAAGTCGGCCTCGCCAACGCATTTGCTCTTTGGTCTTTACTAAAGAAAAAAATAAGTGATGCTTAATTACATGGGGCGCATGTTCGCACATTGCGGCAGTTAAGCAAGCTCCTAACCAGAAAAAGCAGCAGCAGCTCCAACCCCCCCAACTCCAGTTGCACTACAGGCTTCTCTTGCGTCCACCTACATACTTCAGAGGAGACAGAAAGACGAGTCTCCACTTTAGTCCCCCTAAACACTTTAGAGAAGAAGGCTAACAAATGCCACAATCTAGAGAGTTGTCTGAAAAAATGAGTACTTGTTTTGTAAGTCTAAACAATAGCACCACTTCCTACCTCTTTTATGTACAAATCTAAAAGCAGATGAATGTACAAGTAGCTAGCCCAGCCTCTTCCGCAAAAACACTAGTTCAGATACTCTGCTAAAAGGTATAGCATGAAAGATAATCTATCTATGAGGAGGCGATAACGACGCCACTGTGTCCTCTGATGAAGACATACATGGGTCAGTATCAGTTCTCTCGTGACTGCGGTTAAGAGCACTGTTTTTACTGAAATTTGTCCGTCCAGTTCCATCCTGCTGCGACTGATTGCCAACTAAATTTCCTCTACCACAAGAACCTGACAATCTCTGCTGCCTGTTATGCCCCTCTCTAGTATCTAGAATGAAAGGAGCAGTGCTACCAGAATAATTAGAAGGTGACAGCTCTTCCTCCTTCTCTGGATGTATATTGAGGTCTATTTGCCCCTTAAATGGTGAGGCAGAAGACAACTTCTCACCACGGTTGTCAACACAAGCCTCATCGCTTACCACCTCTTTTCCTTCTGACTTGTGGTTTCATTAGAATTGACCACATGGACGCGGCCATTAGGCACCTGTTCAGGCGACTCTTGCAGTGTCGGTGTTTGACCAGTGGTTTCTTTCTCTGTTTGCTTTTGCTCACGTTTCAACATTAGGGTGTTATGACGACGCTTAACAGATTTGCAGACAACACACTCGCATGGTTGCTTATGTTTGGGTCCCTTCCCACTCGGAGGCTGAATGCAGACAATGCATGAACAGCCAGCTTTATGGCGCGGGTGTTTGGTTGTAGCTTGGGAGGCTGGAGAGGACCCTGATTTTTCCTGTATTGCCAGATTGGCAAGAGTATCAAGCCCTTCTAAAGCCTCAACTGAGTCAGGATCAAGCTTAGGAGTCTTCATCTTCTTAGAAGCAGCTGAACACACCCAAATTATTTATTTGCAAAAGTAAAAGGAAAAAGTATGAAAATATTAAAATAGTAGCTTCAATTCATAATAATAGGATGTTACAAAAATAGACTAGCACTAATCTATCAGGTCCTCAGGCACCAAATAGATGTCAATTTCTAATGCACTTAGAAAAAGAAAAAAGGAAACCACTGAATGTTCAAACCTTTGGTAATAGCAGGTAATAGGTCTTCAAGGTTCTCCACTGATAATTCTTGAACTGCTGAACACAGAGATCTGCAACCGGTGGAAAGAAGATGGTCAATAAGAATCCAGAATATTATTTCTCAATGCCCTATGTCATCCCAAGCTCATTTCCTTCTTAGTTTTTGCACTTCCTAGTCATTCTAATGTAGCGAACCAAGGACAATGCTTTAAATGAACATGCCAACTTTGTAAACTACAAAACAACTTTCAAGAATTGGAAAAAAGTCTAAGATAACAGACTAAATGTGCTGAATCAAATTAGCAGAACGCATTTGAGTCAACCCTAAAACTAAAGGACAAAATTCCAATTTTCTGGAGAGAATTATCCAACTATAGCTCATGGTGTCTGCATACCTCTCAAGGTCCCACAAGTTCTGAGGACATGTCCATTTTGATGGAAGAAGAGCATCGGCAGGTATTTTACGCCACTTAGAACATTCTTCGCACTGAACCCACTGGATTTTTTTACTGCAATGTATGAAATAAAAATTTCTTTTACACATCAGATGTGTATAAGAGAACAAGAGAAATTAAAAAAGAAATGCAGCCTATCATCAAGATGTGTAAGAGGTTCTTACCCCAATTGATCAGCAGGAATAGTATTTCTTCCAATAACTGGGGCATCCTGTTGTAGAAAAAGTCCAAAAAAAGATCTTGAGAGCTTGAATAAATGAAGTTAATTCAAGAAGCATTAACAGACAAACATCAATAGTGAAATTATTCCATGGAAACTTCCAGATATTTGGGCAAAACAATGTCACTGAAAAATTTATGCAGTTCCATTAGCGTAAGCAAAATTGAAGATATTCTGCAGAAGTTTTCAGCACAATCAATAGTGATGACCTCATTTAGACAAGTACCTAAATAAACTACTGCAATTAATAACACACAAAATCAGGACATTTACCTCAAAAGCATCAAACATAACTCAGGAATTACAAAATAATCATTTTGTTTTCTTTAATACTCATCTCCTTCGTACACTTCAAATGGCATCTGAGCCATATGGTGAAAAAATTGTACTTTAATAAACATCATTTCTCAAGAGAGAGTGCTATTACTCCAATAAACAAATCACAAGAAATGATAGAGATGTTCAGGAGAAAAGAATGCCATCATAGGTAAAAGTATACAAAAAGGAACAAATAAAAAATCAGAATCAATGGAAACAAGACTTTCTTCAATACTAATGAGTGCTAGGTCAATCCTGAAGTACTATAAAATTGTAAACAGGTACCAGTATATACTAACTATAAAAAAACCATACAAGCCAATACCTCGTATTCTTCAAATTCACAGCCTTCCACAATGAAGACACTGGGAGAAATATTAGGAGGTGGGCGGAACAATCCTTGAACTTGTTTCCATGTGACCTTCAGCTCTATACGTGTCCTCATTTTCAATCCTCTGGCGTTCACCTTTTAAACCCAAGATGCCACTTTTCCTCTTACTACGGACTGAAGGCTTGGCTTCAACTTCTTTGGCTACACTCCCTGGTTTATCAATTTGATTCACAAATATTTGTTGACCTTGCTGAAGCTTGATTGAGTGTTGAAAAGCTGGATGATGCTGTATAGCCTTTCCTACGAGAATTAGTTGGTAACAGTTCACCAGGTTTAGTACTTTCACCGGCTTTGATACTTTCAGAAGCAACATCCCCATTTGAAGAATATCCATGACCAGCATTTAAAGCTTCTTTACCCTGTAAAGGTCATATTATGTGACACTGTATACATATAGAAACTAAATCCAGTCCAAAACAGAAGCTCAAGAGCTAACAAACAACTGACACAAGCACTGCTGCGACTTTCTACAGCCATGAGGAAAAATCCAAAGGTTAAGCTACTTATTTTGCAAATCACACTTTCAAAATGTGTGCACAACGTACTAATGTAATTATATTATAACAGGAGTCCCAGCCTAATGCACAAGGTGTACACAGATCACCAAAGGTGTAATTCCATTGGCCTGGTTATTGATTTACCAGTGAGCAAAACACAAACTAATGTGTGTGTGAATTTAAAAATTATTAACTAAAAAAATAGGGAGAAGGTTTAGGAGTAGTAATGTGGGGAAGTTTTAAAACTACCAAGAGTAAAATAAGCAAAACAAATAATGACATCATAACAAAGTGCTCTTGCTTCATATTATTGATTTATGATTTATATTAACAAGTGCCATGGAAGATGCAAACAGTATTGCATATACTTAGAAAACAAAATTATATATATCACGATAAACATGGAAAAAAGCACTATTTTTTAGATTGACAAACCTGATCTGATTGAGCAGATGAAGCCTTTCTGCAACCCATGACTAACTTTCCTTCTGGCTCTATTCTACTAAACGTCACTGAAATGTTTCATCACATATCAATAGCTTGCAGATAATTCTAGAGGTGTATGAATACAAACATACTCATAAGACATAATGCAGCGAACATTGTTTTCTTCTTTTCTCTTTCTATTTTATTTTGGGTAGGGGACGGAAGATATTTTTTCTCTTTTTGTTGGGGGGTGGGAAGGGGGTTGAGTTGGGAAGGAGGGAGGTTTGGCATACCTATGCAACAGTGGAATACCAGTTTAACCAAAGATATAAGCTAATAGCAGAAAGAACTATGCCAAAAAAATTCAACAATCAAAATAACAAAACAGGCTGTAAGTTTGAACATAAAAAAAGGAAGCTTTAGACCAAATAATACATGGACTTAAAATAGCACAGACCAGATCATATTCCAGAATCATTCTACACGGAGAATACATGTCCAAGTGTGGTTGACCTTTCCCATTTCCTCTCCAGCCCACAGGAAAAAGACAAACACGGGTGAGGGAAGATGAAATGCCTTCTTTACCTTTGCATTAATCATAACCAAAGAACTTCTAGTCCGAAAACATAATCATTAAATGTGTTTGAAATAATTATTACCTACATCACCAGCTTGCAATTGCATGGACTGTATACACGGAGTGATCCCTTCTAGAACATACATTCTGCTATTGTTGTTGGGCCAAAATCGAAATTGGAAAACCCATTCCTTCCCTTTCAAATCTTGAACTTTCAGAGGCAATCCTTCTGGCTGAGAAATTGGCGGAAAGTAGGCCTACATCATAGTAAATAATAAATATGCTTCTCAGAATTGGATAGAATAATAAAGATAACCTTTATACAAAAAATCTGAATGAGATTCCATAACGATCTGATGCATAATAACTAACAGTAAGAAGCATGGCATTGCAAGCGTGAACAAAACCCAAGACATTTATTTTCCAAAGCACTTTGTTAGCTGTTTGCCAATAGCTCTAAGGATATTCGAGACAAACAAATCAAGAACCCCGTTCTCATGAATTGGATTTGGAATGTCAAGCAAAACTACTGTAATTCCACAAGCTTCAAAGCCTTTGCATTACATGTTTAATTGTTTTGATTTTCAGTTTCCCTTAAGTCTTGTAGGAGGAAAAGGTTGGTTGTTGTGGAAAATAGGGGCAAGCAAAAGGTGAAAAATGTCTATATAGATTTTCTTTATCTTTCTCTTCCTCTAATTCATTTAATTGTATTTGAACTTTAGTATTTCTCTTGTAAGGAAGATGGATAGGGGAAGAGACCGTTTGAAATTTGCCAAAATCATAGGAAGGTATCAAACAGCAAAACAATTCGATAAAGTGGGGTTGGATCAGGGGCAAAGGTAGACTGCAATTATATTGATAAGATTACATATGAGATTGACTAGTATATGTTTGACAGGCATCATCAATTCAATGGCTAAAAAAAATTGTGGAGGAAGAAAAGCTTTTTTGGAAAAGAATGATTAGCATGTATGCATTGAAAAGGCATAAACAAAAAAAGGATAGTAGAAAGGAATCATGACTAGATAGGACGCAACTTGAACTATGGAGGGAACTATGTGGTAACAAAATAGGACACCTACTAATGCTGAATATTTTGGTGTGGTAACAAATTTAAACATATTATCCCCACCTATTTTATATCATTTTTTCCTTTTTCTCTCTGGAAGCAACATCAAATTACTCTGGTGAAAAATATCATCATATATATATATAAACAGCAAGACTGGTTGAGTTCATTGGCAATATGCCAATATGATAATATCTCCTCCTTTCTGGACACTTCTCAACAAGCTTTAACAGAATAACAGCACCATGCAACTCAAAAAGATTCACATAACTCTATCTATAAGTTTATTTTACAACCAAAATATAGGCAATACCATGCACATGATACATAGGCAGCATCAAATGCCAAGAACAACCAAACCAGAAGATTTAGAAGAATTAGAAACCCATAGAAAATCATAAGTTAAGCATCATACAAGAACTTACCTCAGCACATCTTTTGGGGAGTACTAAGCGCCCAATCCTTCCAGCATCACTGGCACTTAGCATCTTCTCAAATAAAGGTGTAATTAGTCAGAGTTTGAACTAGAAGTAGTTAAGTCAAAACAAGATACTAAGAACGTTAACTCTCATGGTCCTAGTAGACATTGGAAACTTTTTGAAGATTAAATTGAGCTGAGAACAGATATTGTCTGTAAGAAAACTAAATGCAGTGGCTACAGTACACAAGCTTTTCATTTATCAGATCAACATCTAAAAATAACTAGAATTGTATCAAATTTAGCACACCTGAACCATTTATTTCATATGGCTCTCTTATGAAGATAAGCTATAAATAGTCTTTTTTTGAAAAACTAAGTTTTCATGAATGTGAAAAAGAATGAGTCATGTATGCACATAAAATTTCATAAATTCTACGGTAGATTATATTTTTTAACTCTATTCTCCAAAAACATATAAGAGATTCTTTCAGAATATTCATAATAAAACACAGTAGCTTTCTTTTCTCACCCAATATATTCGAGTCCCCTTGAAATTAGATCCACCTGGACAGGAAACATATACCTAAGAATAAAACTAAAGGGAGTAATTATGTAGGCTTTTTACAGTAAGGATACTCTTCAGATATCTGTTGTAACTCCTGATCAGTTATTCGGGGCCAATACCGAGGAAGTAACTGACTTCGCACTCGTACATCTGCTCTAGCCCTTCCATTGCGTACTTGAGCCTCAGAGGAATCTGCCGGATTCTGACTGCAAGGTCGGACAGTTGGTTGTTGAATAGGAGTACCAGATACCGTAATGTGATCATTGGTTTCATTTTTAAAAGCAGGAGCGGTAGCTACACTGACATCTGAAGTAGGTGGAAAGACTGCTTGCTGGCAATCATTCAGAAAAGGAATAGGTTTCTCCTCAGAAATGGCTCCTGCAACAAAGATTTGCATCAGGCAAAGCCAACAATTAAAATCCTTTTAGATATGCAGTGGGAAATTAACAAGCATCCCTGAAGCATTTACAAACAATTACGAGAATTACCACTCCCATGTATCCTAAGGCTCCCATTAATCAGTCTTTCAAAAGACTTGATTCCTCTTTTTTTCTCTTCTTCAAGGAAGAGGAAGACAATCTTTCATTAAGCTGAAGCCTATCAGCCCCGCCTGATGTCTCAAATTCAACGGGAAGGGGCACCCTTGGTTTTGACTCAGATTGACTTGCAGAACCATTGAACAAAATAGGAGCTTGACGCCATGGTACTGGACCAGAACCAGCTATGGGACTCCAATTTTTCACAGACAGATCATTAATTCTTTCAGGTTGCAGAGGAAGGAAAAGAGAAGGTGGAGGCCATGCAGGATTTGGTGTCTAAAACATAGAAACAAAGAGAAAAACAATAAGACTCACCAAAACAATCTTGAAGAGGGAATGAAGCAGGAAAAAAATATCATGAAGTAATAATCACCAAAACATAAAGTAATAATCATGTAATGAAGCAGAAAAAAATATCATAAAAGTAAGAATCACCAAAACGATCTCTCGAAGAGGGAATGAAGCAGAAAAAAAAAATCATAAAGTAATCATGTAAAAGGAAATGATTTGTACTTGTTACAAGTCAAACAACTTTGAACATGATTCAAGCTTAAATTGGACAACTGGAGGTACTCTAGACACTTAATAAGCTCATTACACCTGTGAAAAGATAGAGAATGTTCAAGTTTTAAATTGTGATTGATAGTACTTTGGACACTCAGTAAGCCCATTACACCTGTTTAAAAGATAGTACTGTTTTAAAATTGGTGAACTGGTGAAATTCTCAACACTTAGTAAGCTCAAGGCACCCTCTAAAACATAGACCATGGATCCAGTGATCAAAATCCAGTACCTTAAATGCAATGTATATATTATATCACTTCAGGATCCAAATACATAACTCTTCATGAAAAAGCATGAAGTGAACAAAGAAAACTATGGCAAACTATGAAGGACTAACAAACAAAAGTAACATTCAGAAATAATTAAAAAAACAAAAACAAAATGAATTCTTACCAAAATGAAACTTTTCCTTGCACAAGTTATGCACTCAATTCCACCAGCATCCAGTAGGACAAACATATGGAAAGATACTATACACCCACAATGTATTTGCTGCATTTCAATAACTTAAAGGTTCAGATAAATGTTTGGAAAGAGGGATGCAGCTTCAAAAATTTGCAAACCAACTTACTAAATATTAAATGCAGCAGAGATCAAAATAAAAATACACAGCCAAATAGTCTGGGTGTTATTTCCCATACAAATCCAGGAAAAGAAATAAATTTGAGCCTTACCTTCCCACAAGATTCACAACATCTCCAGCCAGAAGCATCCAGGTGGAAAGTTTCACAGAATTTTCCATCCTCATAAGAAGAACTACAATCAGACAAGAGTATTGTGAACTTCAAGGTAACTATGAAGATGACTTCAACCCAAAAAAAAGTACAAAGGGCTATCTACAGAAATCACGACAGCTCTACGTGTGATATAGCTGAAGCATAACACAACAGAAAATTTACACCAATGCAAGCTTTAAGAATGTTAAAGTCCTTTACGGCACGTAGTTATTGTCAAAGTCCTTTACGGCAGGTAGAGATGGTATTGGTTTACATTTTTTTCATGTGTGCAAGGCTGGGAATTTTTAGATTGGGGGAGGATGCCAGTGCAAAATACACAAAATCATATACACACATGGATGCATCTATTGATGTGTGTGTGTGGGCCACCACCAACAGCCCATGCCAATTATGAAAGCAAAAGATTTAGCTAGTAGACTCAAAATCATCACACAAGATAGATAACTAGGAAGAAAGCTAGTTATCACATTAATACATTAAAAATGTTTAGAAAGCCAAATTGAAGACCACATTTTTCTTTTTCTCCCCGATTTGTTCTTTATAGAGTTATCACAAGATGAATAAAGGAGCAGCAACACACAATAACCAAGCACATGGATCCATTCATTTTGCACACCAATTTACTTTAGAAGAGTCATGGATGACGCTTCCTTTTCTTTCTGCTGAGAAACAATTATAGTTAGTACCACATAATTTTCTCATTAGCATTTCTTTTTTCCTTTGCTTATTTTGAGAGGTACCAGTACTGTAATTTCACTTATATGCACCAAAAGAAAACATCATTGGAAAAACTGAGATTATCAAGAATATGAAGAACAGTCTTCAAAGAACTCTATGTACTACTTACACAGGATGTGCCACTTGAAAATAATTAGTGGAAATAAGGTATGATTCCGTAGGCCCCAATATACAATTTATTGTCTTTTTACAACATTCTTAGCACCTCACAGGTTGCGAAGGAAAAGTTAGTTTCCTTCCCTTCCTGGGCCCAAGTGCTCAACCTTTCAGTTCTCTCCACATGTTCCATGTCAAGCAAAGAAAATTCCACAATCTTTTGCCTGACTGTGGAATTGTATGTTTCTTTGGTTCAACTACGTATGACCAACAAACCAAAGAGGAGTACAGTAAGTTCCAGAATAAAAACAGTAGAACCTCGTACTTTCATCAGAATTGTCATCCAGACATAGAGCTAAATACCATACAAACACTTCTAGTCTAGAATATCGTGAAGACAGATATCACTATGAAATAGTTACTCCAGCTAGTTGACAGTTATAGTTTCAATTCCTGAGAAGAAAGAGCAGTACTCTCTTGTGGTTGAGCATCTACAAATATATATAACAGGTAGAAGAATCTTATTCCTAACTGGAGAGTACAGACTTTGCCACTGTGAACTTTAAAAGGGAAACTTGAACAGATGATAACAACAAAGTAAATTGAGTGATACCTAACCAACCAACTCCATTCATTGGTTCAGTTCACTCTTCTTCAGAGTTCAGAGATACTCTAGATCTGGTTTATCTCCATGTATCACACCCCAGGCACAAAATGAGCATATTAAAACAAACTTAATTTCGGAAATAGAAGTGCTAACACTAGATTTAACACCTGTTTGTATATTAAGGAAAGCCTTTAATAAAAGAAAGGAGAGACATAATTTTTCAAGAATGAGAAATCCTCCAACAAGGAAAAGAAATAACAAAAGAATCATTTAATGATTCTCACTCCTTCCTTTCTTCGAAAATATCCAACAATGTCGTGATTATAATTTATACCACACGTAGATGGACTTTACCCATTTTTCTCCTAAAAAGAACCCAAAACTTTCATATGTAAGCTAAACATTACATTCCTCGCACTAGAGTGAATGCATCAAACTGTCCTACAAAGACATATGCATGCTTCCTTTCATCAAAATCTCAACTTTTAATGTAAGATAATTTTATGCTGTCCACACTGGAATGAATTCACCAAAATGCCATAAGTAGCCACATCCATACTCCCGTTCATCAAAATCTTAATTTTTAATTCAATAGAATACAGGTAGCTGATAAGTTCATAAGAACATTGCCTCTCCCAAATCAAACTTTCATCCACCCATTGTCATGAAAAGATTAAACTGTCTTTATTTCCAATACTAAGGAAAAAAAAATGTAAACAAACTAAAAATGAACGGGAAGGCGAAAGGCTTCCTGACCGACACATTCCCTCAACTGTAAATTCTTTCCTCCCCGGTCTATGAAAACTTATTTTCAGTTCTCAATTGTAAAGTAAATAAAATTTCAGAAAATCAATACACAACTAGAACTGATAATTAAAATACTTAACTTCATTGCGCACGACCCATTAGAATATTTAATTTTTTTCCACATTTTGGTATTTATAAGCAGGGTTCGGGGGTCAATGATTAAACCCACATTCTTGAACAACTCAAGAACGATGCTTTACCAACACTAAAGTCAATACAAACACATAGTTGAATGCAGAGTGTGTGTACACTTTAAGAGGCATCCATCAAAAATCTCATCTTTCGCTACTACAAACCAGTCATTCCCAATTAATTAAAGCCCAAGGAAGTAAGAGAACAAAAATAAATAAATAAAGCACAACAGAAAATCGAAATTCCGCAGCACCATTTTGCACTCCAATTCTACAATTGTATAAGAGAAAGACATGATCGTTGATTGCATCTAATTTCGAAAAAAAAAAAAAAAAAAAGCACAAGAAATCATCTAAACATTAAAAGTCAAAACTTTCAGAAAAAAAACATACTGCTTACGCGTCGATAAGAGATCAGCAAACTCGCCGGTGCGGCGACGCCAACCTAAGAGACAGGAATTTGCAGCCTCTACCTTGCAGTTGGAAATCCAAAATTGTCGCCACCACCGCCGATGACGACGTCACAACCGGCGCGGCCATAGTAATCTAAAGGCTCAAACCCCTCGTCGTCGCCGCCACCGCGGCAGCACATAAAAACCCTAAATTATCAAAACTTAAAAAAAAAAAAAAAAAAATCAAGAAAAGATAAACAAGAACGGATTTGAAAGCGAGTTATAGAGGAAAACGACGACGTCCTTGTCGGAACATGAAAAATTCATGTATTTGTATATACAAAAGAACGCAAAACGCGTGAATTCCTATGTGAAGAATGCAAACAAGTGAAGGGGAAGATTTAATTGATTTGGGGGGCTTGGATTTAGAGGGTTTTAGAATTTAGAGGCAGCAAGAAACGGGAGTGTGATACGCAGCGAAAAACACTAGTGACTGTGTGTTGTGCGTGCGTCTGGTTTTTTTTTTTTTAATGTTTATATAGTCGACGACTGGGAATCCAATAGGGCTGGCCTAAAATTCGACCACACCATAAAAATCACAAAATTGGGAAAAATTTTACAATAGAATGATATTATTATATTTTTAAAACTTATAAGCTTCGTTTGGTTCACAGATTGGATGATACTAATTTTGGTATGAGTCTGATTAATTCTGTTATTTGGTATTTGGTTGATATTGAGTTGTATGACATATTTTGAAAATACTATTTATTTTTTAAATACTAACTATTTTCTATTTGTTGGGGATCGAATGATATCAGATTACTATTTTCCTGTTCAAAATACCCCTAAATTTATACTTTATTTTTTGTAGTCTAATAAATAATATTATTGTAATTATAATATATTAAAAATAAATGTGAAAATTAAATAAATTATTATTGCATAAAATAATTAGAAGTGTTCATCTCAACCTACTAATCTGAAAAACTTATTAACTTGATCTATTTCGAATCATAAATATTAAGAATTTGAATCAGTTAATGTTACTGGTTCTGATTTTAGAATTAGTAGTCAATAGTTTGCAACCCAGTATAACATGACCTAACCATAATTATGTAATTTTATATATTATGACCTAATAATAAGGAACTTTTACTCTTCCTATATTCATTTGTAAATGTATATGTGCAATTTGTAATCTTTTTTATTTTTTAAATCAATTTTGTAATTTTAAATTTTCCTATCCTAATATTAAATGACTTTTCTCCTTTCCTACTTAATATAGGGATATTTTCTCCTTTCCTACTTAATATAGGGATATTTGTGTAATGAGGAAGTCAAATTTTTTATTTTTCTAAATTGTTAGAACACAAAATTATTATAAATATAATGCGTCGGGTACCATGTAAGAAGGACCGAATATTAGGTCAATTTTCTCTTAATCTGTTAAAAATCACGTTGGGTCATCCATTGATGGCAGATAGACCTGGTGCTTGATCTATAAATACTCCTATAATTCAATATGATATTATATAATATAGAGTCATAATTTATTAAGGGTAAATTAGTCAAAAATTTTGTAATCCCATTTAAAAGTCATCTCAAGATAACTAATACCATCCCCCATAGTATTATTTTATCCCTTTCGCAAAGAATTAATTCAATTAGTTGGGATAACAATCCCGTGTCAAAAAAATCAATAAATATAGGATGACATAGGATTAGTTATTCAATTTTACATCATCCCATGAACCAAACGGACGTATACGGTATAATAACTGTGTTTTTAATATTTATACAATATAAACTTTAAAATATAACGGAATGGTACCCTTACAAGACTATAGAATCAAAATTAGACTCTGATTAATCTTAATTCTATATCTTACTTCCTTATTTAGTAGACAATGAATCGTTGAAATATGTATTTAAATTTTCACTTCTTTTAATTCCTTAAATGATGAACAATTGAGCTGTTAAAATGTATATTCATAATCTACTCTGGATAAAAAATTGCCATAACCTAGCTTTTATTTTCGAAAAATAAAAATCCATGGAATGAATAATGTTTGACACAACATTTTCTTCAAGGGTACTAATAGATACGAAAGATTATCTGCATCGTCCAAGTTCTCTCACAGTTCTTGCGTGGTACTCAAGAATCATATAATCTCCTTTACCTAACGATCATCTCTCATTGCAATCACTTTTTTCTGAGCTTCAATAATTGTGTTTCCAATTTTATATGATGTCCTTAGGTTGTGAAGTGTAACGTGTCCATCTTTTTACCTTTTCGTAGGTTGCATATAATTCTTTGATGTATCAAAAAATAATTGTGAAAATAAGATTTATTAGAACGTATCATATTATGTGCACCTTCAATCATTTTGGTACATTTCCTAAAATTACATATGACACAAAGAAATTGATATAATATTTCTGTGGATATGGCGCCATACATTCGGGAACAAATTGACGGAGATTCAGTTGGTGTTGAAAGATTTGATTCGAAGCTTCTCTAAAACAATTTTCGCCCTTTGACAACTAAATTAATTTCATTAATAATTTCAAACGATTATTTCAGTAGATTTCATGTTGAGTATGTCTTGTATTTTTGTTTTGTCTCACATTGGTTTGGGAAGAGTATTTCTCTTTCACCCAATGTTATAAATTAAGAGTCTTAATTAAGGTTTTAAGTGTACCAAACTAAGAGAGTTTTAGTGGATTTTCAGGATTTTTATGACCATTCAATCTTTTATCTTATTTGGGCTCTCTTTTGCTTTTGTTATAATGGTGCCTATAGCCCATTTTGTGGAGGTCTAAGAAATTTGTAATTCTCTTAAATTAGTGGATTTTTTCCCAGACCTCTTAAATTACCCGTGGATGTAGGTCGATTTTTTTCCCTCGCCTATCGATTTTTTTTCTCTTGTCCTCTTATGTAGGTCGATTAGATGAACCACACATCCATTTTTTTTCCTCGCCCGTGGATGTAGGTCTTTCTAGATTTGACCGAACCACATAAAATCTTTGTGTTCCTTTTATTGTTATATTTCTTTTTATTTATATTCGTTATTATTTTGAAGGGCTTATTAAGAAATTTTTCCCTTGTTATATTTTTCTTTATTTACATTCGTTATTATCTTCAAGAGTTTATTAAGAAATTTTTTCCTTCAAGGGCTTATTAAGAAATTTTTCCTAATTTGAATGTAGGTCGATAATAATCGAAGGTTTATTAAGAAAATTTTCCCTTCGCCTGTAGATGTAGTTCGATTCGACCAAACCACGTAAAATCTTTGTATCCCTTTTATTGTTATATTTCTCTTTATTTATATTTGTTATTATCTTCAAGAACTTATTAAAATGTTTTCACAAATTCAAAGGCTTATTAAGAAATTTTCGCAAATATTCGGAGTTCCGATCCTAACATTTCATCCCTCTACTCTATTCAACAAGTCGAGAGGGCAACTTGTGTAGCCTCATATAATCCAACAATGATGGCAAATATAAATAAATTATTTAATACAAATATATATATATTGCAATTCTAGAATCAACAACCAAAATTATAAAAAAAAATCCAACTCATTTGGATGTTGAGAGTTGCTGCTTTTTGTGCGTATAATTACAAAATTTTAAAACCTATATTTAATTAACCAAGTAATAAATATGAGAATAATTTTAATTCTGTGATTCTCGTACACTCTAACCAAGAACTCCCATATTTTATTTGAAAGTTTAGAAAAGAAAAGAAATGAAATGTTTTCTATTGTTTGAAACTTTTACGTGATTAATATGTGCTCCTAAATAAAATATTTGACCCTATGGTATTATTAGAATAATATAGTTTAGTTTGCATTGGAACAAGGAAACAAACGCTACTGCTACTTGAAAATTTTATTTATAGTTCATGTTGCATTGTGTAGATTTTTCTATTGATTGTCGAAAGGAAAAAAGGCCAAAAAGGTGCACAGATGTAGCTTTCCTCGTAGATCAATTTCATTACAATTTCATAATAGAAAGAGCAACTTGACCAAAAAAATTAAACTTTTGAAATACTAGAAAATTAAGACTTGGATATCTGATTAATTCGTTATTTGTTTCCAATCATTTGGGAATTTTATGACTTTATACCACTTTACCAGCTCACTCTTATTTATTTATTTATTTATTCTAGCTGCTACTATGTGATCCTTTTATAGGAGAAGTCTACAATCTCTTTTAGGGAATTATTCACTTTAATTTTAAAAATTTATACAGTACAAGTTTTTAAAGCACATAATATTATACTATACAAGTATTTAAAGTACAAGAGAATGATTCCCTAAAGAAGAAGACATTAGAATTTTCCTCCTTATAATGCTATTTTGGTGAAATTTGCACTTCGTATCTTGTAAAGCATATTTTGGTGAAATTTCCTTCTATTCTCCTACATGAATGATAAGAAAGAAGAAATATGATAAATGGCAATGGACTCGCGACCTTTCATATATATATATATATATATAATATATATATATATGAAAAATTTTACACTCCCGTTGAAGAAATCATTTTCTGATTTTAAGAACTTGTACAGTATAAATTTTAAAAACACATAGTGTTGTACTGTATAAGTTTTTAAAACAAAAGAAAATAAATCCCTAAAAAGGGACTGTGAAAATAGTTCTCACGAGATAATGGGTGTCGAAATGGGACAAGCAATTGCTAATTTAAAAATAATTATAGGTTGCGTTTAGATGGGGTGAATTTGAATTGCAGAAAATATTTGAAATGAATAAATTTAAATTAAATAAATTAAAAATTATATAAAATTTGATTGAATTTAAAATTTATTTATTTAACTATTATACTCTCACTTGATGGTAATTTTTAAATCCCCACTTAAATTCATTAACCTTTGTATATAACCTAAAATAAATTTAAATTTTAAATCTAAATCTAAATTTAAATCTAAATCTAAGTCCACCCAAATTCATACGTATAAACACCGCCATAGAGATTTTAATTTTTTTTGTATGGACTCTTGTGCTACATTAACATGCTCGGATTCAGTGCACATAATTAAATTCCTTGAAGATAATACACGTCATTTATGCATGATGCACCAAGAGGAAAAATTAATAATGTTATAAGATATAATGCGGGTCAAACAAGTTAGCTCAATATTGTTGACCGAAATGGATTGATAAACAATAATTAATTGACTAGTTATAAATGAAATTATTGGAAGCAAATTATTGTACCCAGATGCCAAGTTAAGGAAATGGAAACCGAAAAGATAACCGGTTAATTACACTTTTGACCCCTTCAACTTTAGTGTTACTAACACTTTAATTTCTAACGTACTCTTTTAAGCACCAAAATCCTTGAACTAATAGTAAACTGTAACACAGTCTGAAATTTTTTCTAAATAGATATATATACTCTTTGATTAATTACACTTTATCTCTTAAACTTTAGTTTCATTAACACTTTAGTCCCTAACAATTTATTTTGAACATTTAACCCTATCCGTCATGAACTTAGTGTTTTGACCACTTATTTATTCTATTCTATTCCTTTTTTTTTTTTTTTACCTTCATTTGCTTTTCATCATTCCAATAACTACTACTACCAACAACAACAACAACAAAATATATATTTGTGTTTTTCTCTTTTTTAAAAACATTTCCTTTTATTTTGATTAGTCTAAATAATTTTAAAATTAAAATTAATCCAAAATTTCTAAATTTGTGAGTTTATTTTCTATTTAGCTAAATTTCAAGTTAAAGAAATTATTACAATCAAGAAACGTGAAACTGTTATAATTATTCGTCAATTACAAAGATATGTATTTTAAAAATAATGTCGGTCGGATTTTGTCATCTTCATGAATTTATTTTGGCCAAAAAACCATTAAAAAAAATGCTAAATTCTGCTTCTAACTATCTATATATTCAATTTCTACAAGAATTAAGTCTAATCCTTATAAAAAATTGATTCATTAAACAAAATAAACAAAAAATAAATATTAGAATATAATAAGAGTAAAATGGTCAAAAATTTTAGTTGAAGCATAACAGAAGAACTAAAGTACTCAAAAGATAATATTAGGGATTAAAACGTTAGTAACACTAAAGTTCAAGGGAGTAAAGTATAATTAATCCAAAGATAAAGTGGAAATTTTACAAGGGAAGACAAACTCTTTGAGAAAACAAATCACCTTGATCTTGTCTTCTTATTTAAAACAAGGGTGAGGGTGAGGGTGACTTTCATCTTGCAGATTATGAAAGATAATAGAGGACATGAATTATTTTAGTTTTTCTCGTTACATCTCAAATGGGTTAATTGGTAATAGTCATAAAGGGGAAGCAACAAAGAGTAAGAAAAACATATTTATGAGAGAAAAACAAAGAACAAAGAACAAAGAAGATGATCGAAGCGATAGTAGAGTTATACTATCAGAAAATGGTTAAGTTGTCTATCATATTTTGAGATAATTTCAATTGCTTGAACCTCCCTTAAGTTTAAGAAATTACACTTACCTCCCTCAGCACCTTAATTGACCATAATACCCCCTCTCAAGTCAGAATATAATTTTCTTTTCAGAGACTCTAGCCATAATACGTTTAGGCTTTTTCAAAAATACTTTTTAGACTTAAAAAAATTCAATACTTATTGGGCACTAGAAAATAATAGTAATTGGCCAAAATATTTTGGAACAAAAGACATAAAAAATAAATCCAGTAGTTCATAGAGGTGGTGTCATAATATTTGGTGTACGGTTTGAGAAAATAAAGAAACGGTGGTTGTGAAATTGGATTTTAAGAGAAATTGTTGACAAATCTAAAATTGGTTGGACATTGAAAATTGGTTGAAAGTGTAAGACTTTTTTTTTTTAATATGTCAGTTTTGTTGCTATGGATTCGCAATGAGATAATTTGCAACGGACTTCCGTTGCTAAACTGATTAGCAACGGATTTTTGGACAAAATCCATTGGTAATTCTGTTGCAAATAGTTGTTTTCTATTATCTTAATGAGTCTATATACAGGCTTAATAAGTGACATCAAAGTTAGAAATAATGCTTTCATATATATATATCTGTCTCTTAATTTCACCCTGAACCCATTAATGCAAATTCACACAAACTAATAATCAATTAGAACTTTTAATCTTGTAATGTGGGCTGAAGCACACATTCTTAATACATTGTTGACTTGTACTTGTGTCCAAAGAATTTGAATTTGGAATTATGATTGTTTTGTATGCTTGATCAAAAATATCTGGTATGGAAGATTTCAAAACTAAGTTTTTCAAAAAGAATTGGTGTATGTTGAGCATGATTTTACTAAGGCTATTCAGTTCATGTTTCATAGATGTTATATGCACTATCCTTTCAATAGCCCTATCATATCCTTGATCCCTAAAATTGAGAATACCTCTCACACGAGGAAATTTCAAGCCTATCTCCTTCTGCAATGTGGTGTATAAATGTTTTTCTAAAATATTAATTAAGAGAATTGAAAGTGTTTTACCTGTTTTGAAAAGCCCCATACAATGTGTCTTTCTTAAGGATAGACAATTAATGACAATGCTTATGTGTGAATGGTCAGATTATGTTGATTATAGCAAACCAAGGGCGATTCTCAAAAATAGATATTATAAAGGCCTTTATGCTTTTACCTGTGATTTCCTTCCTACACTCCTATAGTTGATGAAGTTTCCTGTGTAGTTTATTGATTGGATAAAAAATATATATCACTACTGCTTCTTTCGCTTTGAATTTAAATGGATAATTGGAAATTTACTTCAAAAGTAGTAGAGGTCTGAGAAGATCCACTATCTCCTTATCTATTCATCTTAGTTATGGAGGTTTTCTTCATGTTATTTGATAAGAATACTACAAGACCTGAATTAAAATCTTATCCTAAATGTGACACTTTAAAGCTCTCTCACCTTTCTTTTGCTGAAGATTTTTTTATTCTCTACTTAGCTTCCATGAAACCATTCTCAGGGATCAAGGATTGTATTTTTGAATTTGGAGATTTTTCTTGCCTAAATCAAATCTACAGAAGAGCAGTATTTTTATTTATGGGGGAATGTCACTTGATTCCTTGCGAGTTAAACTTATCTTGAGCTTTCACTTATTTCTGCTAAAGTAAGCAATAAAGAGTTTCAATGTTATAATTTTAATCAAAATTTAAAGCATGCTAGATGCTAGGAAATTGAATTATGCCAGTAGATTTTAACTCGTTAAATCTATCCTAGGTACTATTTGTTGTCCAGTGTTTTTTGCTACCTAAGAGAGTATGTTTGCAACGTACTTTTGGTCAAGCGAAGTCAAAACTCACTATAGAGTTAAAGTCAGTAGAGAGGAGAATTGTATTCCTTTTAAATAGGGAGGTTTAGGTATAACTATTCTCGAATTGATAAACAAGTGTCTTATCTTGAAACATATGTACAATATTTACTCCTATAACAAAAAATTATAGGTAAAATAGATTCATGAAGTCTTATGAAGAGACTAATGAACATCTATTTTTTTAAATGTGCTACTTCTTCATTGGTTTGACATTAGATTTAGCCTTTCTGTCTCGTATATAAGGGAAACTAATCATGGAAAATGGAGGACTGGATTGGCTATTGCACATTTGCACCACAAATCATTAACTAATTTGCATGTGACACACTCAAGCTTACTTTTTCAGTTACAATCTATCACTTATGGAGAACTACAAAAACATGTGTCTACCAGGATAATTGCTTCCATCCAAGGAGAATGGTTGAAAGCATTATGGAAGAAGTACAATTTGCTATCAAGCAATGGAAATATGTTGCCAAAAAATGAGAAAATTTGGGAGATTGCATTAGAGTAGGGGCTTGATCAAATTATGTTTACTTGATTTTATTATTTGTAGTTAGATAGGAAAATACACACTCAAAATCTACAAATATAGGCAGTTTTGTACCACTGAGGCCTTAATGCTCATTGTGTAAACATTACTTTTTACCATTAATGAAATTTTCTATTTTGGGCTCAAAAATATAAAAATATCATTCAGTAATCAAAAAACACATTTTAACAAAATTCAGCTGTGCTAATTGACAATGAAATAAGGGTATACGAAACAAATTATTCAGAGTACAAAAACTATATACTATATAGAGCACAATCTCAATTATCTTTCACCTCCCATGTGAATTGAAGCCAATTTGGTCATAAGTTGGTCACGTCCAACTCTTTTGCTATAGTATACTCCGATTACTTTGTGCCTATAAACTCAAATGGTGCATGCCACTGAAAAAAGAAACAAAATATAAATTTGACAATTAGATATTGTAAATTTTCGTATACAAAATTTTAAATAAAAATTCAACATGGAAAAAAAGATGGAAGTATTTAAAGAATTAGAAAAGTTGGCTTAGGAAAATGCATAAGATGGAAAGTGTACCTCTATGAGAATAATCTCCCTAATAAAACCGCTATGAAGACAATAGTACCAAACCACATATTTGACAAAAATCTACAATGTGGAAGCAAGAACATAAACCTTAATCAACATGTCGTTGGAAAAAGGTAATTGATCACAAATATAATATAAGCACAGAGTCAGTTTATGTTAGCTCTTCATAGAAACAAAGGATCCATTTGGTTGGAAGCGAAATAATTTGTATGCAAGAAGTAGCTTAGATGGAAAAATGATGTACTCAAATATATTTGCTGTGTGAATCAAATGCTAAATTACTTTTGAATTATATGATCTTTTTCTATTTCTTTTCTCTTCAACTTTAAATGTAAGAATTTATTAAATTATGATAACAAAGAAAAAAACAACATAGGAAAAATAAGTAAAAGGCCATGGTTTAATTGGAAAGAATACAAAAGCTAGACGTGATAGTATATGTATGATAGTAATTCTAAAAATGCAAACACAAAACAAAACCAATGATTAGTTTCAGATGCTTTCTTATTCCTTTTTAATTAGTCAAAATGATACAAATACCCATGGTCGAGATTTTCTGACAACTTAAATGTCAAAATTACCCAAAGGCATAGGAAAAGGTTAAGTTTACGGTAATCACTTTGTATAAAATTATGCATTCTTGAACATAGTATTTTAATCATAGAAAACATGTAAATATAAAGATTTAAAACTGACAAAAAGAGAATTTTAGGACTTCATACAATAAAATTTATATTCCATAGTATAGTGATTTGTTAACAAAAGAAAGTATTCTTCTATTAATTATTTTAACAATGTATAAACTTTAATGAAGTTTACATATCCTAATGCATGCATTATTTTATACTGATTACAATATTCCACATATGCAAAATCGTTAAACCATAGATCGGAGATACTGTTAAACTACAACCTTTTTCTGGGTGCTCAAGTCATTTAGTCTAATAAAAAGTTATAGTTGAGTAAATTAGTCATCAGGCTTAAATTCATTGTTTAGAATTTATCGGAGCCAAGCATGGAAGACTAAACAAGACAAGGATAGTGAACAATAAACGCTGCTAAAGTGGGAATTCGAGTATTAAGCTTTGAGTTTTCTTTTGTCTTAATAATAGGAAGGTAGGGAAATTTCAAGACATCTTCCAACAAAACATGCTACATTCATGTGGGGTCACTAAAAGTATTTATGTTTTTATAAATTAATTAAAATATATACATTTCGATTCCATAACATCTAAATCAATGTTTCCCTCTTTCATATCTTAGAAGATTTTTTTGTTGAATAGTAGGTGTTGAATGCCAACTGGTAACATAACTCTAGGTACTAATGCACAAGATCTTTTCAACACTTAGCCATGAACATGAACTACCAACTAGGGGTGACTATGGGTATGATAGGGTACGTAAACACCAAAATGTGTATCTTATCCTATTTTGTGTCGGCTCTAAATTTTATACTCTAGTCAATACAAGATGAGCCTATAAACTTGTATCATTTTCTTATAATGAATAGAGATACTGAATTTTTACTTCAATAAATAAAACTTAAAAATTTGTGTCTTTAATGATAGTATTATATACTTTCTCAATTAAAAAAGTAATTGAAACAAGAAAATCAAGTGTAGTAGCTTAAATTCAAATTCAAAATGAAGGGCTTATTCTACTTTGTATTCCCTAATTTTATATCCGATTCTTTCTTTATACCCTATACGTATTTTTTCGACATATTACACCCTAAACTCTCACATTTATCCATTATAATCTAATTTTTAACACCATTACTAAATTTAACAGATGTTCCAACCGTGCACATCACGTATTTAAAATTGAACATTTGTTAAGTCTTTTAATATTATTAAAAATTGAACCAAAGTAGGACGACCCTAAGAGTTATGGGTGTAATGTGTCCAAAATTTAGAATGAGAGTTCAAAGTGATAGTTGAACATAAGTTAAGGGATGCAAAAGTGAAATTAGTCATGACAACTTCCATTGGTTTAATACGCCCTAAACAAGTGTGTGTTATGTACTTACATAGCATCTGTTAATTTTAGTAACTATTTTAAAAATTTGACTGAATTGGTTAAATGTGATAGTTTAGTGTGCAATAATGTCCCAAAAAATAAATATAAAGTGCAAGTGAGAATCGAGTACAAGTTAGAAGGTTTAAAGTAAAGTAAACGTATACATTAAAGTAATATAAACTAAATCAGATACTTATAATATATGAACTTAAAAATAACCACTCAACAATAAGTTCTAAGCACAAACAAATATTGCCACAAACATGCACATCTACTCAACAGTAAAAAAACAAAAAAAAACAGTTATAAGCTTGATCCAAATCATCCTAAATATTAACATTATTAGGGTTGTGTTACAACTTTAAAATCTATTAGGAAGTAACTTCACTAATCACCAAACTATAGTGTAAACGAGTTAAGTCTTGACTACTCATTCTGCAATGTAAAGTAAATGTGACATTCGTTGAAATGATTGAAAAGTGAAAGTTCCATTACTTCTTAATCTTTTAAAGTTTTGAAATACTTATTTCATATGGAGTGAGTATACACATGTAAATGGATTGTAGAAATAATTAAATAGAGTAAAGTTATTACACACAAATCCTATTGAATATGTTATGGTTTATAAATATGGCGAGATTAATGATTAAATATTTCTAACAAACAGCAATTTCATTTATAATTTGATATTCTAACGGATAATTTTTTTTTATTTTTTTTTTATTTTGAAAACTTTTATATGGTCGGTACAAGGTAGGTTCGTATTTACCTTATTTGGCCATATTGCAAGCTTTGTTGGGTATAATTTAAGTTTTAACTACTCATTCCGTAATATTGAGTGGATATAACAACCATTGAAATTATTGAAAAGTAGAAAAATTTCACTACTTTTTAATCATTTAACAGCTTGCAATACTCACTCCGCATTGAAGAGTGAGTAGCAAAGAATTTTTTGTACCTTATAGGTTCAAACTTGTACCATTTCATATTGGCTATCGCTTCAAAAATTTTGTACTTCTACATATCTTGTGAAGAGTTGTACCCCATCATT
The DNA here is from genome assembly GCA_025175665.1 of Cinchona pubescens. NCBI lineage: Eukaryota > Viridiplantae > Streptophyta > Magnoliopsida > Gentianales > Rubiaceae > Cinchona > Cinchona pubescens. The sequence continues at coordinate 86,903 of JANKKI010000321.1, forward strand.
GGGCCATTCTTCCTTGAACTCAGTCGACGGCATCATATTATGAGTGATATTACTTTTCTGTATTAAGAGATTCACGGTATAATATCATGAATCGATTATATTTTAGAATTTTTCCTCTACCCTTGTTGTAAAGTATATTAAAATGGGGTACATGTTCACCTTATTTATTTTCTCATCCATAACCCTATATTGATCCTTTACAAGGAAAGAATCAATTACAAACCCTAAAAAGATCCACATCACCCGTCTTAAAACGAATATATCCTCTTGTAAACTCGAAATTCATAAAATTTTCATTAGCCTCCACCCAAAAAGAATATAATATAAAGCTAAGAATATTTTCTCAAAATGGCTTTAAGGACAATCCAAACTAAGAATTGTGCATTGGGTTTTGTAACATTTTGAGCTTGAGAGGGCAATCATATTTTTTTGTTAAAGCACCATTTATATCAATAAGCAGTAAATTTGAGTGAAACATTTATCGAATATACCCACTTTCTACCACAATCTGCTGGATACGATAGATCAACATCCCAAATCTGCCAAGCCATTTGACCATAAGCAGCTGCAAGCAACACATAAAATGGCCATCCTGCAAAGGAGGAAGGTACACATGAAATTATAAAAGAGAAGTTGCGAGTAGAGAGAGAAAGAGAGAGCAGAAAAAGAATTCTACCTACAGATAGATACTATTAGGGATTAGCGCTTGAAAGAACTCGGAAAACAAATTTCTACTAAAATGAAATTAAGAATATTAATTAAAGGAAAAAGAATAGTAGTGACTAGTGATTCAATTTAATTATTTTAAACCTTTAACCACATAATTTAGAATAAAAAGTTATAAAATGTACTCACTATGACTTATGTATATTGTTATTTTGTAATATCTCAGAAATAATATCATCTATCCAAAAAAGTTACTATTAATTTATTGTATCATATTTTAATTTTATCTTTGCTGAACACTTAAACTATAATTTTTTAATTTGTCTTATCTTAATAATGTGAGAAAACATAAGAATACAAACTATAAAATTGAAATTTTTTAAAATAGTGTGTCATTCCATTGGTGACATTAAAATTGCACGGATAGAATATTTATTAAAATGGGTGAAAATGTGCAATCCAGGTGGAGAAATAGGTCGACAAAATAGAAAGACACATATATTGCTCTTAACTTGGTGTTCAGGAAACAATAAGAACTAGCAGCTGGGGAAATAAATTTCTGTACACTCACAATGTAATTTATTTCTACTTTTTTTTTTAACACAAGCAACTTTTACATTTATCATCACATGTATTATTTAAAAAAAAAAAAAAAAAAAAAGAACTCTAAGAATCTTATCAAACATGTTTTTCCATTGATTAAGGCATGCTTGCTTGTGAAAGCATAAAAGATGGAAACTATACAAGATTGATTTCATCTGACGATGTATACGAGATTGTTTTTATAGTTGACATTAGTTGAGTAAAGAATGAATAAAAAGCAAATCCATACCAATATTAGCATTGATTCCAGCCACAAGAAGACTAGAAATAGATGCCACCCCGAAACCAGTAGTCCATATTTTTGTTGAATCACCAAATAACAAAGCTGTGGATTTGACTCCCACTTTCACATCATCTTCTTTGTCCTGTAGCCATCAATAATGCACTGTAAACTTTAAATAGGAATCTTGTAAAACACTTATTTCAATTTTCAACCTATGGAGCTCTGGGAGAACAAAAGCCTGACATAATCGCAAGGCTTACGTTTAAATTCAATATGTATATACTGAAATAACTGGCAAGGATTACATTTAAAGAAATCAACTTCCATTTTAAAACTAAGGAGCAAGAAGTAAAGTAGTTTATGAACCTTAATAATTAATTTAGAATCCCTATTAATGTGCGATATTTTATACTTGACACATCCTTACGTATGACTTGAGTTAAAACAAGAAAATTAGAGTCCAAGTCCAAACCAATGAACACTAGTATTGATATGATCAATACCCATAAAATCAAGTTCAGTACCATAATAAAGAGAAGCGTTGGCTTGATGAAAACCTATGACGCCAAGCCCATTACACAAAAGAGTCCAAGTCATGTGTGGATGGATGAATACTTGGAATTAACTTTGATACCATGTTAAAAACATAGCCTGTTATTTGATACCATGTCCAGTAATTAAAAAATATAGGCTATTATCTTAAAAACAATTGGCAATGAGTGGAGTGGCTAATGAATCTTATTAATTAGTTTAGGATTTCGTGGCTATTTGATTTGGGATATTTTTTACTCAATACCCCCTCTCACACTTAACTCGAGTTTAAACAAGAAAACTGAAACCACACTCAAACCAATGAACACAAGTATTGATTTGACCAAAACCCATGAGTCAAGCCTAAGTATCATAAGCAAGAGAAGCATTGACTTGACAGAAACTCATGAAGCCAAACCCACTCTTTTGTGCATTGGCTTTATGGGTATCTGTCAAACTAATGTGTCTTCATGAGTTTCTATCAAACTAATGTGCAAAAGAGTTCACGTCATGTGTGAATGGGTGAATACTTGAAAGTAGTTCTAATATTATTTTAAAAAATATGAGTTTCTATCTCAAAATCACTTCACAATGAGTTGAATGATCCATGAATATTATTAATTAGTTGAGTATCTCTTAACTAACTGATGTGAGGATATATTACATTTAAGATGTACTCTCTCTGTTCTATTGAAAGTGTTATATTTTCTATTTTGAGATGTCCCAAAGTTTTTATTCACCTTACTGAAGTTGATGTATCTTTGATCTTTTTCCTAATATTGTCCCTCCCTCAATTAAATGTAATGTAATATTCAAATTTAAATTTTGAATTTTAAAGGATGAAATAGAAAAGAAAATCACTAATATGACTGTCAAAGTACTATTCTTAATAAGTTACATGTTGGGCCGTTAAAATCAAAGCCTGGGACTGGACTAGCCCCAACCTTTTATTTATTTTTATTTTTAATGATTGGCCTGCAAGGTAGCCCGCGACACGACCACTGGGAACGCCCGGGGGCCTACTATTGGGCAGCCATGAGACGACTTTGATCAAGCAGATCATTTGGACAAACAAATTTGTTAAATAACATATTTTCCAAACAGCCATATATTGGCTTTTTTGGAGTATTTTGGAAAGTTAAAAAAATTGTAAACTCCTTTACAAGCACTAAAAACACTTAACAAATTTTTTATATATCACACAAATTTCTCTACTCTCTAAATTCTAATATGTCTACTGATTATCTCAATTTCTCTCAATTTTGACTTTAATAGGTTTGTTCTTTTTGATTTGAAGTCAAAAAAAGTAGCAAACTTCTCAAATGGATCAATTTCGTGTTACGCTCAAGGGATGGCAAAAACTTGCCAAAACAATGTTTTTTTTCCTCAAGCCTTTCAACCAATCAATAAAAGGCTATGTTAGAAGAAAAGGTTGGGTGGAAGGATAACATACATTCAAGTTTAATGTTTGCCAACTTTTCTTTTACGTAAGAAAATGTAATTTTGATCACAAATATTTGAGAGCGAGGCCAAACTAATCCCATAAAGTTTTAACATAAACAAATATGGTTCTTAATATTTTTTATTTTGGCCAAGAACAAAAGCAACGAAAATTTAACAACAACTAACAATCAAATCAAACTGATGTTAGTAAAAAATGTAGTATTTGCATTTTTGGTCCGCAATTTTTGGAGCATGGATTAGTATGGTTCCTAAAGTCTCAAATAAATATAGTTAAAGTTTTGGATAAAACTGAGATGCAAAATGAATTAAATACATGACATATATATACTAGAAAACCTAAAACATGGAAAAATTAATTAAATGTATTTTTCTTTCTTTTTCTTTTTATTTATATTTTCATGCCATTTCATATCTCACATGTTTCTTGTCCTTTACATGCTTTGAATCAAATTTTTTTTTATTATTTGTTTAACCTCATTCTCTCAATTTTGGTATAGTATATTATTTGTAGTATTGCACTATGTGCAATTAATTGATAGTGAGTTCTTCTATATTTTCACTTATTATAATAATTGAATAATTGATTGAACAATCAGTTAGAATGAAAAAAAATATATACTACAAAAATTGGGTTGATCATAAAAATTGGGTTGATCATCTAATAAATATTTTAATATTGCTATGGACTATTAATTAACTCCCAATAAAATCCTAACAATTTTTGTGAAACTGTTTCATTTATTTAGTTGATTGATTAATTTACACATCTATTAAAAGTACTATTCTAAAATTTTATTATTTGAATGTTATATTTTTAATAGTAAGGAAAGAGAATAAAATGTAAACGAAAAATTTTCACGAGTTCCTAAAAAAGAACTTCATGATAATACAGCTACTTAAAACTTATCATTACTAGTTAGTATAATTTAGATGGTAAGACGCTTCCCTTATGATCTATTAGTTTTAAGTTCGAGTTACTAAGGGGTAGGAGAAAATGTGAGTTTTCTAATAAAAAAAAACACTTCACTAGTTATTGCGATAAAAAAAACTCTAAGTACAACCATTTGAAATATGTGTCAACTAGTTATATAAGAATTTGTGTAGTCATAGTTCTAATAAAGTTACACAAAGATTAGATGATGTAAAAAAAATTCAAGCCGACAGTGTAAGAAAAATTAATCCTTACAACTAGGATATCTTTCTTGTATTGTAGGTGTAAAAAAAAATTTATTCGATGTATACCACATATAAAAAAAACAATATTTTTAAAGATAATGATATTTATACACCCTTAAAATTTTTTTAGCCTTTATTATCAAATAAATGACTAAAAAACTTTTTTTTACGCAACTATTTTATTTTATACCTAAATTACCCTTATTTTTTGGCAATCAACTATGCATTACATCTTATGAGTATTACCTATTTACATCATTTAAGTTCTTTAAAATTTTTAAACATTTTTTTCTCCTTGCCCATCTCCATATTGAGTTTTTATATTCTTTGTACCCAAAAAAATGTTAAAGAACATGTGTTTCATCTCAAAATTAATTGGCTATAAGTGGTGTGGGGCCAAAAATTTATTAATTGGTCCATGATCTTTAAGCTAATTGATGTGGGATACTTTTATTCTTTCACACCCCCTCGATCTCACACATGACTTAGGCTGAAACAAGGACAATAAATTGGTTTGACATTTCATGCACAACTTAGGGACCCAAATCTAAACAAATATTGTATCTGATTGAGATAATTCTCCTAAATCAACCAAGACAAACATTGGCTGACATAAACACATGAAGTCAAGCCCAATATGAATAAGACCCAAATCATGTGTGGATAGGAAAACACTTGAGGTTGGCTCTAATACCATGTTAAAGAACATGGACTTCTATTTCAAAACTAATTGGCTATGAGTAGTGTGGGCCCAAAAATTTATTAATTGATTCAGAATCTTTAAACTAACCGATTGGAATATTTTTGTTCTTTCACAAAAAATATGGTATAATTTCAAAACCTTAAAATCTTGAAGATTTTATACAATTTATGCTCATGGAAGAAAAAGTAATCAAGATTTTGAGTATTGACAAAGTTAAAAAGTTCTGGAGATTTAAAAACTGAAAGTTATTTGATATGCTTATTATTTTTTATATAATAAGTCCATGAATGTTTTTAAAGCAGTTTATATTTTCACTGAAGTTTCCTAAAACTCAGTTTAATGAACAATTGTAATCAGATTTCTAATTTGTCTTGTGTTGATGTTATCTCTTTTATATTACAATTATGAATATATATATATTTTTTTAAATAAAAATTATGAATGAAAGTTTTCATTATTATTTAGTGGCTTGTTTCTTTATAGTTGTTACTGTACTAAGAAATTACTGACTTAACTTTTTCTAGTGTACTTGTTAGTTTTTGTGAAACTTATTTTTCATATTTTATTTCTAGTAAAAAATATTTTTGGAAGTCATGATCTCCAAATAATCATGAAAAGAAGTTACAAAAAAATATTTTATTTTACTCGGTGAGACTATTATATTTTACATTTTTTGTTAACCTACCCCTTCCCACCTACCTTCTAGTAACTCGAATCCATGATCAGTAGGTCATAGAAAAAATGTCTTACCACCTAAGCTGCACTTGCCATTATCTTTTCTGTATGATAACCATGATTATTTTTTTAATTTTTTGTGAATAAAATTTTGATAATTGGAGTGCTTTCATTTTTAATATATAATTATTTTTAGTTGCAATCGACTAAGTAAAAATGAATATGATGGGAAATGAATTATTGTTTTCAGTGAGTTATGGCATAATGACAGTTTAGGTACAGGAAAATATAGCAATGGAAATAAGGCATTTTAGTCTTTTTAGTTAACAAAAAGAGTTGGGGATGTGTAAGAGACTTTTAGGAGTGTGCAAATATCATTTATCTTTTTAATTCAAATAATGATTATGTAGTGCATCTAAATCTAATGGTGTAAAAAAAATTTCTACATTAATGATGTTGAAAAGATTAATTCAGATAATTACATTTTCCCAAAAAGTTGTAAATCTTAGTTATATATATATTTTTTATCCTTTCAAAGATATATAGCACATAGGAATTTTGTATCTTGTTTAGGAGACTGATTTGATTTTGTTTCTGCAAGTTGACTACTTGTAAAAATTTTATTCTATACCATGAAAATATACAAAGTTTAAAATAAAAAAAGATTTTGTACCTGATGTGCGTATATTGTGTCATATTCCAGAGTCCACGCTTTGAAGAAGCAAGCAGTGAAGAGTGGAAAGACAATGGCTTCATCAAGACTTCCTTTAACAGCTGCCCATGAATATAAAGCTCCCCAATTGATAGCCAGACCAAGATGGGCTTGAGGCTGCTCTAAGATATTGCATTTTATGTTAGCCTGAGTTTTGAACTGGTCATGTGTCTACTACTTATCAATGAACCATGCACGAGTCTCTTGTTTTATTGCTTAATTATATGTAGCGATAAGGTGTAGTCAGAACAAGATGTTAGTAGAGACATATTTATAATTTTTATAATTCATCACTACTTAAATGTAAATATATACAAGTATTTTAATCACAAAATATCAATAATACAATTTTAATAAAAATAAGTAGACAACTAAAAATGCATTAACAAATAACTTTCTTATATTTGTATAATATGTGTATATCATCTTTCTACAAACAACAAACAAATTTGTCATTTACTTGTTATGTATAGTGAATTATTTATTTAACTTAGTGTCATAAATATTATAAAATTTAAAATCACAGAAAGAAACAGTATAGTTATTTTGCAATTATACCAAACTAATCATGCTTACTTGATTATTAAGGAGAAAATATTTTTCACTTTGTCTTGAGTATGGTTGTTTCCAAAAGTGTGACTTCTATTTTTGTCCAAAAAGAATTTTGTTGTTGTTTGTTCTTCTCACGTAAAGGAATTTGGTAACTTTAGGGATAAAAAGAAAAAATAGTAATTAATGGATGGTGGGCTTAGAAAGGTTATAAAATTTTGTGGGGGAAATAGTGAAATATAGCCTTGATTTTGTCAAATTATATGCTATACATAAATTTGGTTTTCGAGGGCAGTGGCAATAGCAGACCCACTACCCCCAAGCTGCCCCCACTTCCTACGACATTGGGTTTGTTTTTCTAAGAAAATATTTTTCTTATTTTACACAAAAAAAGGTTATTTTTCATATAATTTCCTAGTATTTGAATGGCAAAATGAAATTCTTTTGAAAAATAATTTTTAGATTTTATCAATAGAGTTAAAAAGAATTATTGTAATTGTAAAATGACTTACAAGTCATTGTGGTCAAAAGAAGATTTATCTTATTTAAAGTTAAAGTATAAGATAATGTAATTGTAAAATATTCATAATGATAGTTATATTAATGTAAGATCCATAATGAAGAGAAAATGAATGAACAAGAGTTGAAACAAAAAGAAGTTTAATAATTGAAGTTATAAAAATAGATATTTGAAATTTAATGTCACTCTTAAAATATTCAAAAAGTAATTACGTTCAACAATTCTGTGAGTTGTTTTTAGCTAAAGGGAGAAAATTGAAAAATATTTTGTAGTAAAGAAATTTAAATATATTTTTCTAGAAGGTATTTTCAATCTAATCAAAGAACCCTTAATCCCCAATTTTTCTAGGGAACATGACAGGTGTGAGAAGGTTAAAAGAATCATGAATTTTGCCAAAGATAATAATGTTATTATTCGACAATGAATAATTAACTTATAATTTATGTATCTTCTTCTTCTTTTTTTTACTTTTTTTTTAACATCGACATACTTAATTTGTTTTTATTTATTTATTTAATTATTAAATGTTTTTATGATATCATCATCACAATAATATATTTTGTATTCTATTGTTAAAGAACATGGTTTGTATTGGTTTTGAGATCGAAATCCATATTTTTTAATATAGTATCAAAACTAGCCCTCAAGTGTTTTTCCATCCATCCACACGTGTTTTGGATTCTATCAAACCCATTCCAACGGTCTCTTTTACGTTTGACCCACGTGTAATAGGGTTCTGTCTAATTTCTTCCAACAGGCTCTCTTACGTCAAGGGGCTGTCTTACGTCTGACCCACGTGTAATAGAGTTTGGTATCCAACTTAAGTCACGTGTAAGAGGGGGTGTTAAATGTGTTAAAGAATAAATCCCACATCGACTAGTCAAAAATACTGAATTAATTAATAAGTTCTTGGGTCACTTCCCTTATCACTAATTAGTTTTAAAGTGAAAACGTATATTGTTATAACATCTATAAATTATGTATATTGATGCACGGTTTTATTGAGATCGAAGCAACCAATGCTAACGTGGCACCTTAACCATTTATATCTGCAAAATAAGTTTAGTTATTTAATATTGGGTTTAACACGATTTTTTTTTTGCAAGGAACATAGGAGACATTAGAACTTTTCCCTTTTTCCCTAAACAAAGAATCATGTATTAATGCCAAAGAGAAAGTTATTGATATTATACAATAAATTATTGCCGTATGTGTTTACTTTTAATAATTTTTGTGGGACTTCAACGTAAAGATTTTAACCGTATGTTTGGTAATCATACGTTCCTCAATTTTCTTCAATTTTATTAAAGTCCTGGTATTGTCCAACTTACTAATAGTGTAACTTAATTTTATTGTTCTTTATTTATTTAATTATTGAAATTGTGAAATCATCATTATCCCCCTAACATATTTCATTCTTGTTATATATCCCGGTGTTAAGCACGTGTGTGTATATCATCCCAACTCTTATTACTAGAATTGAAGTTTTAATAAAGCTTGATAATTTCATGTTTGGTACACAAGAATGACCTGGAATAAACTAGTCATTTCAAAGAAGAAAGATGTGATAATTTAAATTTTGTTTTCGAGAAAAAAAAAGTTTAAAATTTTTTGTGTTAATGACAAAATAGCTTCTCAAAAAGATACCGCCTCCCTGCTTTGTCCCCTTATTATCCAGTTGGGATATTTAACAACGAAACTTTTCAATGTTGTACAAACAACTAAAGTCTCATTTGGTTGGTAAAAATTCTGAGTTGGGAGAGTATTCTTATTTTTAAAATTTAAAATCTAGTGTTTGGTTCATTTTCTTATTAGTTGGGAAAGTAAAAACTTTACTCAAAACAATGAAAGTAGTTGTAGAATACTAAGATTCTAAATCTCAATATCATGTTGGTATTCTTTTTACTTCTCGCAAGAATAATAAGCATTAGAACACACTAACCCTTTTCTCTCTCCTACAACATCAACATCTCTTACATATAATAATTTATCCTACCCTTCCCTTTCGACGTTTTCATCAATTTTTTTTTTAATATATATATATATATATATATATATATATAAGATTTATTTATTTATATTCATTAGTTCTCACTGGGGTTTGAACATAATCTGATTTTTCTAGTTTCAAGTAAGAATATAATCATCCATTTTTTGTTGATCTTTTCTAATTTTATGTTCTTCAATTCTTATAGTATAATAGTTCTTAATCATCTATCCTTTCTTTTGATGTAGTTTTTAGTCATTCACAGTTGGAACAAATTTTTGAAGGAAGCCATTGGAATATAAAGAAATAGTGATAAGTAGATATAAGGTTACAAGATTAGGCTAAAGAAGTTATAATATTTTTTTTTTAAAATTACGAACTATATCACTATCAGTATCAAACTCAAACAGCATACATAACTATGACTATTGCTGTTTGTTTGTTATGAATGAGTAATTGAAAATTTTGGATGTTGGTTAAATCTAAATAAATTCTATGTTTTGTGACTAAGATATATTATACTAGATACATGGTAACTAATTTATGAAATATTCAAAAGTTTTATTTTAAAAAAAAGTTAACTATGTAGCCATATGTTACAAACATCTAAATTTTATATCATGGAGTTACTTGCAAACTTATAGTTTGGATTGGCTTATAATTGTCTTGTTCTTTAGTTAAAATTTAGTAGAATAAGGGCGTAAGATAAGAGTTTTTCATACGTCTTATATGGTGCTAACTTCACATCTTCCTCTTTCTCACTAGATCATCCTATGAATCGAGTCTAATCTGTTAATTTTATTATAATGCAAAATTGTTTAACAAATTTTCCTCGATATATTATCTGTGTAAGATATTTTTGGTAATATAGTGAAAATCTAAAATACATTCTATATTATTTTATTTTAAATCAAACATTGAAAAATAAATCCATACAATTTTCCTGTTAACATTCCTAGTTATATCCAAATATGATAAAGTAATATTTTTTTTACCAACCATATAATGAGGCCTAAGTAGTTCTAATTGAATTTTATGTCATCCTTTGACATGTACATGTTGCAATATAGAACAAATAAACCATCTAAAATCAACTATTTGTGATTAGCCTAGAAAATCGCATATGAGGCATTTTTAAGGGCATATTTTTCACAGGTATTTTTTTTTTTTTTTTCATTTAGGGCAAATTAGAAAGAACCTCCTTGTGGTTTGGTCACCCTCATAGTTTGATCATATATATTTAACCCCTTATGGTTTGAAGTAAATTAAAATAGTTAACTTTTCTGTTAGTTCAAAAGCCAAATGGTCAAAGATTTTGACTTAAAAGGATTTTCCTTGTCATTTAAAATATCAAGTGAGGGTTAGTAACATAATTTAAGTACAAACATTCATCTCTTTCTCTTCTCTCCTCATTCTTCCTGTTCTGCAACCCCACCTTCCATTCCCCACCCGACCTCTGCCTCTTCCATCACCCCTTACACCACATCCCAACCCCACAATCTCCTTCAAGTATTACTTGGCAAACCCGTCCTCCCTTCTCTCCCACAAATGCCACTACTACTCCTTCTTTCTCCTTCCCAATACCCTCTGGCACTTCCATCCCCAACTCCAACCAGATCTGCTCCCTCTTCCTCTCTCCTCACACTATATCCACCACTCCCTCCTACCACATCCCTCCCTTCTTCTTTCCTAACCTCCTCTGCTATTTGTTGCCTAATCATATTCTATATTCGCCGCTACCTTTTTCTTCTTCCCATAACTATGGCCCTACCACTCCCCCTTCTTCTCTCCCAACCACCTCTACCAAGTCCATTCCTCCCCCAACCAGATTAGTTGCCTGTCCTTTCTTTCACTCTTTTCTCACCATCACCACTACTATGCCTTCTACTTTTCTCAAATTCAAAAATAGAAACGGTAGCCTCCATCGGCATTAACTACAACCAGATTGCAAATAAGAGGAAGGGAAAGGAAAGGAGATGAGGGAAATGAGGTTATTGTTCTAGCTGTGATGGGGAATGGGATAGGCAGAGAAGGCGAGTGGATGAGGGGACAGAGAGAGTGAGGTCTGGGAAAGGGGTGGCAAAAGGGAAAGGGAAGGAAGAGGCAGTAGATGAATAAATAGGAGAGAGATGGAAGAAGATTAGGATTTGTGTGAAAGGTTTATGAGGTGCTTTATGGGAAGGGTATCTTTTATTTTTCTATCAATTCTGTGACATTTTCTTAGTCCACTATACAGAAAAATCCAAACCACAAAGGATTAAATGTAGATTAACAAACTATAAGTGGTAATTTATATATTACCCAAACCACAAGGAATCCTTGTAATTTATCATTTCATTTGTCTTTGTATGCCTGACAATATATACATATATACATATTATATATATATATATATATATTATATGTATATATGTATATGTATTTTTTCAAAACCATTGATGCTATAAATATAAGTATATTTATTCTTCATTGTAATATGTGCGTAGTTAAAAGTTTAAATTTAGTTTGAGGTTGATGGATTCATTGTATCCCATTAAACATAAAATTCAGAAGAAATGAAAATTCTAGGGGCATGGAATGATAAAAATCGACAATAAAAGTGGCAAAGAGAGAAATCTGTTTTTTGGAAGGGCATTATTGTAATTAACCAAGTACTTTATCTTAAAAAACTTAAATTTATTCTCAATGTCTCAAAAAAGAAAGTGAAGTTATAGAAGTTGTATATGTATTGTATGTATTTATAAGTACAGAAGACAATGCGGCTATAAGAGACAAAGATTATAGAATATACCCAATATGTTATTCTCTTCATGAGTGGATAAGTAAATATTAATGGCAATGAAGAAGCCCATAATAGACGACTGCACGAAAACAAAAAAGACAAAGTCAAAGAATAGATTCCAAAGATGCACCTATTGAAAAGAAAAAACAATAAAATAGACAATGAATTAGAATCCTTAGACAAGCCATATATAAGAGTTAAGCCAGTAATTCAAAACCAAAACATTTTTACTGTTAAATCTTAACGAAATTCAATATATTGATAGTAGATTACAATAAAAGAGGAGAATGCTATATTTCTCTTTAAGAGATCTTTTTTTTTTAATATTACTATTTGAATGATTTAGTGTTATATTGAATAAATATAGTGTTATATATATATATGTCTTAAAATAAAACTTGCATCTTATAAGCACATGATGAATTCAATTCTTAAATTTAATTCATTAAAGATGAGTTATCTACCAATTTTAAACTAATAATATATGAATCAGGTATAATGGTAATTACCGTCAGATTGATTTTTATAAGATAGAAAAATACATAAATTTAGGGAAAAGAAGTTTAACAGGCATATGAAATTGCAATATCAACTATTTTTTGTGCTAATTTCAAGTTATTTCGAGTAATAAAAGTGAATTATAGATCATGTTCCACATCATGAATTACCATTTCTATTTGATAATGAAGGGAAAAAAAAATCTATTTTGTCAAACATGCAAGGCATAAATTTCTCTTAGGCATAACAAAACTTTTCATTTTTTACAAACAATTTCCTTACCTCAAGAAGTGAAGACCTTTAAAACAATTTATTAGGAAAATCGGTTGAGTAAAAATATAGGTTCCTTTGGATTGTAAATAATGAAGTGTTATTTGGTGAATAATATTTGTCTTTTGATTTTATTGGTTTTTAGAAATAATATTTACTTTTAGAATAATAAAATTATTGTTTGGATACAAAATAATATTTCAAAATAACCATTTGGATTAGAAATAATGAATAGTACCTATTATTTGGTAGACCCATTTAAAAATAAAAAATAATACAAATAGAAAAATGATAATTATGAAGATTCTTCGTTTATCTTCATCACATTACATTTGATGAAGACCTGAAATTGTAACTTTTTCCTTGTTTCTATCAAACTCCACATACATGAAAAGGGTTAATTTTACTTTACACCTTTAATGTTTATACTCACTATCATTTTACTGAAATTGTAACTTTTTCCTTGTTTCTATCAAACTCCACATACATGAAAAGGGTTAATTTTACTTTAATTATTATACCTTTAATGTTTATACTCACTATCATTTAATTTCTAACATTATTTCTTAGAAATTTAAGTCCTTCTATTAAATTTAACTCAATATTCAATATTATTTTAACAAAAACACCCTTATTTTCCCTTCTTCTTATTTTTTCTCATTTTTACTTGATTCATTTTTTCTCTCTCATTTTGTTAACAGGATTCAATAATTTTTTTTATCATTCATCAACATATCTTAAATTTCAGCAAATTCTATTTATGGAAATAAAATAAGATATTTTGGGTGCTATGAGAATATTCGTTCACATTAATAATTTGAGGGTAAAAATATCATTTAGGCCGAAAATCAAACACCATTAGCTTTGACCATTAGTCTAGTGACTAAAGTGTCAAAAAAATAATGTTAGGGATTAAAGTGATTGTGACCATAAACGTTAAAGGAATAAAGTTAAATTAACCCTATATAATAAAAACTGAAAAAAATAACAAAATCAACAATAATAACAGATAATCAACAGCATATATTTATCCAATTATTTGATGCCATTATTAAGAGAATTACCCCATCCCACACACACATATAAACATTTTGCACAGAACTGAGTAAATATATAAAATAAGTTAAATTAAACCAATATTAAAAATATTTTCATGATTCAAAGCGAACACACAAAGGCAAATTATCTCTAAATCTACAAGATTAATGTTCATCGACTACTAACAAAAAATTGTAACAAACACATGTTACGGTAAAAATATATAATTATAATAGTAACTAGATTAAAATGTCCTCATACAAAAGTAGGACTGTAAAAAAATAATAATAATAATTCCACTGCTTATATATAAATTATTAACTGAATATTCTTTAAAATGTAAATAATGAATAGGACATTAATAGTGAAAATAATGGATTGTGTGAATAATGAATAAGACAAAACATGAATAATGTGAAATATTATTTAGATAAATATTTGTTGACCAAATACCAAATATTCTGACCAAATATTACTATTTACAATCCAAATAAATGAGCCATAATTATTTTGTCTTTACAAAAGAATTATACATTTTTTGTTTTTTAGTATGTTGAAATATCCTACCATAAAAATATTTTAACATATACCCGAACATATTTTGCAAATAACTATTTTTATTTATGAAATTCTACAATCTCATCATTGAACTATATCACATGCTTTAAAGGTTCATACAATGTAAGCCTTTAACGCATATAGAAATATTGTATAAACTTTCAAAACATGTTGATATGTATCCATAATAGGGATGTACAAGTATTTTTTGTATTTGTTTGTCATGTCAGATTTCTTGATAAGTTAGTTAATTAGTCTACTTTGTTTGCCTAATATAGGAATTTAGATATTTGAATTACCCAACGTAAGAGATAGCAATGAAAAATTTTCAAGTAAACTTAATCTAAAACTATTAAATGGGCCATGACAAAACAACAATTAAATTTACTCATAACAAAATAATTTTTTTAAAAAAACACTAGGAAAAGGCAGTTGGTTTTGTTAACTCCCCGGATCCTAAGTTGGCCCAATAACTTTTGATCAGAAATAGCAGATTCAAAATGTTTAACCCAAGTTAGATGAATTATCCGAAGAGGATCGTTTAACCGTAGCACGAGCGCGAAAGAATACAATAACCCATCTCACTTTCAATGTTGGACGAGGCATCACATTCACCCCTCCTTTAGACTTTGTGTCCTTGCAAAACCCAAGTTGGGGCTCAATAACATATGTCACATACACTGTGTAGCACAGTCCAATATCACTGGTCCAGTCTCATCCAGAATGGATAAGATCATCAAAAAAGTAAACTATACGAATCAACCAAAGATTTTTTTGCAACTTATAAACTTGAGGGAGAGGCAAGTTAATGGTGGAAAACAATTGAGCATATGCAAGACGTGGATAATGAACCAATGACCTGGGATCGTTTTGTAAAGCATTTCAACGAAAAGTACTTTCTAGAGAGTGTGCGAGACAGAAAGGAGATGGAGTTTATGAACCTAAAACAAGGTGCTACACTTATATGACAGTTGGTCAATACGAGACCAAATTCTCTGAGCTCTCTTGCTATGCTTCTAATTTAGTGAGTACAGAATAAAAGAGGACAAAAATATTCATGAAGGGACTTAAAGATGAGATCGTGTGCCTTTAGCTGCAAACAAGCTGAGTACTTATGTTGAAAACTTAAGTCGGGCTCTAAATGATGAAATTGAGCTAAGTGCAAGACAACTCAAGAACCTAGAAAAAAAGGGTAGACTATCTGACACTTAGGTGGACCAAGGTTCAAGTAAACAGGTTAAGAAAAGAAATTATCAGCAAAACAGAAATGAGGGGCACAACAAGCAACAAGGAAGAGGTGGTTAGTGTAACCAATGTCAGAAGTGACACTCGAAGCAAAACTACCCATGGAAGGGCTTGTTTCAAATGTGGTAAGCAGGGACACTGTGTAGTAACTTGTCCTAATCAAGGACAAAGTATTCGTTGTACCAAGTATGGTTGTTCTCACACAGAGAGGGATTGCCCCAACTGCATAACAGAACATGTTTCGACTATGGGCAACGGGGATATGTAGCTACTTCTTGCCCTAATAAAAGGAAAGGCCCTTCTCAAACAACTCATGCACTAGCAAGTAGTCAGGAAATTCAACTGGGTAGAACAAAGAGGATATTCAAGACCTAAGACTCAAGCATGAGTTTATACACTTACTCAATAGGATGCCCAGGCCTCTGATGAGGTGGTGACAAGTTTACTTCCTGTTTCATCAGCTTGTGCCTACATGATATTTGATCTGGGTGCTACTCATTCTTTTGTCTCATTCCAATATGCTAAGAAACTAAATTTGTCATATGCTCCTTTAGATGTTGACTTATGTATCGATTCTCCACTTAGTAATACTTTGATTGGTAATTATGTTTGTAAGTCTTGTATGGTTAAGGTGGGGGATAAAGAATTGCCAGCCAATCTAAATTTGATAGACCTCAAGGTATTTGATGTGATAGTTGGGATGGATTGGTTGTCTTGTAATTATGCTATTGAGCTCTTGATTGTCACAAGAAAATTGTTAACTTTGAGATTTCCGAACAACCTACGTTTCAATTTGTGGGTAGTAGAATCAATTCTCCTGCTTCTTTTATCTCTACAACCAAGGCAAAAAGAATGTTGAGAAAAGGCTGTAATGGTTACTTAGCTACCATTATCGATACCATGAAGGGTGGGCTACAATTAACGGAAATCCCTATTGTTAAAGATTATCCTGATATTTTTTCAAAAGAATTGCTGGGAATACCTCCAAATACATATGTTGAGTTAACCATAGATTTGCTATCATGCACAGGTCCTATTTCTAAAGCTTCATATCATACGGCTCCTACAAAGATGAAAGAATTGAAAGAGCAGTTGCAGGAATTGCTAGACCTTGATTTTATTAGACCAAATATGTCACCATGGGGAGCTCCAGTACTTTTTGTGAAGAAAAAAGATGGCAATCTTCGTCTTTGCATTGATTACAGTGAGTTCAATAGAGTGACTGTGAAAAACAAGTATCTCTTATCCAAAATTGATGACTTGTTTAATTAGCTGAAGAAGGCTAGATATTTTAGCAAAATTGATCTCAGATATGGTTATTTTCAATTGAAAATAAAGCAAGACGATTTTCCAAAACAGCTTTTAGAACTAGATACGAGAATTATGAGTTTTTTGTGATGCCTTTCGGGATCACAAATGCACTAGTAGCTTTTATGGAATTCATGAATCGTGTGTTTAAGCCATTCTTCGATCAATTTGACATTGTCTTCATTGATGACATATTGATATATTCAAAAAGTATAGAAGAACATGAGGAAAACTTAAATTGTGTGTTGCAGATCTTTAGGGAGAAGAAGCAGTATGCAAAACTCAGTAAATGTGAGTTTTGGTTGGACAAAGTTTCTTTTCTTAGGCATGTAATTGATGAGAATGGTATCTCTATAGATCCAAAGACGATAGAAGCAGTGATGGAGTGGAGCGGACCAACTACAATTATAGAAATTTACAGTTTCTTCAGTTTGGCAGGAGTCCTTACTATAGGAGGTTTGTTGAGGGATTCTATCATATAGCTATGCCTCTAACCCATTTGATTCGAGAGGGAGTTAGGTTCGAATGGATGGATGAGTGTGAGAATAGCTTCCGAGAGTTGAAGAGAACTTGTATCTGCTCCAGTTCTTACTATTCCGGCTACCCGTGAAGATTTAATTATTTATAGTAATGCTTCCAACAAAGGATTAGGATATGTTTTGATACAAAAAGACAAAGTTATAGCTTATTCTTCTCGTTAGTTGAAGCCTCATGAACAAAAAAATCAACGCATGGTTTGGAACTTGCGGCTATTGTTTTCGCCCTAAAAATTTGGAGGCACTACTTGTACGGCGAGAAATGTGAGATTTTCATAGACCACAAAAGTTTGAAGTACATTTTTACTCAAAAAGAGTTGAATATGATACATAAGAGGTGACTAAAGTTATTGAAAAATTATGATATGACGATTAGTTACCATCCAGGAAAGCTAATGTAGTTGCTGATACCTTTTAGTTCGAGTAGGAAGTCTTCGGGTAGTTTGGTAGCTTTGATTACTACACATGGGCATATTTTGAGAGACATAGAAAATTTAAGGATAGAATTGAGGTGCAGGAAAGATCATGCAATGTTAGTTAACTTAAGGGTGCGACCCATACTTCTTGATAGAATTAAACTCAGTCAAGCCAATGATCCTTGGTTGCAGAAGATTAGAGCTAAGAGTGAGATAAGTGGCCCGTCAGTATTTAATAGCCATGAAGATGGATCCTTGAGATTCAATAGCAGAGTCCATATACAGAATGATACGGAGTTGAAAAAATAAATACTTAGGAAAGCCCATAGTGTAGGTTACTACAGCATAGAGTAGGCAAAAAAGTTACGTGGATGTGAGGAGGCATGAGTTAGAATTTAAGGTTGGGAATCATGTGTTTTTGAAAGTTTCTCCGACAAAAGAAGTATTGAGATTTAGTGTGTGAGGCAAACTAAGCCCTAGGTATGTAGAACCATTCGAAATTTTTGATACAGATTGGAGAAAGTACTTACAGATTAGCCTTACCACCTCTTTGGCTGGTGTGCGTAATGTCTTCCATGTGTCTATGCTTGGAAAATATGTTTTGATCCGAGTCACGTGGTGGAATATACGCCTTTGCATATTAGAGAGGATTTGTCCTACGAAGAGCAGCCTATGAAGATTGTGGATAGAAAGGAACAAGTGTTACGGCGTCATATAATTTCTTATGTCAAAGTACAGTGGAGTAACGATACCGAGAGAGAGGCAACTTGGGAGTTTAAAGAGATGATAAAAGAGAAGTATCCCCAACTCTTTGAAGAAACAGGAATGCAAAGTTTAGAGGACTAAACTCTTTTTTTTTAAGGATGGAAGGATGTAATACCCGGAAAAAAAAAAAAAAGAGGATAATATTTAGTGGGGTCCTTGAATGTAAATAGGTCATAGAAATGAAGTTAAAATCCTTGTTCGATTAAAATTTGGGGCTTAATATGTCAATTACTACTAAAGTTGAATTCATAAGTGCATTAGGGAAGTTTCATTAAACCTTATTAAAAGCTCTACTTTTTATGTCGTTTGTGGGAAGCAGAGAAGATGTAGCCATGATCTGAAAGGAGGAAATGAGCATCAAGCTTCGGAGAAAGGAGAGGGAATTTTTCATTCAAGTAAGATTTACAACGAATATTTGTTCTCAATAAAATCAAGGGAAGAAGCTGAAAAAGGGCAAAAAAAAAAAAAAAAATTTGTGTTCAAAGACTTGCGGGCCGATTTCTGTATATCGGCTTCAGTTCCAATTGAATGCCATTAGCGGACTAATTGTTTTTTTTTATTATTTATTTATTGATAGGAACTAGTATTTTATTATCTGTAGAATTAGGCATCTAAGATGTCACTAAGAGGGATTATGATAAACATCTATGGTTAGTTTGGCTAAGCTTCAGGCATGTCGTTATCAATTTGTATGTTATCATTCTTGTAGCCTATATTTAGTAATCCCATTACCAGATGGCCGATCATGGCCTAGAATTAGGTAGTCTTTTTCTTTGTATCTTTAGAAGTATTGTAGTTAGTAAGTTAAATGGAAACAAAATTGATCTCAAGAGTAGAAATTACAGCTGCATAAGGGATTTAATTGGTAGACTGGGATTTGAATTCAACATTAAATTATAGTGTTAGAATTTGAATAACTTGCTTGTTTTATAATTTTATTTTAGATTTCTCGGGAGTACCTTAACGCGTGATTGTTGAGGAGACAATTGGGGTTAGTGATCGTAATCGAGGTTGACGTAAGTGATCTTATTCCAAATTAGTGTTTTCGTAAAATAAATATATATGTTTAGTTGTATTATGACAAAATTTGTTTTAGACAAAATCATGTTTATATTTGTTTAAACTTTAAAATGCATCAAGTATGTGAAAGTGGTTGCTGTGAAATTATATGCTACCCAATAATGGTTGGTTAGTTTATGATTGATGTGTAATGGTTGAAAAGTTGGATCCTTTGTGTTTTCATGTGTAACTTGTGTATCCATGTAATTGTTCGGTTGTTCTAAAACTGACTATGACAACTGTTCTACACCGTGGTTAAGTGTGTAATCATGATCCATATTAGAGAGGTGAAGTTCAACCCGTGACCCAAGTAAAGAAGGTTAAACTTGACTCGCGACCCAAGTTATCTCGATAGTTAATAACGTTTGTTTGGTCTTTCTTATATTCCATGGATGTATTCCTGACATGTTGATATTGTATAGTTATTAGTTAATTTAGAAATATCAATGTCATTGTTTAAATTTTATTATAATATTATGTGATAATAATGCTTGATCTAATTGGTTTGGGATTTAGTTACTTGCCGAGCTTGTTCTCATCCTACGACATTTTTTTTTTTTAAGATTCCCAAAGTTGACTCGATTGCTAGCTATAGCATAGTGGAGTTGTTTATTTTTGTAGTGAATAATTTATGCAATTCCCATTGTTTGGGAGGCATTTGTCATTGAATTTTTATTTTTTATTTAGTTTCGAGAGATATTGAACAAATAAAAATAATTACCAACGATTTTACTATTAAACAATCAAATTGTTATAGGGGTTGTATAATTTTTATTTGGGAATTAAAGCTACTTCTTGTAAGTTTGTATTGTCAAACTTATGTACTGTTTTAATATTAATTATTGAGGAATACATGCTTTATACCAGTAACGTTCATAATAGTGTAATTTGTTGTTTGTGAACAAGATTTAACCTTAAGCACTTAAGGGGCAATCCATAGGATGCGTGGCAGTTGTCTCGCCTTCATTTGGAGCGTGACAGAGTCACATCCAGGGATTGGGCTGGTAAGTAATAAAAGAGGAAACTAGGCAGCTTGCCTGAGACCATGATTTGTTTTAGCACGCTAGATTTAGCCCGCTACTGAATTCCAGGTCACGACTTCGGGCAGGCAAATGGTCAGCCACTCGGGCCAAATATTCGACGAGTCTGCCATACTAAAAAAGAAGTTCTTGAGACAATTTGGGATTGGACCTTAATTCAGGCAATGATCTATCAAATTTTTTAAAAATCAGATAGCTGACCCATACAGTGATGACAAATACTTAAGTAGATTTAATTTTTTACCTCACTTATAGATCAATGTGATGTAAATTAAATTTTAAAAAATTTATGACATCAACTGATGAAAGTAAGATTTTTTAAGATTAAATTGTGACTACAGAATCTACAAGTGGAGTCAAAAATCGAATCTACCTAAATACTACCAAAGGCCAGAAACAGTCATTTTGCCTTTTTCTATTTTTTTACTATTTAATATTTAACCTTCAACATTATATACCAATACCAGCTAGTTTCTTGGGCATTTTGAGAATTAACCGTTCATAAACTCCTATAATTATCCAGCAGTTTAAATTATAATAACACAAATTTCTTTATATAATGCTCTCTTCTTTCTCAACTAATTTCTCTATTATCTCAATTATCATTCTACTATATCTATCATCTCAATAATGTTACTAACCTCTATTTTCTCTAATTATTTCACTACTACTTTAATTTTTGATTACAATCTCGAGACTCAAATTTTCCAATAATTTCAAATATTCATGTGGTGGCATCTAATAGAAAGGTCGAACTAGAATTCCACCTTCCAATTTTCGGAACACGGTTAATCTTACTTTAAGTTTTGCAAATTAATTAAAGAGCTTACTTCACTTTTCTAATAAGTTTTTATACTTAATTTTCTTAATTAGTTTGTTTATCTCATTTGGTAATTAGTTAAAAAGCTTTATTTGCTTAATATTTTTATTTAGTGATGTATTTGTATCATTTCTAAAAATTAGTATAAATACAAAGAAAAGCGCATGAAACCAGCCAAACAAATTTAATTGAATTGCATCATGCAAATTACATAGGCTTTGGTAGTTTTGAAATTTATATTAGAGAATAGGGAAAAAAATGGCTAGATGGATTAGTAGAGATCGATGAATGACCATATTGTATTGATGAAATGAAACCAGGAATTTAGAATATTATATGCAAATTATTGTGCAACTAAATTTTAAATGAATCTAATTCTAGTAATACCGAGAAAAATTATATGCTTAGTGTAAATTCTCATATTTAAAAAAATAAATAAATATAATAATAATACTAATATTTAACAATTTTTAATATACGGTGAACTTTATTTAGATTTGAATTATATGTCATTATTGGAAAAAATTTATTATATGATTTGTTCATACGAGAAAATTTAATTCTTATCAATTTGAGTTTTTCTATTCGTCTTCTGTTATTTAATTTGGACCAACCTTGTGTCTAAAGATGTTTTTCATTTTAATTACAAATTTTTTGTTAATTATTTATAACTTTCGTAATTAATTTTAAGCTAAATTTTTAACCAACCTCTAATTATCAAATCATTGTAAAAATTGTGAGAATTTTAGCTAACTTATAGGAATTTGGAAGTTGGAAATTTTTAAGAGTTAAAAAATATATATAAATAGGAATTTCGTAAGGTTATATTATTATATACTTGATTGAAATTTAGAAAGAAGGATTTTTGTACATATTAAAAATTTCGTCGTACGTTGAATTCGATATAATTTTACAACCTAAATTTTTAATAATTTGGTTTTCTTTACTTATATTTATCGTATATGAAATATCATTTTTAAAAATATATTGCTTAAGATTAGATACACTTATACAATTATTATTATTTAATTGACTGATTTGGATAAATTTAATTGTCTTTTAAAAGTTGGGATTTTATTCAAAGTAAAAAAATTTATTTATGTATTTGTTCTAAAATAATAATAATTATTTTGATAAAATTGAGATTTTTTCATTTCGGAAAGGAAATATAATAAATAAATAAGACAAATTGAGGGTTGAATAAGGGGGGTGGTCGGTGTTTCTCCGGCCATCGGACAGCGGCAGGACTGCCACAGTAGCAGGTCGTCCCTGCTGTTGCTAGCTGTCTCGGCTGCTGCTTCTTAGGCTGGCGGCGGCTAAGTAGTGGTGGAGATCCACGTCTATTTGGAGGAGGGAGTGTTGGAGTCAGTAGGTAGGGTGGTGGTGGTAGCATACATTGGTACTACCAGAAGAAATGACGAAGAAAGAAGAAAGAAGAAAAAGCAAAGGAGGAAAGAAAAAAAAAAAAAAAAAAGGAAAGAGAAAAAGAAAAGAAGAGAGAGAGAGACGAGTTGACGAGGCGAGTTGGCTGTTTTGATAAGAAGGTTTAAATAACTTAGGTTATTTGCATGGTAAGTCTCCTAAATTTCTGTTATATGATTTTTGGACTGGAAATTTAAATACTTTTAATATAAGTAATTTAAGGATATTAAAGGATTAATTTGGCAATAATTAAGCAAGTACTTGTACAGTATTAATATTAATAATGATATTTTAACGTTATAACTTTAGGTATATTGGAAAAAAATTATTTTGTAATATGAACATGATTAAATGTTTTGGAACTCAAATAATTTACCGACAGCATGATAGTCTATATACGAACGGGTTGTTATGAAATTGAACTTTAGTAATATTTGATAATTTTATTTAAGAAGCTAGTCGGGTTTTTTTCTATGTCAATTTTGATGAATTTTTGCTACTCCAAAATAAGTGGTTAACATTCTTTTGTATTTTCAAAAAATATTGTCCAAAATATTATTTTGGCAACATGTTATTTTAATTATTAAATTTAGACGTTACAGGAATATTTGAATTGTTTGACATAACGAATTTATAAGTGGCATTGTTTTGAATTTTGCATGATTGTTTCGCATGTGTGGACCAAAATTCTCAAAATAATCATGAATAGTTTGTAGAAACTATAGTTTTGACTTCTTGTCCGCCAGGCTTAAGTATGTACATTTTATTTTTGAAAAGACATTTTGAAAGAAACTTTTGCTATTATGTGAACTAAGATTTTACTTTGATTTCGGATCAAATCTTTTTGAACCACTGATATATGATTGTATAATAAAAATTTTGTGAAATATATATCTACATATTTAACTTATTTGGTTTAGCAAATGCAGTGTTAGTTGCTTATTGAATGACTTGTCACTCACCCTATTATGACATTTTTTCAAATATTAGAGATTGTACGAGAACAATCAAGTGTATAAGGAGTTGGTGCGGACTGATGGTAAGACTTTTGACTTACAAGGAAAAGTTAGTATTGTTGATGGTTAAGAATTAGAGGAATATTAAGATATTTGAATTCTATTTTTCTTTGCCTTAGGACTATTGGATGTTTTAGTTTATATTTGTCTAGCTGCATATTCAAGACATTAATTGTTATGGATGTTTTTGTTAATTTAATGAAATTATTTTGAATTCTATTTCGTTTTTTGTGTCTTGTACTTTTGAGAGGTAATTCTTGAGGGTTAGACAACTGTCACATGTTGACTTTTGATTTCCCTAACCATCTTTCCCCACATCCCACTCTTTCTTCTCTCTTTTGTCTCCATCAAACCTTCCCTCACTTGTCACTATGTAATCAAGGATATTTTTTTGGTATATAGATTTGATGAATTTGGTGCATTGGTGTTGGATTTATTTATTTATGTATTTATTT
This sequence comes from Cinchona pubescens, assembly GCA_025175665.1. Taxonomy (NCBI): domain Eukaryota; kingdom Viridiplantae; phylum Streptophyta; class Magnoliopsida; order Gentianales; family Rubiaceae; genus Cinchona; species Cinchona pubescens. The sequence goes on from JANKKI010000321.1 coordinate 111,940, forward strand.
ATTATTATTTTTATTTTCACATTTAAATCATAGCAATTTGGTGAAATTGGTTGGTGGATTTGTGCTTTAGATGGAAAGCAAGAAATTGGGTTGGGTGGGGAAAGAAAAACTATATCTGCTGGGTTTGTTAAGGGTTTTTATTGATTTTTGGGTTTTGAATGGTTTTTTATGATTTACGACTTTAACATTAACTCAAAGCGGTGCCATTTCTGGTTAGCAGTTCGACCAGTTGACTAGCCAATCTGTTTTGAATTTAAAAACATTAGATAAAGGCCTTTCAGTTGTTAACTAACCTTTCTTGATAGTGTTAGAATTGCTAACTTATGAATAGTATAAATAGAGACAGAGTTTTATTAACCCTTATTATTATTATTATTATTATTTGAAGGAAACTTTAGGAACCACTGCAAGAATGAAAAGAAAAAACGCAGGAAAAAAGTAGATGTATAAGAGGGAAGCAGTAAATTGGCAGCAGGGTAGTGGAAGAGATAGGTAAGGGATCTAGAGAGGAAGAATGATGGTTTGGACCTATAACTAAGAGAAAGGGTAGTTTTGGAGATTGGGAATGGCTCAAGGTAGAGCATAGTTGCCGAGTATGGTATGGGAATAGCTACACAATATGGAATTTTGTTAAAATTTTATGACATATATATGCAGTCTGTCTGTAATATACTATATCGATACATATAATTCAATACGCAATTTATAGGATTACTTAGTATATGTAATTATATATTTGTGGAAGTGATGGGGTAATAGAATATACATGTCACAAATATAATATCACTCAATGGGAAAGAGGGGTGAGAGAGAGATGTGGAGCTTGTGAGTTGGAAACTGGAAAGGAGATTGACTATTTGGGGCTTTTTACAAATTATTGATTTAAAAGGACTATTTAACACAAAGTATAATAAAAATAGTACTAATATCAATTGCAAATTAGCATAACTGATGCTAGTGCTTCTCTTTTGCATTAACTAAATTTTAAATCTTAGAGTAAGAGCAAATGGGACAAACCTTAATTCGTTTATTGGGAGAAACGTTACATAACCAATTAGCAATTGAATGGCGAGGAAGCAAAGCGCTTGAGAATCTGTTATAGTCCCCGAAGCAAGCGGCCTCCTTTTGGTCCGCTCAACCTGCATTGTAAATTTCAGCTTTCGGGAACACATTATCATTATCGAATTACAAACAAGTCAGTGCTTGTATCCAATTGTTTTAAAAAGAAAAAAGAAAAGAAAATTTAAGACGGGCCTTTTTGCTTCTTGAAAAAAAAAAAAAATTTGAAATTGATTATGTATAGCCCAATCTGATATGGCTTGATTTTGGCTTTCATTTTTTTTTTTTTTTTTTTTGAGTTAGAAAGGATGATGATATTTAAGCATTTTTTTTTTCTACTAACCACTAAAATTTTAGTATTTATTGATAGTTTAGTATCCGTCCGTCAACAACCACAGAATTCTAGGCTATTTCTCTACCAATTTGCCCAAGATATTTGCTTTCTATAGGATTCGAATTTTTGTTAGTTACAAAATTTACTATTGTAGTTCACAATTAATTTTTTTTTTAAATATTAAAATGAAGTTACAAATATACTTGTATGTAATCACACATAGGGCACTACGAAATGTCTTCTCTTGCTACGTTTCTTGGTCCATTTGGATACTTTTTATTCTTGATTGAAATATGTATTTTAGTATATTGTGATGTGTGATATATGCGAAATAAAAAATTAATTAAAAAATATGTTAAAAATGATTGTTAAATATTATTTAGAAGGTAGTACACAATTGTGTTATCCCCATCCAAGCGGAACCAGTGTAATTCCCCAAACAGATGTGATGACTAACTTAAGAATGATCCATGGCTTTAAAATGGATAAATTTTTTCGTCTATCAAGGTGTACGGTGAATCAAAACACAAAAAGTGTGGATCTCATTAGGAAATCCATATAAGGTTCACACTCTTTGTTTCTTGGTACACTTTACAACTCGAAACATAAAGAATTTGCCTAAAAATGTTCAAGTCTCTTCTTTATAAACTCTAAGAGAAAACATCTCATTATTAGTTACTCATCAACTAACAATAACAATCTAACAAAAAAATTTCTTTGGTCACTTCGAATATAACAAGAAGCATCGGATCATTGATGGGATAAGAGAAACTTCGATTTTTTAGATGACCGCTACTTTATGCATAATTTGTGACGGGAGCTGCTCTAATAATTTACTAGGATACAATTGATAAGTTGGTACTTTGTTTACTATTTACAACTCATCAAGGATACAATTGATGACTTCACTACGTCCACACATCTGATCAGTCAAAGAGTTGATGACCGTTATCTCAAAATTAATTCATGATTCGTGTATTTTATTAATTAATTTAAAATCACTCGTATAATTAATATGAACCAGATAAGAATGGATTTGCAGAGCAAGACAGTAATCAACATAACTAAATTCATTAATGAACAAGAACAAGCCTAAAAATCATCACCTGAGCATCGAAATCCTTATCAAAGAAATCGTTAATGGTGCAACCAATATTTCTTGACATCTTTGAAAGACACCAAGAAAAAAAATGCCAACATCCCCAAATCAGGAAGCGTGCCGGGGTTGGCCGCGAATGCGAGCGACCACAGGCATGGCCAAGCAACTAACCACGTCCCAATTGGCTTGTCCAGGCGGATTAGGTAAGCATAAGGCCGAGCTTTTAAAGGAACAACTGATTCAATCCAAGAAGCAGGGAGGACTGCTCTTTTCTTCTTCGACTTTGGCCGAAAACTTTGGAGCTAATTTATTGGCTAGGTGGCCGCCTCTCACTTGAAGTCTAGAATTTTTAATTGAAAATTTGTAGAAAACGTCTGAGTTTCCAAAATTTGTTGGATATTGAAGATGGATTGGGAATGCCATACAGGGATGGCGAGTTTGATGCTTTAAGTTGGAGGTGGAAAAAATTGGTGAGAAACTGTGGGAGGAAGAAATTAGATTGGATACTTGGGCCATTTTTTTGTTCTGTTGGACCAATTATTGTATGTATGATGTTGTGATTTTAGCATGCCAAGTCATTAAGAATTTATACTCTCTCAATTTCATTAGAAGGTTTGTCGGTTAGATTGAAAATATTTTCTTCAGAAAAAATATTTTTTTTGAAAAATATTTTACATAAAAAGGTTTTTTTTTTTAAAAAAAAATTTCGGTGTTAGATTGACAAAATAAAAATATTTTGAAATATAAATTTTTAACGCTTTTTTTTTTTGAATTGTATGAATACAAGTTTTAAAAAAATTTATAATAGTGTCAATAAATATCTTACAAGTAATTGTAGTTAATAAAATATTGATTTTATTCAAAATTAAATTGTAATATAATGTAGTTGTAAAATATGTGATTAAGAGAAAAATGAATAGATAAGAATTGAAAACGAAAATAAATTTAAAAAATAAAATTATAAAAATAAGTATTTGAATTTTAATGTTACTCTTAAATTATTCGAAAAATAATTTACACTCAAAAATTTTGTAAGTTATTTTCAGACAAATAAAAAAATTAAAAATATTTTATATCAAAAAATATTTTTTAGTGTTTGATACCAAAAAAAATTTTAAAAAATATTTTCAATTTAATCAAACACACTCTAAAAGTGTCGTGTTTTTCTTTTCTTTCTGTCTCAAAATTTATGTCACTTTTAAATTTGACAAAGTTTTTCATCTATCTTACATCTCTACCTTCCATTTCTTTATTTGAATGACCTACCACCTTTCTTTTATTGACTTATTACTAGTTATTGGAGACTAAAGGAAAAGTGAGGAAGTGTCACAGTTTGAACTATTCTTAAGAGCATGTAAACCACTCCATGGCTTTACGATTATTGTTGACTAAGAAGATAAATTATTTGGCCCCACATACTGCTCAATCCGTTTGAATAAGAGAATATTTAATTATTGTTTGCTATCTTGTTTTAGCACAAGCGCTTCTTTATAATCATGCCAGTTACATAAAATAAAGTTAAAATATTCACTAACTTTACGCAGTTGAAAAAAAAAAAAAAAACACAGAATTTTTTATTTTATATTAAGTGTTATTTATGTATCGTACTATTTAATAAATTAATAAAATTTTATAAAATAATTTTAGTAAAATAATGTTTAATTATACATTAAATGTTATAATAAAAAATAATATAATATATGAGATAAAAGACGTTAATCTGTATAAAAAAAAAAAAAAACTTCTCGATATTGGGCGAGGATATGGAAACCGAAGGAGCAGCATGATTATGTACAGAAAAAAAAAAAAAAAAAAAAAACCTCCAATTATTTGGAGAAGATGGTTGCTATAAAATGAACAAGGGGGTTACAGATAACGAGATTTTCTATCCATACAGATTTTAGTAATGGTAAATATTTAAATAGATTCAATTTTTGATCTCACTTGTAAAATTTGTAATGTAAATTAAATTTTAGAAAATATATGACATCAGATAATATAAACAAGATTTTTTAAAATTTAATTTTGACTACAAAATTTACAAATAAAACTAAAAATTAAATATACTTAAATATTTTCCTTTACTAATTGTCAATTTGGATTAGATTCTTTGATCCTAAAGTTATCAACAGGTTACAAAACGAATAATTCAACTGGTGTTTGTCGTCAAGAAGAGCAAGCAGAAAAATATCAAAATACTCGTAGTCAACAGAAGGCCCCATTTATTATTTGTGATACACAAGTAACCTAAAATGACAAACACCAACGAAGATAACCTTACATACTTCTCGAAACCGGGAAAATTGTATTTTTGGTCCGTTTTATTTGGAGTACTTATCAAACTAATTTTTAAAATTTTGAATAAAAAAATTTAGTCACTAATACTTTAAAATTTTAACAAAATTAAGATAATTGATGAAAAATTAAATTTTTTAACAAAAAATGGCCATGTGCATGTTATGTGGCACGTAAGTTTTAAAAAAAATTAAATGCTAAAGGAATTGTATGAAACTGGTTCCCAAAGTTTTTCAGAAACGCAAAATTGGTCCATAAAGACAAAAAAATTAATAAAATATTTTTAATATAAAAATTCTAAAAATTTCAATGTTAGCGTAACCCACGCCAGGATTTGAAAAGAGGAGAAAAGAAATTTTAATGTTAAAAATAAGGAAAAACGACCAAAATGATCCTTGAACTTTTTTCATAAAAAAGCGATGGTACCTCAACTTTAATTTCTATTGCTTTCATCCCTCAAAATGGTCCCTACCGGGTGGCTCATTCCAAACCTCAACAACCTCCAACTTTGACTAATAAGAGCAAAGGCAAAAATGAAAATTTTTTGAAATGTGTTTTTATTCTTAAATTTTGAAAAACATTACAAAAAGTTGGAAAATTATAAAAAAATAAAAAATAAAAAAAATTAAAATTATTCTCCATCTCCACCATATTTCTATCTCCATCCACCACCTCCCTCCTCTATCTTCACTGCCACCACCTCTCTACCTCCACAACTACTACTTCCCTTCCTCCGCCCTAGCCTCCTCTTCCTACACCATCCACCACCCCTCTCCCTTCTACCTTCTCTCCTTACACTATCCACAACCCTTTCCCTTCTTCTTGCTCTACCATCCCAATCTCCTCCGGTCCCTTCCTTCCTCTTACTCTTTCCACAATCTTCCCCTCCATCATGAAATAAACTAAAATTTGTTGACCTAAGCCAAAAATTACAACGATATTACAATTGACAAGTTCTACACTCCCGTCAGGAATTTATCATAATATATTTTATAAGTAATGTATCTAAACAAAGTAAAAAATGTTAAAAAAAAACTTGATGTATCACTAGATTCGCAAAAGAAAGAATGAAATTCAAAAAAATATCTAAAATAAGTAACAAGTGGTTTTGAATTTGTGGTGTTAAAAATTATTTCCCTTTTACAAGATTGTAAATTATAAGTTTTTATACTACATATTATTATAAAGTACAAGAGATGATTTTCAAAATAGATGACATAATTTTCCATTACAATTTTACAAACAATTTTTTTTTTTTATACTTGCTCAGGTTAGAGGGATTCTTGGTGACCCCTCATTGCATAACATTACTCTATAGAGACAGGAGAGTGGAGATCCTATTTTTGTAATACCATCTAATGGTTAATACTATATCAACTATTTTCCATCCAACACACAATCTTATTTTTCCTTGACGAAGTATCCTTCTCAGTCTCCACCAAAGAAGAAGTAAAGTCAATTAAAAAATATAAAATATAAAATTCGCATATTCATTTGTCATTTTTAGGTGTTTCTTCGCTAAAGAGGCAGTAAGGTATGAGTTCCCACTTCATAGACTATGGTCATCCACAGTCCAGCATTAGTTAAGTGCAGAATTCAACAGTCTTTTGATGGTCCATCATAATTTTACTTCCTTGTGTTTAACTTCATTCAGTAACTACTAGTTTTTTTTTTTTTTTAAAACATTAATTTCCATGAAAAGCTTTAATTATTTTTCTTTGGAAAAAAATTACTTTAATTAATTCAAATTCTTTGTCAAAGTTGTTTGCTGCAGCCTTCATTTTCAAGCATGCTAATTACTTGTGTTTTAGGACTTCAAAACATAACTGTTGAGAGTTGGATTGTTTAATTTTTAGGTTTCTTTATAAAGTTTAAGGGTGGACCTTTTGTAGCTGGTCAGGATGGGTTAGGTTAATTAAGTGAGAGGGTAATTGGGTAACATCAGAGGAAGAAGAAGTGGTTAGGGTGGGAATACTGGTGCATGGTCGAGTATTGGTTTGGCGAAGCAGAAATAAGAGGTTCTCTTTCTCCTAGAAAAAAAAGCATTCTTGTTCTAATTTCAAAGGATTAATTATATTTAATTACCCTAAGTTTGCCTATATTACCAAATAACCCTTATGATTTGGTCATATTACAAGTATCTCTCTAACACTAACTTTCGTTAACAGAACTAACTAAAAGATTAAATAAACCTTGTTTTTTCCCCCATAAATAACAATAGATTTTATTTAATTAATACTAGCCAAGTGGTTTACATAGTGCTGTACCATATGCAAGAGATACAATGAAAAGGGGAGATTCTTACATGGATCGGATTCATGGCATAGTGTTGTGGATCTCTTGGTCCATATTGCTTCACACTCACCCTACATCACTTAAATGGATGATGTGGAGTAGCATGGATTAATGAATCCATGACACTATGTCATAGATCTAGTCTATACAAGAATTTTCCCAATGAAAATGTATTCTTCCACTCAATGACACTATAAATATATAAAACGAATGAAACAAATTTATAAGTTAGCATAAGTTACTCTATTGCTACCTTGCCTAATAAAATCAAAGGACAATTGATGAAAAATTTTGAAAGATCTAAAATGTCCTTCAAAATAACATCAATATGCATATAATCAATTGTCCCTTCTTGAATCAATGAAATAATAGTCAGAAAGTCAGATTGAACTTCAATTGAATCCAAGAATCCTTTCAATTATAAAAACGATGACCAATAAAGTAACAGTTTATTAAACAAGTAATAAGTTAACATTACTTTTAAAGCTATTTACAAGAAGCACATTTGAGAAGTCCTTGTTCCAATTCAACATTTTACGTGGATTTTATAATTTTTTGTTTATAATCTGAGTAAGCATTTTAATAACCTTCAGTACTACAGAAAAGTCAAAAAGTTCATTGGTCAATAGGTATATTGTTCATGATGATGGCGAGTTAGGGGGAAAATTAATTAAATTCACCATATATATATATCATATATTAATACTGTAATTTTTTTTAGCATCTTTACCATACATATCAAGTGTTAAATCTACTAGCAGCTTATTTTTAATCACACGTAAAAAAGATAACTTGAATTTGTTCCCATGGCTAAAAATAATAGGTTAACACACAAAATTCATTATCTACAAGTGTATACAAATTTTGAAATTAAGTGTATGGAGTATCTTCATCCAAGTTTTTTAATGTTCGTGTTCAATTTGTAATTCTTTTGTACCCGATCATTTAAGGAAACAAAAAACATGTTATGTTTTCTTCTTCCCCTTTAGTTGCCTTTTGTTTTTGCTTGCATAATATTTCTTTTTAGTTGGAAGAACTTTGAAAAAGGATAAGAGATCCACATCCACTAAAAAAGAAAAAGTAATCTTAACTCATTCATAAAAGTACAATTTACGACTGTAAAATCAAAATACAATTTACAACTGCAAAATCTAAATCTTCTACCTCCTAGGTAAAAGAACTACTTTCTTTGCCAATACATAATACAGATATATGAATATAACTAGTTGAATTTTGCTTCCTCTAAGATAGGAGAATGATCCCAATGATCATGTGTGAGGTTTATAACAATACTTCCTTCAAGTCAAAATAACCTCCAAAGGGAATCGAGTATACTACCCTATCAAGTTTCGCTCAAGTTGGAGGAGTACACTTATCAGAAAACATCCATGGCCATCAAATATGTCAAGGTCTCTTAGCCTATGAGTTGTTAAGAAATTTTCATATGCTTTCTTAAAATCCAATTTGATTTTCGATCAGTATAAATTAGACATAAATTTTTTTGAGGTGGAGGTAGATGTCATTATCCTTAAATGACTTGATTCTATTCGTTCAAGAATTATGTTGAATTCACCTAACATGCACCATGGTTTATACTTGACTTTTGTGTGCTTCAATGGAGTAATTTTTTATACTATTTTCCGCATACATAGTGTTTATACATTCCTTCTTATTTGCATATACATGGGTTAGAATCTGAGGATTTTTTCCATTTGGTTCTATAAATAGACACAACCGATAGTTCGACACTTTATCCTCATCATGAAATTTAACAACAGCTTCATCCCATGTGGTTAATAATCCACCATGCCACTGACTTTTATTAATTTCTATCCCTTTTTTCTGATATTTTGATTACCCCATATTCTATCAACTTTGTCTTGTTTCATATCATTTACATTTTTTTTCTTGAAGAAAAAATATATCAGGATAATTCTTCCAAACAATTTTGGATAAGTTCGCTTATTTAACTTCTTTATTTGTTCCCCAATATTATAACAAAGAATGCGAAGCTCCTCATCCGCTATTACTCTAAAATGTAACATGTCACTATAAAAAATGATAAATTAATCACAATGCTATACATGGTAACATGAGGAAAAATAAAAAATTTATAGAGTTGTATGAAAGATTATGCCACCTCTATCCTACTAATATCATTAGACATGTGTGCCAAAATATTTTAGGAAGTTCATGTTTTTTAGTCATATTTATCTAAACATGGCCTTTGATGGCTCATAAAGTCTCATAAAATAAAGGTATTATTCCTTTGGTAAACGTAGAATTGTTAATCAAATATATGCTTTCCAAGAATGACATTATTGTTTATAAGAGTCCCAAAAGGAGGTTTTCTTTGAAATAATTTTCTTTATAAAAAATATTTTTGAAAGTGATTCACTTTCATACTTTATTCCCATTGTAATGTTTTTCCCACCACATTATCCTTAAATTTGTCACTATAGCTTGGCAATATTTGATTTATTAATGTAAAATTACTGTTAACAATATCGACCATTCAATCTTAGAAGTTTTTAAAGAGTTATAAAATTTTCTTCACTATATTTTATTCAACCAACCAACTTTTAAGTATCTTGGACAAAAAAAGCGGATCATGGTATAATTTGAGAGTAATATAAAAATACCACTAGCTAAAAAAGAGAAAAGGATATCAACACTATGAAAACTTTATAATGGGAGATATGTTTGGAGTCATTATCGCTTTAGTCTCTGTCGTTATTTTTTTAAGAAATTTAGGTCCTTCCAGACAAATCTAACTCATCATTGTTGTTTCTTTTGATAAAAATACTCTTATAACTTTGTCTAAATATTAAGACTATCATTCTACAAGTATCATTCTCTCTTTTTTCTTCTCAGATTTTTTCTCTTATTTTGTTAACATAATTCTACAAATTTTTATCTTTTATCACAATGTCTCAAAATTCATCAAGCTCTATTTATGGAAAGAAAATAATATATTTTGAGTGTCATGAAAAATTTTGCTTTCAGTTTTAGTTTGAGTTTGCCTATGGATTGGTTTTGGTGTGCTATTTTGATATTTTGAGAAAGTCTTCTTTCATCCTTGATTTGTTATCATCAAAAAGGAGGAGATTATCAATCCTAATTTTGTGAAATAATGACAAATTAATCTAATAGTTAAAAGCTATTTTCACTAAAATAATTTTAGTAGATGCTTGTATTAGTTGTGGAAGTTATTAAATTTATTTCAGGCTCAAGAGTATTTATAGATGTCAAAAATGATCTCCAACTACTCTTTAAAGGCTATATATTAAATGCTGAAAAATCAGCCGTTAGGTAGTTCAACCATCCGATGGATAGGTTCTGCGTCCAATCATCCACCCGATTCTTTGATGAAGTTATGCTTTGGATTCTTTCGGATGTCCAAACCTTCATCCGACAATGCGTTCGATAAATGTTCAGTAGCTTCTGGACTTTTTCACTTAGCCGTTCAGACACTATATTTCATCCGAAGCTTGTTGTCATAAAATAAGGTTGTTGCTTCTTCAAACCCTTATTTGCATCCGAAACATTATACATCGGACAATCATATACATCCACTGAGAGTATAATCTTTTAGAGTTCTTTGATTCTTGTTCAGACAGTTCTTTGCTGAAAGAATCCGAAATATTGTCCTTTAGACAATCATATGCATCTACTAAGGATGAGTCTTTTCAATGCTCTCTGGTTAATGTTCGAGCAATCCTTGCGTCTGAAAAAGTACTGTTGAGATGATCAGCAATATCTGTTCAACCAGTTATATGAAAAGCATCCTGCACTCTATATTTTAATCATTAGATTAATTTGTCATAATCAAAACTAGGATTGACAATTTCAATATTTTTTATGATGACAAATCAAGGATGAAAGGAGACTTCCTCAAAATATCAAAATAGCACACCAAAACCAATCCATAGGCAAACTAAACTAAAATTGAAAGCATTCTTCCCATTTTGCCATCATTAAAACAAAAGGAAATGATGCTTCCCCTCAAGTGGAGCTTTCTCTCAACCATACAACCAAGCAATAATTAATAATCCAATGCATAAAGTTAAAACAAATGATAAACAAGAATAAAGTCACCCAATTAATTAGTCAATGAACCAGTCATAAGAAACTTGGGTCAGAGAACATGGTTTAGTACATAAAGATCAACGACTAATTCCTAAGAAGAGGTATCATGATGCTTCTTGAATCAATTCTGTCTTTTGTGCTTTTTAGTGCAAACTTTCAAACCAATGGAATGTCATTAGCAGTCTTTTCATTATGTTGCGCAGCATCTTCTGAATTTGGAGCATCTTGGTCTTCAGGTGTAGCAACATTGGATTCTCTACACTGTATGATGTACGCAAAGGTATCATCTATGTCATCATCATCATCATGAGTAGCTTGATCATTCCCCATCCTAAGCTTGATCTTTATTAGCAGCTTGAGTTGTAGCCTTCGGAATATTTCGGTCAGGAGCCTTAGCTTCATTGGTTGGATCCTCATGATTTGCTTAATCTACATACTCTACATTGGTTGGATCCTTAAAGACTTCATCCTCATCGGTCTTACTTTCAGAAAAAGAATCTAGAGGATATTGGGATATGATATGGACAAATTTCATTTGGGCAGAAGCAGACATGGCCCAAGGCTAGCGCTTCTTGAAGAGGATCTTGTTTAGTTTCTAAGCGCTTTAGTTTTCTCGTGGTTTTCCATAAAAATTTTGTCATTTGATCACTAAGTGAATGAATGAAATCCACAATGTTTGATAAAGAAAAAGTAAATTTGGAAAAAGTGGATTGAGAACGAAGAAGTGTGGTGAAATAAATAGAAATAGATTGAGGTAATGGTTGATTGAAAGTAGAAGCCTTTTCTTTGGATTTTTCAATGAAATAAGCAATTTTAGTAAACCATTGATTTTTGTAAAACTTTAATACATTCCTTTCAATGTATTTTTTGGTAAAATACGGAGGAAATTGTTGTCCGCCCAAAATTGGAATTGAAAAATGATAAAAAAATTTGCTTCAAAACTTGCAAAATGGAATCTCCTCATAGTATCTATGAGTATTAGTTCCTATAATGCGCAAAATAAATAACCAAAATCGAGTTTAATACCCTTGTACACACAGTAAAAAATATATAATGTGCAACTTGCCGACTCAATCCTACAGCCATCAGTTGGTAAAAGTAAATTTGATGCCAAAGTATACAAAATATTAAATTCGAAAATGAACAAGGCAATTTTGGCTTCTGCAGCCTGTCAAAAATTAATTTTAAAAATTTGCTTGACTTCTTCACTATCAAATTAAGTATCAACACTAGGTCAATGATCAAAAGCAAAGAAATAAGTAATTCTCAAGATCATCGAGTTCACAAAATTAAGTTAACTACGGTGGTATTGATCTCGATGTTCTTGTGATTTACTCGAGAAACTAAGCAATTAAATTCCTTATCTTTCCTCAAATTTGCACAAAATTGTAAAACCATATCATGATGTAGGGAAAATTAATATATATTAAATTACCCGAATTTTGTTTTTCAAAACATTCTTGAATAAAACTTAAGTTTAATTCATTGAAAAAGCCTTTACGAACAGGTCTCTGGGGTATAATTGACTTGCTTAAAAGAGGTGTATAGCTTAACATCTCAAACTTTAGCATCAATGAATTTTGGTTGAGAAGAGGATGCCTCAAATTGAGGTTGATTTGGTCCTTGATTTGAAGTTCTGGCCTTGGATGATTTCCCTTTTGCTGGTGGATTTTGTATAATGTGCCTTCCTCTTGCCCCAGAAAATTCACCTCCTGATCGAACCATGGATGAAAGTATGAGAAATAAAGGTAAATGACCCTTTTCAAAGAAAATGATCAATGTGAAGGGTTTTTTGATGGATCAAAATGGTTAGGATATCTAGGAAAGAGGTTTAATTATGATTTAAACACTCCAATTGAGAGAATGATGAAAGCGATTTAAGAGAGATTGAAAGGGAGTGAAAATCACGTTTTTGGCCAAACATGGGTTCAGATGGTAACTGTGTCCGAAATGAGCACAGAGAGGGTTATTAAAGCTGATAAGAATCATTCAGATGGTTGAACAATGAGCGTACGTCCAAAGAAGCATTCGATAAGAATGAATAGACGTTCGAAAACGTTAGTTGAGCGTCTGACCTATCTTTTCGAACGTTCTGACCTATCTGAGACAAGATATGTGTCTAAACGAAAGCCAGAGCACAGAACAAAAAAGATAACCTTTCGGTAGGTGATGAGTGTCTGAACTAATGACAGAGAGTACGTACAAAATAGTTCATTTTTTGGACGAATATGATTGTCTGAACACCCAAGAATCAACATTTTACAATTTTTGAATAAAAAATACCTAAACTTGTTCTAAGACATTCAAAATGATCCAAACGCAAAGCTTTTGTGAAAAATTAGCCAATTGATCTTTAATTCACACGTAATCAATGCAAACTCCCTTTTTACAAATAAGATCTCTTATAAAATGGTGCTTAATGTCAATATGCTTTGTCCTAGAATGTTAAATTGGATTGTTAATGAGATTAATGGCACTAGTGTTATCACCCATAACAGGCACACATCCAAAATCCAAACCAAAATCATTTAAAGTATGTTTCATTCAAAAAAGTTGAGAACAACAACTACTGTCAGCTACGTATATTCCGCTTCCACCGTTGACAAAGAAATTGAATTTTGTTTTTTTTTGTGTTTTACTAAACCAAGAAACCAAACAATTTCCAAGAAAAAGACACATTCCACTAGTACTTTTTCTATCTACTTTACAACCAAAATATCGGCATCTTAGTATCCTACCAATTCAAAGTAAGTGGTTTTATGATACCATGAACCATAATCAATAGTACTTTTTAAATGTCTAAAAATCTTTTTAACCGCAATTAAATGAGATTCTCTAGGGCAATATTGAAAATGAGCACATAAGCATACGACAAACATATTATCTGGTCTAAGGGTGTAAATAAGCCGAATCGAGTACGAATAGTGCCTTACTAGAACTCAAACTCGAACTCAAAATTTTTTCTAATACTCGAATGAGCTTCAAATTTGAGCTTAAGCTTGAACTCAAAAAATTTGACATGGTTCGAGCTCGATCCCTCAAAAATAAGTAAATTAGTTCAAACTTGAGTAGTTGGACTTTTTCGTAGCTGTAAAAGATGTAATTTTTCTAAAAGTATGAACATTTTAGTAATTTTACATATAATAAAAAACATTAAAAAAATTATATGATGCTCGAGCTCGAGTCGAGTTTTTGACCGAGCTGCTCGATTCGTTTACAGTCCTAATCTGATCTACTAGCGGTTAAGTAGAGTAAAATGCCAATCATACCTCTATAGTATTTTTTTATCAACTTTGTTACCTTCATCATCTTTTTTAAATTTGGTTGAGGTGTACATTAGAGTCCCAACTTGCTTTGAGTTTTCCATGCCAAATTGCTTTAGTAACTCTTTTGTATTCATTTCCTTGTTTGATGGATTTGAAGCCCAATGAAGAATTGAAGTTCTCCCATCATGCTTATCTCAAATTCCCTTTGCATCATACAAGAGAACTCCTTGCATAGGTTTTCATTAGTAGCTCCAAAATAATATCATCAACATAAATTTGTACAACTAGCAAATTTTTAAAACTAACTTTGGTAAAAAGAATAGTATGTCCACAATTCCTCTTTTGAAACCATTTTCAATTAAAAAAATCACTCAATCTTTCATATCAAGCTCTGGTAGTGGGAGCTTATTTTAAACCATACAAAGTTTTTGAAGTTTAAAAATATGATTTGGAAATTTTTCATGTTCAAAACCAGGAAGTTGTTCTACAGAAACCTCTTGATCAATATAACCATTTAAAAATGCACTTTTCACGTCCATTTGAAAAAGTTTAAAACCCTTGAAACATGCATATGCAAGAAACATACGAATGGATCTAATTTAGCTACGGAAGCAAAGGTTTCATCATAACCAATTCCCTCTTCTTGTTCATGTCCTTTTGCTAACAATCTAGCCTTATTTATATAGACACCTATTTTTGTCCCTTAAGTTGTCCCCTATTTTCCTTTTAATTTGTCTCTCAATTTTCTTTGAATTTTTGCTTTTCAATTTATTAAGCTTTTTAACTTTACTGTGATTTTCTTTTAATTTACCCTTTACTTTTTCATTGGAAATTTCTTCTAACCTTTAGATTTTGTATAAGAGACAGAAAAATTTTCTTAAGCAAAAGAAATCTGCCAAAACAGCCAACTTTGAGTCAAAATTCCATACGATCAGAGAGGAATTAGACTAAACTCAAAGAACAAAAGTTGTAGAAGACGTCCCTGGAACTACAATTTCTCTTTTGAAACCCAAAGAAAAATCTTACATTTCGATGGTCAAAAACGTGGTAGAAAAAGGCTGTTAGTCCAGAGGATTTTCCAGAAAAATTTCTAAGTCTGGAAAATTTTCCAGACAAAAACTTTGAGCCAAGATTTCAAGCGATGGAAGAGGAACTGGATTAAACTCAAAGAATAAAAGTTGTAGACCGTTCCTGAAGCTACAACTTTTATTTTCAAACCCGAAGCAAAATCGTTCATATTCTGGGTCCAAATCGTGGTGGAAAAAGGCTGGTAGCCCATAAAATCTGCACAAAAAAAAGAAAGGTTAGAAAATTTTTTCCAGTTCCTGTCTCTTATACACATCTAGATGTGTATAAGAGACAGCCCAAGAATAGAATATTTTTAAATTACATTTAGGCCCTTCTGATGGGGCCCACTTGGTGCCACGTCATCCGTGACGTGGCACCCCAGATGCGCCACGTCATCCGTGACGTGGCGCCACAAATGCGCCACGTCATAGAAACATACTTTGATCTTTGCACCTGTCTTTTATTACATTGATTTTGTGATGATTGGTGCTTTATTTTAATGTTTATTGGTCTCATTATAATATTTATGCCTTATCTTATTTGTTAAATTAGGTGAATTTACTCTTTTGCCTCAAATTTTGGATTAGAGAAACAACTAGAAGTTAAATATTTGAATAAAATTCAATTTAGCCTAGGACTTAATAATTGTATCAATACTATAAAATTGTCCTAGACAGCCTAACTTCGCCCGGTTGNGAGTCGGTAGGCGCGACAATTTATAACAATTTTACCCTTATCATTCAATTTGTTCCTCAAGACCCATTTTGTGCCAATTACTAAGTGATTTTGTGGTCTAAATATCATTAGATTCACCAAATGTAACATATATAGCCTCTTCTATTACAAGAGTTTTTTTATTGTAAACTCTATAAACCTTTTAATCAATAGAGTAATCCAAGAAAATTCCTTCATCCGATTTCTTATCAAACTTACCAAGATGTTCTTTAATTTTCAAGATAAAGCATTTACAACCAAATACTTTAAAATAACCCATAACGGGCTTTTTGCAAAATAAAAGTTCCTAAGAGATTTTGTTCAAAATAGCCCTTAAAAACTCTATTCTTTATGTAACAAGCCGTGTTAGCGGTTTTAATCTTTTGGCAAATCACATTCATTGATCATAGTTCTTGGGGCTTCTTGAAGAGTTCTATTTTCTTTTCAACAACACCATTTTGTTGAAGAACTCTAGCAATCGAAAACTCGTGAGAAATACCAATATGATTACAAAATTCAAAAAAATTACCAAATTTGAATTCAGCACTATTATCACTTTTAAGTATCATAATTTTCAAATTTAACAAACTTTCCACCTTAGCAAACAATTTCACAAAATTTTTGAAAGTTTCATTTGTGTGAGTAAGAAACAACACCCAAGTATATCTACAATAATCATCAACCATCACAAAAGCATATTTACTACTAGCATGTTGAGTAGGACCAATTAAATTCATATGCAAGAGTTCTAAAGGTCTAGAAGTAGACACACTATTCTTGGGTTTGATGCTTTACTTGCTCACCAAATTGATATACATCACAAATTTTATCTTTTACAAACTCTAATCTAGGCAAACCTCTAACTAATTCATTTTTAACAAGATTATCTAACAAATATATATTGAAATGACAAAATCTCCAATGCCAAAGTCAAGGATCATCTTTGGTAACGATTAAGTACTTAATCTTACCATTGTCAATATTATCAAGATAAACATAAATATCATTATGCATTTTACCTCTGAACAAAACAATAAAGTTCTTATCAAGAATCAAGCATTCAAGTTTGTTAAGGAAAACATACAAATCTCTATCACATAGTTGACTCACACTCAAAATATTATAATTTAAGTTATCAACTAAAAGCATATTTTTCATAAGTGTCTCACAAGTTTTACCTATATCACCAATCCTTATAGATTTGGCTTGCATGTTGTCTTCAAATGTTACTTTGCCACTATTTTTTGATTTGATATTTGTGAAAAGATATGAGTCACAGATCACGTGCCTTGAAAACATCCACTATCAATAAACAACTTTACATTCTTAGTGGTGTTCTTCAAGCATACCTACACAAAGAATTAATGAGATAAATTTTGGTATCCATATTTTCTTAAGTCTATATGAGTTAGTAAATTGACTCAATATTCACATAGATTTCATTCCCAAATTCTCATTTCTTTTAACATAACAATTTTTTTCACATATCTATGTTGTTGAAAATAATTGTCAATAATACTTTTATTTCTATATAAAGAAGATTTGGACATTACAAAGCATGAATCATCCTTTCTAAAGGTGGTGAAATTCTTGTTGATAAGCATTTTCTAGTCCTTTTTTTTTCAAAAATATTTTCCTTTTTTCTTTTGCAAAAGTACATCAAGATTATCTAGTCTCTTTTTTAATGAAGCTTGTTTTTCCTTGATTTTGGTTTTCACATCTAATTTTTTTCTTCAATGCATCATTTTCTTGTGTCAACTTATTATTTTCATTCACAAGTTTAGAGTTGGCATTTAATAAAGATATTATTCTTTCTATTTAATTCCTTATTTTTAGCATAAGATTCTTTCAAGTTATCATACAATTTCATCACAAAAGCCTCAAGAGCATTTTCATCAAGTTCATCACACAAATCATCAAGAAACAGAAAGCTAGTAGATACCTCATTATCGTCAAATGCCATAAAAGCCATTTGAGTGGTTTCAACATCTTCTTCTACTTTTCCCTCGGAATTGTAATTATTCCATATAATTTGAAATTTGATGATGCGGTACTTCCTTCCTTCTTTTTTTCTTGTTGGAAGGGCACTAATTTGCAAAGTGCCCAGATTGATAACATTCAAAGTATTTTCCATATTGATTTTTAATTTCTAACTTGGTCTTCTCTTTAAAATTGTTGAATAAATTGCACTCCCTTTCTCATTCTTCTTTTGTTGATATAGTGCTTTAGAAATCCTTTGATAATAAATGCAAGATCACCTTCATCAAATTTTTCATCCTCTAAGTTGATGGAGCCATTTTCATCATCTTCTTGAGAATCACTTTCAAAGCAATGCTTTTCTTGGCTCTTGCTTCTTCATCATCTTGAACTTTGGATTTGAGTTTCAACTCATAAAAAATAAGAGAGTTAATCAATAATTCAATGGGCATAAAATTAAAAATTTTTGCTTCTTCTATTTTAATGGATTTTGCTTCCCATTCTTTTGACAAAGCATTCAAATTTTTTTTATTCTTTTCATCCAATGAATATTCTTTGCCCAATGCCTCCAAATCTTTTTTAATGTCATTAAATCTATAATATATCTTATTAATGCTTTTATGAGATTCCATTTTGAATGATTTATATTTGCCTACAAGAAATGATTTCTTTTCTTTCTCACATGATCACTATCCTTATGAATCTTTTTCAATTTGTCTCAAATTTTCTTAGCCAACTTGCAACCTTTCACTCTAGTAGATTCATTGGCATCTAAAACATTGTATAGCACATTCATGGTTTTAGCTTTCAAAGTCAAGTTGGCCTTACTTGGGGTGTAAACTCATTAGTCCTAGTTTTGAGTCTAGATCTATGAATTTTTCATCTATAATGATGGCTTCAAAAGGACCCTCATTGACTAATATATCACAACTCAATATCTATTGATTGCAAAAAGATCTTTATTTTCTCTTTCCAACTAATAAAGTTCACACCATTGAATATAAGTCTAGTGATAGATTGACCATCCAAAAATAAAGCATTGTTAGTTTCCATAGTGAATTTTACTCAAAAGTGTTTAAACCAAAACAAGAAGAGACCATACTCTGATATCAATTGTTGGCCCGAAAGCAACCTAAGAGGGAGAGTGAATTAGGTTGTATAAAACTAATTGCAACTTATGATCAATAAAAACTCAAATATGATGGATGCAATGCAATTAATGATCAAAGTAATAAATGCACAAGTAAGAGTAAATAAAAGACGAGTTTTGAGATTAGAAAGATCAAATCACACTCCCAATTTTCACAAGTTTGGAGTACAATTCCACTACTTTGTGCCTCTTCAATGTAAAAGAGACAATAACCTTTTTGTACACCAAATAGAATCACTCTTGCTCACACTAATTGCTTCTAGCTGAGCCAAGAGTTTTACACACAATCTCACTTTTGTACAATAGTTATCTCTCTACTCTATACACTTGAAGATCACTTACTTTTACACTTGGCAATTCCACATATACACCACTATTGAGAACCTATTTTCACTAAAATAGTTTTGGTAGATGCTTGTATTAGTTGTGGAAGTTATTACATTTATTTCAGGCTCAAGGATATTTATAGATACACAAAAATGACCTCCAACTACTCTCCAAGGGCTATGCATTAATGTTGAAAAATTAGCTGTTAGACAGTTCGGCTGTCTGTAGAGGTTCCACATCCGATCATCCGCCCAATCCCTTGATAAAGTCATGCTTTAGATTTGTATGGACGTTCGAGCCTTCATCCGACAATGCGTCTGATAAATGATCAGTAGCTTCTGGAGTTTTTCACTTAACCGTTCGCCCACTATCCTTCATTCAGAGAAGTTTGTTGTCATAATATAGGGTTACTGCTTCTTGCGTCCTAAGCATTGTACATCAAACAGTCATATGCATCCTTTGAGAGTATAATCTGTTAGAGTTCTCTGATTCTTGTTCGGATAGTTCTTTGTGTCTAAATTATTATCCTTCAGACGATCATATGCATCCACTAAGGATGAGTCTTTTCAATGCTCTCTGGTTAATGTTCAAACAGTCCCTTGCGTCCAAGAAAGTACTGTTTGGACGATCAGAAGCATCCGTTCATCCTATTATATGAAAAACATCCTGTACACTGGATTTTAACCATTAGATTAATTTGTCGTCATCAAAATTAAGATTGACAAATTTGTCCACACATTATAATTTGAGGCAAGAAATGGAATATTAGGCCAAGAAATAAAAGAAAGCAAGCTGTGGAAAAGCACATTATTATTCATAATTATTAATGAGACAAACATTTCCTAATATTTTTCATAAAGAAAAATCCCTAATGTTACCCTCTTTATCAGACTCTAAGGAAGAAATACTTTAAGGAAGAAATAATTTTTTAGATGAGTAGAAGTCAAAACAAAATATTTGTTACACAATTCCTTTTGGATGGTAGGTTTTTTTTTTTTTAATTTTTATATTATTATTGTTATAAAGACACTACAAGAAAATCATTATTTTTGTGACTTGAAAGCTTTTTTATAGTTATAAAAGATAAGTTTTTATTTGTTCTGACCTGTAAAAACTATAGTTTTAAAGTCACAAATAATGGTGTGACTTTCATTTTCAAGTCACAATTGGTGTATGTGATTTTATATATGGAAACCGACAAATCAAGTCACAAAAACTAAGCATGTTGACACATAGATTTTGTGACACTCAAACAATGTTACCATATAAAAAATCACAAACACCAATTGTGACTTGAAAATTTAAGTCATACCATTATTTGTGATTTAAAATGATAGTTTTTACAAGTCATAAAAAATAAAAAACTTATGTTTTATGACCCATAAAAAATTTTCAAGTCACGAAAACTAATTTTTCTTATAGCGAAGAGTTAAGAAGATAATCGAAAATGTGACTAAAATCATATCACGAATAGTGTTTAAAAAAAAAGGATTGATGTATCTCCTTTCAAGATATAGCAACTTTTAAGAATATGATCATTATTTAAAATGATTATTGCATGTAGCAACTTTTACAATGCAGTATATATAGCATAAAATTAATTAAAAAACGTGTTTAAGTAATGATTGAATAATATTTTTATGAAAATGAATAATTTTTTTTCCAAACTGATGTAATTAAAAATTTAATAATAATGATGTGTTATATAGCGAGAGGCATGTATTGTCTTTGACAACAAAATATATTTTAGGTGGTAAGATACTTTATTTATAATTTATTGGTCATAAGTTCGAATCACAAGAGGAAAGAGAGGAGGTTTTTTTCTTTTTTTCTTTTTTTTTTTTAAAGGCATGTCATATAGTCACAAGCCCAACACAAACTCACACACGTAATTTAAAATAAGAGTAAATCTTTAATGTTAACCATCTATGTACAAAAATTTTATATTATTGGATCTAGATACATGCCACATGTACAAAAATAATTTTTGAAATTTAAACAATACATATGTGTCATATATCAAAATCTGATGATGTAAAAAATTTTGTTCACCAACGATACATAAAAGATTTACTCTTTTTCAAAATGAATAGCTCAAACTCTACAATATCAGTTAATACATACAAAAATTATATAATAAAACTTGTTTGTAGTAAATATTTTATACGTAATATGTTACATATATGAGTATATAAATAGTATAGATATACGTAATATGTTAGGCTATTTAGTAGTGGTCAAACTCATCTCATAATAAAATTGAGATTAATTTTAGATTTAAATTCAACTTAGATGGTCAAACCATTATTTTTGGAGGGAAGAATTGAGTTTGTGTCAACCTAACTCAATTGACCGTTTGGCAAATATTATTGCCATAGCAACAATCTTATTGTCACAACGAAATTAGTGTAAAATAACCAAAATACCCTTATACCCATAAGAGTGTTCATCAATCAATTTTCAATTATTTGGTTAAAATTTTTATTTTTTGGTGCAATCAAAACCAAATCCAAACTAATATTTTATTCATTGGTTGGTTAACTAAATCTTTTTCAATTTTAGATTATAATTTATCCAATTAATCAAAATTCACTAGTTAAAAAACTAAAGAAAAAAGCAAATGCAACACTAATAAAATTAATAAACAAAAAACCAAAACTAATAAAACTAAAAACTAAAAAATGAAAAAGAAAAAAGAAAAACAATTCAAAGGATTAAATTAATAGAAATATAAAATTGGTTACTAAAAAATTAATTAGTTACTAAAAAACTAAAAACTAAAATTTTGGTAAAACTAATCTCCTTATTTGATTTTTATTTAATTTATTCGAATATTATATATTTGAATACTGTAAACCAATTTGTTTGAAACAATTTATTTGATTAAACTAAACTATGAAATATGAATACCAAGGAGTATAGAACTGGGATATTAGGGATACTTCATTTCATACTGATTTTGATTTGGCAATAACATGTATATATTTTTTAGTGCAGGGAAGTGAAACCCAGAACATGTAATGGTCTGTTAAGGATTTTTTATATTATTTTTTATTTCACCATATAATGAATGGCTAAAATTTTATATTAAAACTTTTCTATAGGACTGGTAATTTCCGACACGATTCGATAACATGACACTAAATTAATAAATTATGACACGATTCGAAATTTATCTGATCGTTATTGCGTCAACCCGTTTATGACACGAAATTAAACGGGTGGCTTGGATCAACCCATGGATTGACACAATAACCCGTTAAATTACTGTATAAACAGATTTTGCTAAAATATTTTTTTTATTATAATTTAATATTGTATATTTTAAAATTGTGAATAATAGATTTAATATTAAATTATTAAATCAAACATAATAATTATTTTAAATATTATCTAAAAATTTTCAATAATTTTAATCATATGTTTTTAAATGACTAGGATAATAATGTTAGTATCTAGATTAATAATTATTTAAGTTATTAAATAATTCAAATAGATCGCAAGTTATATAATTTATTAAATAAATTAATACTTTCTGTCAATAATAAACGGATCACACACAGATAATATAAAATAATAAACAGAAACGACACTATAAAAATGGATCAAACCTGACCCATTACCACTCCGCTTTCCTATTCTATTATCTGAAGAACAGTCAATTTTTTTTTTTTACTAAAACCTATAATTGTATTTGAAATAAATCTTGGCCGTTTATTAAGTAAGTTGTCCGATAGGGGACGTGATAGAAGGTGTTATTGGCGACGACCGGGTAGCCTGCCTAAGCCAAGCCTGAGTCCGACTGCATAGAAATAAAGGTACAATTTATTAAGAAAAAGGTACAATTTACTAAAGCATATATACCTAGTCAACAACTTTATTTACAACCCCAAAAGCATCAAATTTGTGGACGACGTACTAGAGGCTGCTGGCATGGCGGAAGCCGCAGTAGAAGAATCAGAGCTACCTGCCGGCAAAGCAGCCCGACATATCAAAAAGAGAACCCTCAAGAACAAATCCCTTTCTGTCTCCTTCGATGAAAAGGACCTCAAGTATACTCTTTTTTAAAAAAAAAAAAAAAAAAAAAAATTCCATGATTTTTGAAGTTTTCTGGACTGTTTGTAATATATGTGATTTTTTCAGGGATTTTGTAACTGGGTTTCATAAGAGGAAGAAGAAGAGGAGAAAAGAAGCACAGCACAAGTTACAAGAAGCTGAGCGGCGGAAGCGTATTGAAGCCCGCAAAAAGGTTCAATCTTTTTCATATTCTAGTTGTAATTATGTGTGTCTTCTGTAATTGCAATACATTGCTGTTAGTCAGTTATATGTTTTTGTTTATTTATTTAATTTTTTTCGTGTTGGTAATTAGTCTTGAAGCAATGTATGAGACTTGTAGAAATGCGAGTGGTAGGATGGATTTGTGGTCACACTAGGCCGGATATGAGTAAGGTACGAAATAAATAAAGTACCCTGTAGATGGTTTGGTCATGTGCAAAGACAATCTTTAGATGGCGTTGTGAGATTAGTCAAAGTAAAAGGGAGGGGTGGAAGAAGACCAAAGGAGTTGTCGCGGGAAACGATTAAGAAAGATGTTGAGGTTTTAGAAGTTAATGAGGTATGGTGCATGAGAGAGCACTAGCACAGAAGGATTGATTCAGTTGACTTTACATAGTTTGAATAAGGCTTAGTTGTTGGGTGGTGGTATTGGTAATTAGTTTGTAAATGGTGTATTTGTATGGTGTTATCCAGATTAAACACTTGCTTGTTTGTATGACTTAAAAAAGAATGGAACTATATATGTTAGTAATTGGGCTCTAGGATGTAATGTCGAGTCTGTATAGTGGTGGTAGTAGTATTTGGTTATGAATGGAACTATATATGTTAATAATTGGGCTCTAGGATGTAATGTTGAGTCTGTATAGTGGTGGTAGTAGTATTTGGTTATGAATGGAAGGAAGTTATTTTGATCTTTTTCTAAGGGCATATAAAAAGAGAAGTATTTTTTAGAGCTGTCATTGGATTATGTTTCTAGTAGTAATTTGGTAGAATTGAGATGTAATTTTGTGGACAGCCCAAATTATGTTCCATTGTCGTTTGATTATGTTTCTAGTAGTAACGTATTATAATTGAAATATAATTTTGTGGATGGTCCAAATTAGTTTCCAACACGTGGAGTTATAAGTCAAGTGAACCTTGTAGACTTATCAATAAAAGCCCTTCTATCTTAATATTCTTTATTTGAAATGTGATTTTCGCTGAGATTACTTAGAGTTTGGGAATGCTCTAATCGGTGTAAAGATAGTGAAAAATATGGACTTGGTTTGGGGAAGCTAGCAGCATTTGTCTCCTTCACGTCACAAGTTAATGGTTATGGCCTTATGGGCCTTATGGCTATTATATTTTGAGGGCATGGTTTACGTTTACCATATTTGTGTAGAAACATTTTTTTTTTCTTGTTTCTGTTTTGTGTAAGTGCCATTATATAATATGCAGCTTCCTCTTTTCATTATAGATTTTCTGCATGCCTATTTCTCCACAATCAGAAACCCCTCTTGCAGCATAGATCAAAACTGCATTTTTTCTGATACTCTTCTTACTGGAAATGGAGATTCCAATGTTATTCTTTGTAGGTATCCTTGTTAATGCTTCCTTTCTAGAGTTCCCATATCACTCTGCTTCTACCCCCTAATACAGTCCCTTTTTCCCTTTATTCCAAATTAATGTAATTGTTGACTTCTCTTGGTTCAGTGGGATTTTTACAAGTTTTTCTTTTCCAAAATATAATTTCTTTCTCAATTTTTAAACTAAAAGAAATACCTTGTTTTCAATTTTGAGATTTGGAGCATCATGTAAAATATTTGGGAAGACAAAGTTGACGGGAAAATTGAAGATCTGATCCAATTTAAGGAGAGGGAACTATTTTCTAGCACTCTCCATGGAACACAAATAACAACTATTAGGAAGAAAATACTATCCCGGTGTTGTCTGAAGCTACAGTAAAATGAGTTAAATTTAGCTCAGATTACAAAACTAGGTGCTTCTAGAGTTGATTACACCGAGGCTCCTGTTTTTGGTTGGGATATTACTTCAGGTGCACTAAAGTTTGTTTTAAACATTCAACACAGTGTTTAAAATTGGAGAAGGTCGGGAGAGCTTTGGGATATGTGCATGGAAAATATTTACTCAAAAAAGTCAAAGAAGCCAATATGATTGGATTGGAGTCATCCAACTCTAATTGCAATCTCAAAGAGGCCAATCTCATGTGCACCTTCCGCAAAGAGCATTCTTAATTGTGGTTTCTCCTGGGAATGAGAGTGTGCACAATCTCTCAAGAACATTTTGTCGCTTAGTGCTAGAAAACTTTTACAGGCAGTAGCTAATCCTGAAAGAAATTTTCCCGCTGCTTAAAATGGCCTTTAATGTTATGGAGATTTGATTTTGCATAACTCCAAGGAAGTTGCGTTGACTATCCTTTTCCCGACTTATTTTACAGAGAAAGGAAAGGACTGGAAAGAGAATTGGTTATGTATGGAGGAGCTCCACCTGATTCAAATGCTGATGTTGATGAATCTGATGATAATCAGGATGGCAGTGAAGAAGAGGAGCCTATTGCTTCAGTCTCTGGTATCCACTAACCACCTTTCTCTCTTAACTTAAAATTATACCTATAATGCATGTTCTAGGCAATAGGACATGGGGTTTAACTGAATATTATTGAGTTCTATCACAGTTCCTCCCGCTTCCTAATGCACTTTTGATGTCAATATGTGATTGATTTATCAACATGCTGATTATAAATGGCAGTGTGTAAATGAATTTGTATGTCTGGCACTTGGAGATATTGATTATAAATGGCAGTGTGTAAATGAATTTGTGTGTCTGGCACTTGGAGATATTTTGGCAATATCAAGATCACCCCCCCTAGAATTCAGTTTTCTTGAGTGACCATGACATAGTGATGCAGAGGAACTGGGGCAACTGGATTTTTTCTGAATTCTTTAACAAAGCATTTATGCTTTGCATGCAAACTCAGATATTAGGCTTCATTTGGCGGCTGTGTGTGTTTATATATATATATATATATATATATATAGATATATATCACTGGTAGTTGTCATACGCATGAATATAGCCAGGTATAAGTCAGAACTCCTGGAGTTGTCCTTGATATACAGGATTGGTGGGTGATTATGTATCCCATAAGGTTGATCTATTTAAAATATAAGCTGGTTGTTAATTGTAGCTACATATTCCTTTTGTCTATGCCTTTGGTGGGTAACCAACAGTAAGTTTTTGTTACTAGCTTAAAGCTCAATTTTCATCCTTCTAAATAAAAAATGTTACTTTGTGAAACAGGGACAACAATGTATGATAATGGTGATGTACAAGTCACAGTGACAACAAATGAGATCTCTAGAGAAGAAGAGTATCCCAGTGAGAGGTCATTGCCTGAAGCACTTCAGCTTGTCGGAGTGCCTGATAAGAAGATAACCCGTATACCTGTTCACAAGAACAATCTCATAAGAAACAATTCAAGAAGGTAGAAAAAAAGAGATCTCATCCAAAGCCCCAAAGTAAAAGGGATAAGAGGAAGGGGAAAAGCAAAAATAAAAGGCATTAGCCCCACACCCTTTTCCCTTTTCCTCCTTTTCTCCTTGGCACCGCCCTTTTTTGCCCCACCATGTATTGTAGGAATACAAAAGTTGTGGCATTTTGCAACAAAAAGCATTGATTCCCCTAAGAAAAGGCATAACATGGACTTGTATTTATTGGTTCTTTGCTTTGCTGTTGTTTTTTACTGTGGAACTTCTGATTGTTTTTAGTTTCTAATATCAACCTCAAACGTGGGAAATTTCAAGATAAGCTTGCCTGAATATTGTGCACTCAATAGTTTATCATATTTTAGATTAGATGGATAAAATTCTCTATATTTGAAAGGAAAAAACTTAGGTAGATCTAATTTTTGATCCCACTTGTAGATTTTGTGGTGTGGATTAAATGTTATAAAATTTATGACATAAAGTGATTTGTAAGTAGGATTTTATAAGATTTAATTTTGATCGCAGGGTCTACAGGTGGAATCAAAGATCGAGTTTATTTAAATTTTTTCCCACTTGAAATAGCTATCTTCCCTACTCTTCACTATTGCAGAAACTTTATTAAAAAAAAATCCAAAACTTCCTTTGGATGCGTGTTCAGGTCAACTACCAGGTGTTTATCGAAATATGTAATCAAATTGGCAAATAAAAATAGAAGATTAGCTACTAGAGAAAAAATAAATAAAAATCCAATGTTATATCAATCAAAGTCTCGTGTAAAATATAGATTAAAGTGGTTAAATTATTTTTATATTAAAATCTCCAATTAGGTTATACTTTATTTATTTTTTAAGGTGAGTGATAAAATAAAATGGAAGAGTCATTAAGGTAAAGTTAAAAAATATAATTTAACATTTCTTTAATTTTCTAAAAAATACTGGTAAAATGAAGCCGGGTAGTATAGCAATGTTTTGAAAATCGGACTGGACCAGTCAATTTAACTACATGTAAAAATCGATTGAACCGATTTTGGTGATTTTTTAAATTTCAAAATAACAAATAATTTAAATAAAGAGAAAAATTAAAAAAATCGTGAAATAAAACTCCAAAATGGCAAAACATTGAACACACTAAAACTTAAACTATTAAATTATTATTATTTTCATCTTTTTTATACTTATTTTTGTACAAATTTTACTTTTCTTATTAGAAATTTAATCAGTATTTTTGGATATTAAGACTATAATTCTCCAGAAATAGTATTTCACTTCTATTTTAGATTTTATATAAATATATTTTAAGTCATTTTAAATTATATCACACTCTAATAAAAAAAAACCTAAATTAGTGAACTGATCGGATCGGTTAAATTGCTAACCGGACATGCCACCGATTCAATGCCGATCCAATTTTCAAACATTGTAGTATAGTAGTTTAATTGAAAATAAACGTACTATCATATACTAAAAGCAATGAAATCCAACATCAGCTATTCCATGTAAGCTAAAAATAGCATGAAAATGCACGTGCCTATTCTTAAAATTCTGAAAATGTCGTTAGGTGAAAACACTAACGATTAGCCCCAAAAGCCGTCCAGCCGACTATGGTTACAGATTTTTTTTTTCTTTTTTTTTTCGCTACATAAACTTTAGAGGGAAAAGAATACTAACCAATTTTAAGAACAGGTCAAACTACAAATGGTATTAATAGCTTTCGTAATAGGAAAATATTTATCCGAATTCGATATTTAACTCACTTGTATTTCCATTCTTTCATTTGTATGGCACCTACTAAATTAGTGCTTGACTCATAAAGTTTTGGAAAAAAAAAAACTAAATTAGTGCTTGACAATATTGACTTCAAATTTAGGTAGTTAATAAAATAATTCTAGTACAAAATTTTCATCATAAATTTGGCAAGTGTCTCTTTCAATAAGAATCTATTTCATGTTATAAAATAGTTTTGGCTTACAACTAAATCTTTATTGTATTCCAGTGCTTAAGTTGGTCTATTTTGACATATGATACAATGTACCTAATACTAGAATTTTATCAAGAAATATCTTTTTTCCTCTTATTGTATACTTTTCATAAATTGGTACAATGTATGTGCTGCTTCCCATAGTGTGAACTAGTTGGTTTCTAGTTGTCACATAATTATCACATATCTAGATGATACCATGACTATTTGCAAGATAGTCTAATTCGTAACTTGACTTAAGTTTGATATAATCAAATTTCTCTTTCAATTCTCAATTTTAGTCGAATATATTTTTAAAAAATGAGTTTATGTAAGTCGAGAATTAAATTACACTCGTAACAAAATACAAATGAGAATACATAATAAGAAAAATCAAGAATAATCATGACACGTTCAATAATTAGACAAATTAAAAAAATTATTAAAAAAATTTAATATTATTGCAAGACAAAATTATATTAAAACAAAATTTTATAATTTTATATATTTAATTAAATTTTGTTCTTTGTTTAGTGAAACATGAATACTGGTAAAATTAATGTGATAGAAAAATCTTATCAAAAAGACTTGGATTGGCTGGATCAAAATTGTCCCTAAACAGTAAACACTCCACCATTTCTCCCATGTAGCATAAGTTAAGAAGATAAAAACAAAAAGTAATCTTTAAGATTGGCGAGAGGCCCCAATTGCCTCATCATTGAAAATTCTGAGATGGTTCCATGAAATTTCTATTTCAGTTTCATTGAAACATCTAAAACGTTTCTCAGAACTTTCAGTTTTCCCGCTTTCCATTCCCTTTCCTTTTCCTTCCCTTCCCTTCCTTTTTAATACTATTCTCTTGAAGCTTTTCCCATTGGGATTCCAATCTTTCTTTGTAGGAGTAGTAGTAGTAGTACAGAATTAAACAACTAGTAAGAAAAAAAAAACCAACATCTTCTATTAGTACTAACTGAAACTCAAACTGAAAACTCTGAAAGTTGGTTGGCAGTATTTTCTTGAGATTCAGTTCAGATCTCAAATTAAATATTTTTTTTTAAGAAAAAAGAAAGGAAAAATGCAACCTGGGATTTTCCAGAAATCCAAACGCAGTTTGGATCATTCCAATAGTAGTGAGGATGGTCAGCCTGAGAGAAAAAGACCTGCTCTTGCTAGGTACTATTTCCCACATTTTCTCTGCTTTTCCTTTCTTCAGTTTAGTATCACTTGTGTGTGTGTGTCAGTATGTGTGTGTGTGACCGTGAGTGTGTGCATAAAGTCTGCATTTTTATTTTAAGGGGTTTCTGCTTTTGGTTCAAAAAGGGCTGTTAGATCTTCTCGTCAACTTCTTCATGCCTAGATATTGTTGGTGTTTTATAGTAATTCTGAAAAGAAAAGTCTTTAGCTTTTTCTTTCTTTAATAGTTGGTTGAGGCTTGTAAGGTGAGGGAATGTTCTGTTGCTTTTACTAGGCAAGATTCTGTAGATGGATAGGAGGGGGTTGGGAGGGAGGTGGGGTTTATGGCTGTAAATGAATCCAAGCTACTATAAACTCGAACTGAACCGTTTTGATAAGAGCTTGTTTGAGTTTGGTTCGTCAGAAATCAGACCAAACTTAAACACATTTACAAACTCGTTAAAATAATCAAGCAAGTTTGAACATGGAAGTGTTTGACTTGTTTAGACTCGTTTATATCCTTAGGAGAGTTTTGATGTGAGATTTTGATTCAAAGGACAAGGTAGAACTAAAATTGGTTTAGTTGAATTCCTTGATTTGGTTGAGAAGATTCACTGTGATATTTGATTATTCAACTTTGGTCGATGTAGTCTCTTAATATAGGAAAGATAGCCTTGTATTCGAGCTGAAGATGTTCCTATCAGCTTCACAATGGGATGACAATGGCTGGCTGTGTGGCGAAGCCCCCTCTACTGCATCTCGAGTCATGGAAATGTTGGAATTTGATTTTGAGTAGTTCTAAGGTTGAATTGCTCCAATGGGCTTAAGCTGTGATGGTTTTTATTCTATTAGAAGCACCCGTCCCCAGTCCCATCAGGCTTTTTACCCTGTTCTTGTGATCTTGATAGAGCTGCTCACAGGATATTGCCATTGTTGAAAATGTACGACTGCTCCTAGTTGATAGGATGAACAGGGTGGACTTTATATTACTGACCACATGACGGTATTTCTAGTATCCATAAGCCTCCAGTGCTAAGCAGTTAGAGTTTGCACTTCTTACCAAAAAGTTATAGGTTGCATTTATGTCTGGTCTATTCGTCTTCTCTGAACCTTTCTCGAGTAACGGCTTGCATCAGTTATTTCTTTCTGAATGCATTTTAAGCTTGCCAATTCATCTGACTGTTAGTTACCTTGTCATTTTTATGGTCACTACTCACTGGCCATCATTGCACTTCCTTTCCAATAGTAATTTCATTAAATTGTTCAACTGGCTTTCTATTTTATCTTGGTAGAGTATGAAGGTTGTCCTAGTACGTAAAAGGTTCTGAGATGTAGACGAACTAATATACCCTGCCTTCCATATTCCTGAATTAGAATTAATTGCTTCTCTTGCCAATATGAAATGACAGCCAAAAAAAGTTTCTGGAAAATAATCATCACCACTGATTTTAAATGATAGAGAAGTTCATTTTTTTTATCAGCTGAATTTAAGGTTCTTTTATTTTTCTAGAACTTTCTTGTGAATCATTCCTGGTTTTATAGACTACTTTATAAGGAAGATTACATATGGTTTATGCAGTGTTATTGTTGAAGCTCTAAAGTTGGATAGTCTGCAGAAACTTTGTTCATCACTAGAGCCAGTTCTTCGAAGAGTTGTAAGATAACTATGCCTTGCTTTTTTCTAGTGTTCAGCAATTCATTGAAGGGATTATCATATCAGATTCATTTTTCGTAATAAATGGCTGAAAGAAGTGTTAAAGTTATTAAGGAAAATTGATCAATATCTTTGCTCTTCCTTATGCAGTTCAGTGTGCAATTGTTTGTGCCTTTGTCTCTGGTTGTAATTCATTAGTTACAAGCCTGACAGGTTTAAATTGAAAGTTATCAAGAAATGGAAGAAATAACCAATGAAGAGTGAATTTTAATGCACTTTTTTTTGTTTTGTTTTTAACTTGATGACCTTTTGTCTTCTCCAGCTAAGGATAATCAGTAAAATAGTGACACAGGATGTTTCAATTAAGGAATAATGACATACTCACGGCACAGACTATCTGATCTAGGCAGAGGATGTCATGTGATTTAGTTCTTCTTTATTTTTTATTTATTTTTTTATTGTTTTTTTTTAAACCACCCCTCCCACTACCCCTTAGTGACTTAAACCTATGACCAATAAGTCATAGGGGAAGCGTCTTACCACCTAACATAGTAACTAGTATAGTACGTGCTTTTTCCAAACAAATTTTGATTATGGAACTTCTTTGTATATTCTGTTTCCTTCTGGATATCCATATACAAATCTAACGGTAGCTATTGATAAAATTGAGCCATAGTTTTGGTAAATCTAGTTGGAAAATACTCTCTGATTAGATATTATTTGCTTTTGCTTAATGCATGAAATAGACATATAAATGCACTTATGTGCATTTAGTCTATGAATGCATATGGTTTTCTTCTCCCTTCCTAAAAGTTTAAGTGGGTTGGTGTTAAGATTTAGTTATATATAGGGCATTTTCCAATTTCTTGATTGCAATTTAAACTTGGATTACTTCTTGCTACTAATACCAGCAAGAGAAGAGACATATTTTCAAAATACATGATATTTTCTATCAATACTTGAAGTCATTCCTCAAGAGTTCATATCTAGATTTTTGAGCTTAACAATCTTGTTTGTTCACTATTTTTGTCCATCGTGTAAGAAAAGTTTGCTACCTATGCTTATTCTTGGATTCAGAAATGTAGATGTATCATGAATTTGCAAACACTTTTTCACAAATATTTATGGTGTTATCATGTCTCAAGTGTGTTGTATGTTTAAATGGATTTCCTTTTCCATTGACCAGGTTAGGTCCTATAACCAGAGGAAGTGGAGCGTGCTTTGGCAAAGTTAGGCCCTGCTAAACTTAATGGGAGGTATGGATTTAAATGTAGTGGGAATTAATTCTTTTTAAATCGCCTTATTCCATTGGGAGGTAGTATACAGAGCCTGCAGCTTTACATTAGAAAGGCCTGAAATATCATCTTCAATGGATTCTGCGTAGCTTCTTCTTCTTCTTCTTCTTCTTTTGGTTTCTTTCTCTAAATCAACCTTTTGTGTCATTTGTTAAATGTATGCTGATCAAATAAACACAACTTTGTTATTATGAATGTTGTGTTCAACTTTAGTGGCTTCACTCACTTGTGCAAGAATATGATTCAATAACTTACCAGCGAATATGTTGCTAAATGATTGGTTACACTTCTTGAGTTTTTGCTACTTGAGAAGTGCAGTTTTGTCGTATTATTAGGTGTGCTTCTAAACTCTATGATAAACTTCCAGGGCATCTCCAAAAAGAATAGAGGGGCCTGATGGAAGAAATTTACCAGTATACATCAGCTGCAGTTTAGGTCCAAGTTGTCCCTACCTCTCTTTACAGGTGGGAAAGTAGAAGGGGAGCAGGGGGCTACAATTCATGTTGTCTTGCTTGATGTGATTACTGGCCACGTTGTGACTTCTGGTCCAGAGTCCACAGCAAAACTGGACATTGTTGTACTTGAAGGAGATTTCAACAATGAAGATGAAGATGGCTGGACCCAAGAAGAATTTGAATCTCATATAGTGAAAGAGCGTGAAGGAAAGAGGCCACTTCTAACTGGGGACTTGCAAGTGACATTGAAGGAAGGTGTAGGAACACTAGGGGACTTGACATTTACAGACAACTCTAGCTGGATTAGGAGCAGAAAATTTAGATTAGGTTTGAAGGTTGCTTCTGGTTGCTGTGAGGGTATTTGTATCCGCGAAGCCAAAACAGATGCATTCACTGTCAAGGATCACAGAGGAGAATGTGAGTTTATGTTTTGTTAAGCATTTGTACCACTTCTTTGGTCATAACTAGGACTGGGAATGTGCTTCTGTGTAACATTATTTGGTATCCATATTTGTTCTGAATCTGCAAGAATTTGGTTTTTCAGTGTACAAGAAGCATTATCCACCTGCATTACATGATGAAGTCTGGAGATTAGAGAAGATTGGGAAAGATGGATCATTCCACAAGAGGCTAAAAAAAGCAGGAATACACACGGTAGAAGACTTTCTAAGACTTATAGTTAGAGACTCACAGAGGCTTCGAAATGTAAGAATCTCAGAGAGCTTGGATTTTTCCGCTGTATCTTCAGATGATATGGTATTTTATGTGATGTTCATTTTAATTATCTCAGATACTGGGAAGTGGAATGTCAAATAAAATGTGGGATGTTCTTGTGGAGCATGCGAAGACGTGCGTTCTGAGCGGGAATCACTATATCTACTATCCTGATGATCTCAGAAATGTTGGGGTTGTGTTTAATAACATTTATGAATTGACTGGTTTGATTGCTGGTGGACAATATTATCCAGCTGACGAGTCTGTCCGACAGTCAGAAGGTTTGTGTTTTTGCTGCCTCTTTGCCTTTGGCCATAGTTCTTTTTCCCCTTTCTTTTACATTACTGTCATCACTATACATCTTTGGTCCAAAACAATTACTTAATGCCAACACATTATCATGAATCATACTCGTTCTATCCATACATCAGTTTCTCTCACTAAAAGAAATCTGATAGGCAAGAAATCTTGGTACAAAAATGTGTTAAAAATTTTTGACACCACTGACCCTTTTCTTGTATATTTCTTATTGATATAGATTGTTAGGTGATTAATAAATCTATATGGAAGAGTTAACTTATGTAGGACCTCAAAATTTTCAATTTTTGCAGATCTATGTTGATACCTTGGTGAAGAAGGCATATGAAAACTGGATGCATGTTATAGAGTACGATGGCAAATCTCTTCTAAGCTTTACTCAGAACAAAAGTTCAGGAGCTCCTCAGGGTGATATTACTATTGGATCACAAACTAATTCAAATTAACATTCTTTTGATTATCAAACCAATCTACCAAGTCTCCCACCCTCAATTCCTTCAGAGCAGCCTTCAGTCAATCTAGGACAGACCATTGGAGGTAAAGAGGGTTGTCTGTCATTTCCTCTTCTTTTTGGGTTAATTTGTAAATATATGTTCAAAACTTCAGATACAAACAAAAAGGAGGTGATAGGATTATCATTTGACCCACTTGACCCTTCACAATGCCATACACTAAACCCATTTATTTCGTTATTTACCCGTGTATCTTGTTAATTTCTTTTTTCTTGGATGATTGTAAGCGGATACTTTATCACATAATAGCAGTTATATTTACATGCGTGGTGAGATCATAAACAGTGTGCTAAAATCTTGTCATATACATAAAATTGTGTACATAGTCAAGATTTTCAATCTCTTAGAATTTCTATGTTCTGGAAAAAGAAAAAATGATCTGTATTAATGTGAATTATACAATCAGGAAATTAGATTTGTAACAAGAGCTAATCCACTGTTATGTATGAGATATATTGATATGCAAGGTATTGAATTCCTTTTTCATTAATGCTTGTTAGATTCAGTTTTGGGCTGTACTCTCCACCTTCCCTTTATAGATGTTCGGTATCCACTGGATCCATACATGTAGAGTTTCTTTGTTAACATACCTGTTAGTCTGTTATTGATGATTTGATTGCTGTCTCTTTCATTAGGTTTTGACGATAATGCCGGCAATAGATTTCCAATGCAGTCTGGGAGCATGAACTTGAGTCCGACTATTAATACTAATGGTTCTTCATTACCTTTCCATAACCAGATGATTTCTACATCCTCACAAGTTCAGCCTTCAGTAAGTGCAAATTTGCTGGCCCTAGGTCCACCAGAGTCATCCATGTCAAACTTCCACGGGGCTGGTCCATCTAATGTTCCATCATATAGGGGATTTGATGATATGTTCACTGAAGAAGACATCCGCTTAAGAAGCCATGAGATGCTTGAAAATGAAGATATGCAGAAGCATCTACTTTGCACCTTCAACTTCGGAGGTTATGGTCATACTCCTGTCAATGTCACTGAAAATAACTACCAATACATGCCTAAGACATCTTCAAACTACACTATGAATGAGGATCGGACACGTTCATCAGGTAAAGCAGTTGTTGGGTGGCTAAAACTAAAGGCAGCCCTGAGATGGGGCATTTTCATCCGGAAGAAAGCTGCTGAGAGAAAAGCACAAATTGTTGACTTGGACGAGTCATAGGATCTCTTTTTGGTTTTGATACAGAAAGGCTTCCTTTGACCTGCGTCTGGCATCTGTTGTAGGAATTTTAACTGATATCTTCAAGATAGAGCGTAGATGCTAGTGGAATTTGAAGGTTTGAGTGTGGTTCAAAGTTCTATAATCAGCCGCACCTCATCTGGACTCTACCCAACATATGGAAGTCCTCCTAGATGTACAGTTTCTGCCTGTTCAGTGTCATTGTTCTTCCAATTGACACAAGAGGTGGTGTATCATCTGGCAAGCCTAGAAGTTATAAATGAATAGAGGCGTAATGCCTTGATCTGAAGCTATTGCACTCCATGATTTAACTGGCAAGTTAAACCCTTCAGAAGAATTTGTGTTTCTCCTCCTAAGCTCAATGCTAACTTAAGATTATAGAAAGCAGGCATGGTTTTCCATTTTATGAGTGCAACTGGTCTTGTAATTTTAGCTAGTGTCTTGGCTTGGCATCAAAGACAACTGGTCTTGTAATTTTGCTTTTGTTACTTGTAAGAGCTTTAGTGACTAAACTTGTATCTCACTAGCACACTATGATGTCTTTCTCAGAGTCCAAATTTGGGTGATCTCAACTTTCTTTATAGTTTAATAATAATGTATTCCAAGAACTTTTCAATTTTGCAACAGTAAACTATCTTATTTTCATCAATTCAAACTTCAAAAATTGGAAACAAATGCAGTCCAAGTAGTGTTAAGAATCAACATAAGAAAATATAAAAAGAATTCACAGTTAAAACCAAGAAGAGCAAGACTCATCCTCCATGACTAGCATAATTGGTTGGGTGCTATGGTCGAAGTATTTATAGTAAAAGATAAAATGTTATACGATAATTTTTTTTTTAATAAATTTTAAACAAGACAAAACCACAAACACAAAAAGAACGTAACGACTTCACTTAATAAATATTTATGGCAAAATGGCTTTTTGCTTTTGAAAGTTTGTTATATTCTCTTTTTGTACTTTATAACATTTGAAATTTTTTTAGTTTTATAAAATGGATTACCCGTTATGCTTATATAATGAGTACAATGATTGATAGACGAGAGTTAATAAAAAAGGTAGAGTCTAAGGGTGTATTGTTCCAGAAATTTTTTTTGGTACCAAACATCGAAAAATATTTTTAGATATAAAATATTTTTCAATTTTTCTTCTTCTGGCTAAAAATAATTTACGAAATTTTTAAACATAAGTTATTTTCGGATAATTCAAGAGTGACATTAAATTTCAAATATTTACTTTTATAATTTCATTTGCTAAACATTATTATTTTCGTTTTCAATTCTTTTCCATTCATTTTTCTCTTAATCATGGGTTTTACACTAATATAACTATCATTATGCATATTTTACTATTACATTATATTATCATTTAATTTTGAATAAAATTAATTTTTTATTAACCACAATTACTTATAAAGTATTTATTACCGTTGTTATAAGTTTTTTTAACTTGTATTTATAAAATTAAAGATGAAACCGTTAAAAAATTTTATTTCAAAACATTTTCATTTTGTCAACCGATCGTTGAAAAATTGTATGGGAAATGGATTTTTTCATGTAAAATTTTCCCCCCAAAAAATATTTTTAGTGCAAACGAACACACCCTAAATGGGAGTAAATCTCGACTATTCACTCCGTAATGCGAAATAGATATGACAGCAATTGAGATGACCAAAAGAAAAAAAAAATCCCACTATTTTTCAATTATCTAACGACTTGTAATGCTCACTCTATAATACGGAATGAGGAACAAAATTTTTTTTCTAAAGGATCTGTAGCCAGAGACAAAAGTGACAATTTTCTTTCAAGGTTTTCGTGTATAAAAAAGGACCGAAATTATACTAAATAAATTGAGGTGTGAGCATCAAAATCTTCAACCAGCATACATTCTACGTGCAAGACAAGCATGTTTGAAACGAAGTCATGCTAAGCGATAATGGATTTGTTGTCGTATTTGATGAAGCTGGTAAAAGTTCTAGGAAGTTCATCCTTTGGGCCAAGTCCAACCCATTTAAACCTGTACGTCATGTCTGTTGAGGGGCTCCTAAGGGGTTAGCCCCTGCGGATTCTGTTTTCAAGTTCCGTAATGCTGGGGTCAAAAAATTACCATGAAATCATGCTACTGCTTGAAATGATGTTCTGAATATACAAATTTAGCACTGGACATCCAGCTGAAAGATCAAACCCTAACCCACTAGTTTTTCATGGCTAGATTCTCTATGATGATGCAAATATAAAAACTGAGAGCTCAGTTACCATAAGCAATGGTACCAACGAAAGCTGAATACACATATAACAAACTCCTGAATTACATTTACAGAAAATTGAAAATGTAGGCAACAACATATCAACAGTTTTTTCAGTTCACAAAATCAATCCTGGGATCTGATATGCCAGAAGTAGCAAAAAGAAAAAAATATATTTAAATACTTATTCATCAGAAGACAATATGACACAATCAGTCAGTCTCCAGAATGGGGAGAGAAAACAAGCCGCAACATCATCCTCCTCAGCTTTGTAAATTCAAGATCCTATAAAACTCTGTAAAACATTGAAAAGTTGACAAGACAACCGGCCTTGAACAACATGGTCCACCAAGACGTTTGCTCACATAAAATCATAATCATCATACACATCAAATGCATCAACAACCACATCTTCATCTTTATCAACATGCAGCTGTTTCTTCTTTGCACCTGTTGATAACAAGAAAGGATCTCTGACAACCTTCCAACCTGATAAAATCAGAGTAACTTACAACAATCCAGATTAGGAATACCAATATACCTCCTCTGCCTTCTTTTTGCCCGCGTTTGCTTCTTTTTCTGCTTTAATCTTTTCATTTGCAATTGCAGTGATTGAAGAAGCTACATCTTTGGCATCTGCCCCTTTCAGTGTAGTCATTGACAATCTCATCACAGCTTTGAGCAAACTAATATAATGGTAACTTTTCTGAAATGAACAAAATTAGTTGCAAGTCAGACTTTGGAATCAGCAAATTATTCAGTCAAGTCGCAAACAGAGTTAATACAAACCTCATAAGGGCGCAGCTTGTGGGAAATGAGTTCCGCATATTCTAAAAAGTCACTTTCAGATTTAGGAATGAAATGGTCCAGGGTCTTCTCATCACCTCTTTTTCCGAACAACTCAGTCGTTGACTTATAGTCAGCTTCTTCTACAAGCCTATCATCCAAAAATTTGACACTAATATTCACGGGACATATGCAACTCAATAGCAAGAGGGATGAAATTACATTCATTAGATATCTAATAAGATCACATCAAATGATATATGGTATGAGCGATTACTAGGGTATTAATATATGTTGGCTTTTCTGTAAGATAACATCCTCTTGGGATCATTGTTTTATTTCCTCTTTGTCTCAATTGAATAGAAGGCATTTCAAATGCTTCCCCCAATTCCTAGAAAGATCTTTGAATTTTGTAAATCTATCTTTATCACCTATGATAGAAAAAACTTGTCAAATAATTTATTCCCTTACGTAGGATTCTCTGATTTATCAATTACTAAATCTAGTACTCCTTTGATATCCAACAGTTAAAGAAGTCACTTTACAACCTGCTTCATGAAAAACCAAGATAGCCCTATCTCGATTGTTGTTTTCTATTCAACTTAAAGGCATCGAATAAGATTTCAATAATCAAAAAATTATTCATGCCCAAAACTTTTTGGATTAGTTAACCAGAAATAGTCAATTCTGTATCCAATTCCATCACTTTTTGGACTAATTAACCAGATGCAGTCAATTTTGTATCCAATTCAAGTTAATATTAAGGGATATAAAAATCATTGGAGACAACGCAAAGCAGCAAGTCAACCAAACAAATTTAGATACCGAAGAATATAGTAACCAACATACTATTCATAAAACTTCAAGAAAACAACAAACTCTTAATTGGAAACATGAAACCTGAAAAGCATAATTTGAGTACACTCACATTTAACAAAAGCTTAGTTTTAACTAGGGCAGAATAAAGGAATACTTTTCCTATCAATTCTTATCTGTTGTTGCCATCAAATTCAGTATTTTTAAGACCATACTACACATCACCAAATTTCCTGTGCATACAAGGGCCCTTGCCAAGTCAAATGTAGAAGCAACATACAAGAGGGCAGTCCATTGACCATGGCCAGATAAAGAAGCACTTACTATATGATTCTGAAATGACATACATTTAAACCAAAACTGGAATTGTTTCACTTAAAAGTCAATAGTTTTAGACTTGTAGTTGAACCTTTATTTGTGCTAGAACTCCAACTGAACTCAAATAGGATCAAGCCTCTAGAATTGACCACAGCCAAGAATAGAAGTACATCTCATTATGTTTCCACTTAAACTGCAGAAACTATTCTGACTCAAATGATTCTATATCTCTTAACCTCCATTCACATTTATATATCTTGGAAGCTTTTTGTCCAAAATCATCCGACCCGTTATTTAACAAACCTACAACTGCAAAGATGAGTAGAAACTCTAAAATGTTACCTTTGCTGGCGAAGTTTTTCTCCTAAAGGATCTAGTGGCTCCTGCTTTACAACTTCAACCGCTTTCCCTTTCTTTTCTTTCTGGTCACTTGATTTTGTTGTGGACTTATTTGGGGCCTTTTCAGCAGGAGGTTCTTCTTTGGCTGCCTGGTTACATACCAAGAAAAGCAGAGTACATAGATACAAGAAATTAGGAAAAACTAATGTACTCCATGATATGTAAAAACTGAAATAACACTGTCCTCCACATACAGCAGATGCACATTATAAAATAGCACATGCAGCGGCAGACATGAAACATGCCAAATTACTAACAATAAATATGTAACACTTAAACTCCAGTAACAGTCAAGATCCTGAATTTCTGAAGTACATAACCACTAAATCATCTTAAGTATACCCATCATGGGAAGTTTTTAGGATCATTCAAATGGTATATTTAGCCATTCCTATAATTGCTTTTGGTTCAACTCATGATTCAGATTTCTAAGTGAAGTTTGCATATCCATCTGTAAGCAACCATCATCTATTTTAGCGAACTACCTTAGACCCAAAATATACGAAACGACAAAGAAGAGATCTCTATTCATGATGATCCGTGCGTGCCTATGTGGTGGCATGAGATGCTGTGTTGTCTTTTCTTAGAATATCACCTGCTGAACGACGATGTAAAGAAAGTACAGGTTCCCACTATAAGTGCACATCAAATATGCTGGGAAGATAACTAAGCACTCAATTTCAGAGGGCAGCAAGAAATGTCAGACACGATCTTATTCCAGCTCCAAAAGGTAATGTTATTTCAAGCAGTACTAATTAGATGGAAAAAGATCAAAAGATGCAAAAATATGGGAACATATATGTCATTCAGACAATAGATCTAAGACGACATTCAATCTTTTTAATCCTCCACCAAAAATATTTTCTACACCTGAAAAAAACAAAACAAACAAACAAACCAACCAAGCCTTAATCCCACTAAGTAGGGACCCGAAAAAAAAAACAAAAAAAAAAAAAAGGAAACCAAGATACCGGGGAAGGCTCATCTTCATCTTCCCAAGAATCTTTGACATCATTTTCGTCGGCATCCTCATCATCCCACAAGCTTTTAACTTTAGGTTGCTCCTTTTTTAGAAGATCCGGAATAGGTTCGTCCTCTAAACACAGCATGTTTCCAAAAAAATGACTTAGTGAATTAATATGTGCATCTCCAAAGACAAAAAATTAGATGTGATTCATTAGAAAGAGAGACATGATTAATGTTACTAGTAAAACTCGATGACAAGAGACAGCAGATATTAAAGGACACGAATAAAGAATTAAAAAAAAAAAGGAACCCACATGAATGCGCAGAGCAATGTAGAAAAGTTCACTGTTGGGAAAATGAAATGGAAAAACAAAAGGATTCAAATAGCCAATCCTAGATAACACCGAATAAGGGTTTAGTAGATATCTAACACAGTGAGATTACATGTTTGCAGTACAACAGCAAGAAAGTGTATCATACATCACAAATTTAAGGACAGAATATTATAAATTGATATAAAATAGATGGTAACTTCAGCAATCACCAGATAAATGTGAAGCAAAAGGTATACCATAATTATCATTCTAACAAATAGTACACTATTACAAACCCTCTGAAAAAGAGTGTATAAATTATACAATCATTAAGCAAGGATAGCATTTCAATCCCTTGTCATGCCAAATTCAATCTCCAAATATGAGAGATACTAATTAGCTATCAGTCAAGCCAAACTGAATTGGTGCACATATTAGTAAGTAACTCATTTTGTCTTCCTTGCATGATGAGCATTAAGATGTTTCTTGGTAGTTAACCACCAAAAACATCTTTCCTCTTTTGCGATATCAAATTCAGGGGACTAAGAGAAAAGAAAGGAGACTCAAATTCAGATGCAAAATCAAGTCATACTCTTGCCTACCTACCAAATCCTATTGTGTTAAAAAAAAAAATAAACAACGCACAAATCAAGTCGTAGTCTTGCATACCTACAAAATCCTATTGTGTTATATATATATATTCTTGATGTAGATTGCTTTTTTATTTTTTCTGGCTAGTATTTCTTCACAGCTTGCAACTCCCAATCACAAAAGAGAGAACCTGCAATCTAAAATAGCTCAGATTTATGGAATTGTTGATTGCGTTCCTCATCTTCTTTGTTAATTAGCACCAGTCAAACTAAACTGAAAGGGTATCTATTTGATTAACAAATCATAATCAAGTCCTTTACAAGAAAGAGAACAGTAACATCAAACACATACCCAACCACCATCTTACAGAATAACTAATTATTTGCATTCACAGATTCACTATTCTTTGAGTAAAACAAAGTCGGGCAAATGAACATATTCAATTTTT
Organism: Cinchona pubescens; assembly: GCA_025175665.1. Lineage (NCBI taxonomy): Eukaryota > Viridiplantae > Streptophyta > Magnoliopsida > Gentianales > Rubiaceae > Cinchona > Cinchona pubescens. Next base: position 155,316 of record JANKKI010000321.1, read on the forward strand.
GCTAAAGCAAAGACTATCTAATTGCAATTAGTTTAACCAAAAGCACAGTTTCAAAAAAGTAAAGACACAGACAGTAGTAAGTAGTCACATTACCCCAATCTTCCATCTTCTTTTGCTTCTCCTGAATTTGACTAGATTTGCAATTTCAGATACCTGTGTCATTTCAGTCATGCAACAAACCCACAAAAGAAAAAAAATAAGTTCCATACCACTGACCATATGGGAAACTCTAATGCATAGATGAGGGAACGGGGAACCATAGGCTTGTACGGTTCAATATCATATGTTTCGGAGACTTGTATTATACAAGACACAACTGCATGGTTCCCTCAACAAAAAGTAGAATTACCCAACATCTTTAATTCCTAACTTGAAATATTAACAATTTCCCCCCCAACCTCCCGGCAAAAAATAAAAAAAGAAAAACAGAAACACAAATGTTAATACCTGGACTCATTTGCTAATGATATGTAACATAAAATCACTACCATATGTTGAGAAGAATTTACCCAACATCTTCAATTCCTAACTCAAAATATCAAAACCCCCAAAAAGAAAAATCGCAAATGTAATACACGGACTTATCTGTTAAATCTACATCATATATAAATTGGGAGGGGTGATTTTGGAGTGATTTCACTTTTTGATTTGTCGAGTTTAACCTTTATTTTCAAACCCATTTTTTCATTAATACCATTATTACGTGTAACTACCCACCGACTCCATTTTCTCTCTTGCTACCCCATATATATATATACACTTCTTCTAAAATTCTTTCCCGCCAATCAACATAAAAACACCCCAAAAACTATTAAGCTTTAACGCAATAAAACTAGTAGCCTAATTAGTTTCCCAATATTTTTTTTCTTCTTAGGAACAATATAAACACAAATACTAAACCAAAAAACTGTACTTGATATTCAAATTTCAAAGAATTTGAAACCATCGAGAGAAGTTACAGACAAGTAAACAAATCAGGCAGAGAAAAGCAGGAAATTATGGCAGAAAAATAACATAATTTCGGGAACGAACAAAAAGATACTACTAATATTACCGGCGGATGAGTATGGGAACTCGAAAAAGGCAGTGGATTTGAAGGAAACCGGCGGCCGACGAGGAATTCCGATTTGGATATCGGATAAACCCTAGTTCGATTTAGGGTGACGGAAAGGGAAATCTCCCCAAACAATTCCCCAGAGAGACAGAGAGTGAAGAGTCTGGAAAAAGACGAAAGGAAAAGGAGGTTCTCAAATGGAGTTAGGGTTAAGTATGTCATTTCATCATCCGGGTTTATTATTAATAATTTAGAACTACTACATTTTCCTTCAGAACCAATGTGCATGCTATACACAACAGCCGTTTGGATCCAATAATATTTGGTAAGTTAATTTTAATTGGAGATTAGAATTCCCATTGATGATACTCAGAATTAGTATTTAATATATTTTTAGATATGTGCTTTAATAATATGTACGTGACAACTTTTATTAAGAGCATTTATGTAATCAAGATTTAGTATAATTGACAATGTAGTGGTTCTGAAACTCTTCATATTTGTCTATATATGTAGGGGTTCTATAGGCCTGATTAGAATCTAATCATAACTTAATTCTTACATCTTCTTCCATTATCTTTCTTTTTACAAGTTCTATTCTCATTATCTGGTGTCGTCTGTGGGAATAAAAAATTCTCATCTTTTCACACAATTTCAACAAATTCAAGCTTCAATTTCATTTTTTTGAGGAGATAAGGAACATAGATGTAGCTAAATGTTCAGGTAACAAAGAGGTTGAGACGAGCAATCAGCATTTTCTTCTTCAAAATGATGAAGTAGAGGAACTCGGAAGGTCAGTGTCCTGGCAAACAGTTTGAAAACACCGTAAGTCCAAGTGATATGAGATATAAAATTATAAGTTCTCGCTCAGACGATTGACTCAAGGAATCACAAACTGCTACCAGTAGACCAACAAGGATACCTGTTCATGAAAGAATCGATTTACACTCTTCCAAAAGTGCCGACCATAGAGGCCTTTTCCGCACCTGTTTTAAAGCAACTCGAGGTGCAGAGCTATGAAAATAAAATTCAAGAAATTTAGAAAAAGAATAATTTGATGGTTAGTATGTTTGCCCCAACGAAAATTGACAGAGCTCCATTCACAATTTCAATTAAAATGGAGCCTCTGCCACAACAGTTCAAACTTCCGGATTTGGATAGGTATAAAGATGACTTCGACCCTTCGGATCATCTTTTGCATGTGGTGGTAGTGACTAGCCTTTATGGCTATAGTGATTCTATCCGGTGTAAACTGTTTGTTACAACACTCTGATACCCTGTGCAAAAGTGGTTTCAAGAGTTACCTCTGAACTCAATTGCCACTTTTCATGATTTGGCAAAATCCTTTCTTGGACATTTTCTAAGTAAATCCATCATGCAGAAGGATACCTCACACTTCATGAATATAAGGAAAAAATCTAGCGAACCTCTAAACAAGTTCATGGATTCGCTTCAATAATGAAGTAATTCAAATTAAAAATGTTGATGAAAACATTTTGATACTGCTTTATATAATGGCATTTGACCTGAGAGTTTCAATGTTGAATTGGCTAAACAAATGCTTAGTACTTATATCGAGCTCCCAGAAAGAGTCCAACAGAATTAAGAGAAAATTATTCAAATTTCAAAAAGATAAAAATCTAATGGTCTCGGACCCTTCCTCCTCTAAGAAACCAAAAATTGTGGATAGAGTAAGCTACTCCAGTAGGCGACCATTGGTAAACCGAGTAGTTTACCCCAATAACAATATCACTGACCAACCCCCGAGGCAAAGATTTTACCAAATTCAGATTTTACACCTCTTACTACCTCAAGAAGAGAAATATTGTTCCAAGTACAGCATCTCGGGATCCTTGAACTTTCTCCCCCAATGTTGACTCGGCCTGTTCAAAGAGACAAGTCAAAATATTATGCCTTTCATGGACAGCACAGTCATGATATCGAGGCGTGCAACCCATCTAAAGATTGGAATAGAAAGAGCCACTCAAGAAGGCAATCTACAGTAGTTCATCAACTGAATTGTCGCTGAGTTTCAAAGAAATGCCAGCAATAGGGTTAATCATATGCAGTCTTGGCAATATCCTCCTCGACAATTGAATCAAAATAATCAGAATAGAAATAACAATCAGGCTCAAGATGAATAGGTCCGTATTATTGGAGTGATCAATACCATAGCAGGATGACCAATGACAGGGGATTCCAATAATGCAAGAAAAACATGCAAGGTATGTGACTGTGGGAGAAGATCAAGAAAAAAGGCTAAAACCTTTCATGAGCCTCGAATACATCTCGAATGACCCGTCCCAAGCTGAATGCCACACAATGATCCGGTAGTGATTCACGTGCAAGTGGCAGGATATGAGATGCATCAAGTATTTGTTGGCATAGGAAGCTCGACAGATATCATTTTCTGGGATACTTGGGAAAAGATGCATATTGATCCATCTCTGATTAAGCTATCCGGGTCAAGACTTCCCTGGTTGGTTTTATTGGGGACTCAGTTATGCCAAAAGGACAAATTATCCTTCCCTTGACCCTTGGAACTCTCCCAAACCATAGGGTCGAGATAACTAATTTTGTCATTGTAAAAAGAGATAGCTCCTACAATATAATTTTGGGTCAACCTACGCAGTATACATACATGATCCTCTCCTCTGCTTTTCATAATGGAATAAAATTTATGCTGAGAGACTGGTCAAAAGGCACAGTGATTGGGAATCAGCAAGAGGCACCGGCATGCTATATGATATCCCTGCGATCCCAATCTCAAACTATGACTATTACAGACAAAGCATCTCTTTAAACATTTGATGCCCCATCCACCTTAGGTGTGCGAGGATTGTTATTGGTTGACCCGAAGGAAAAGAGAAAAGATACTAATCCTTCAACATCAAACATACAAGAACTACCAACGTTGCTTGAGCCGAAAGGAAAAGGCAAGGATAAAATTGCGTCAGAAGATGATGTACCCTAATTAAAGAAGTTCCTCTGGACCTAAACACCCCAAACAAGAAAAAAAAAATCTGTGCTACTTTACCAATTGAATTTAAGGGACTTCTTTTTAGGCTCCTCTGCGAGTATAAAGATATATTTGCCTGGACAGTAGAAGATATGCCTTGTATTCCTAGAGAGATTATTGAACACAAGTTCGGAATTGACCCAACATATAAGCCTGTTAAGCAGAAGAAACGCCCTTTTGGGCTTGAGCACCCTAGTTATCGAAACTAAGATGGATAAGCTTTTTGCAGCAAAAATCATTGGAGAAGTATTTTATTTGATCTAACTTTGTAATATTGTCCTTGTAACTAAGTAGGACTCATCATGGCAAAGTGCCAAGATTTCACTGATTTTAATAAAGCCTATCCAAAGACAGTTGCCTTTTGCCTCGAATTGATATAATAGTTGATTTTTTTGTAGGGTTTTATATTTTACATTTTGGATGCATTCAAAGGATACCATCAGATATTTATGGCAAAGGCGAAAGGTATAAGTGAAGATGAGGAGAAAACTTCTTTCATCACAGACTGAGGCATGTATTATTACGTTACGATGTCCTTCGACTTTAAAAATGTAGGAGCAATGTACCAAAGGCTTGTCAACGAAGTCTTTTAAGTCACAAATATGTCGATACATAGAGGTCTACGTAAATGACATAGTGGTTAAAAGTAGAACATTTAAAGAGATGTTGAATGATCTGAGAGAACCTTTGAAACATTGAGATCAATAAAAATGAGACTTAACCCCAAGAAATGCACATTTGGATTTATAGGGTTTATAGCCTCTCATTGGGGAATTGAAGCCAACCCAGAAAAGGTTCAAATCATAATTGACATGAAAACTCCTACCTCGGTAATTGAAACATTGAGATAAATAAAAATGAGACTTAACCCCTAGAAATGCACATTTGGATTTATAGGGTTTATAGCCTCTCATTGGGAAATTGAAGCCAACCCTGAAAAGGTTCAAGTCATAATTGACATGAAAACTCCTACCTCGAATAAAGGAGGTTCAAAGATTGACTGGTAGAATGGCGGTTCTAATTTGATTCTTATCAAAATTTGAAGAGAAGAAATCGCCATTTTATCAACTTATGAAGAAGGTAGAAAATTTTCATTGGATAGATGAAGCTCAAAAAGCCTTCGAAGAGTTTAAAGAATATCTAAGCAACCTTCCAAAACTCGTTTCACTGCAAAAAAGAGAGCCTTTGAACCTATACATTTCAATGGCAGATTTTGCGATCAGTTTAGTTCTCATTAAAGAGGATGAGTGTGGCAATCAATGCCCGATATACTTCGTAAGTAAGATGCTTCAAGACCCATAAAAGAATTATTCTTTTATAGAAAAAGCTACTTTTGCCTTGGTGATCTCTTCTTAGAAATTAGGACCATATTTTCATGGTTATAAAATTATTGTTCCAACAAAATTTCCTTTAAAAAAAATATTGAGTAAACCAGACACCTCGGGTAGAATGCTGAAATGGTTTGTCAAGCTATTTAAGTCACTCGATATTGAGTTCGAACCTTGTACAGCCATCAAGGTTCAGGTTTTGGCAGACTTCATCGCTAAAAACTGTGGATCAGAAAAGCTAGAATCCATAATGTCACTGGATCAAGTTAAGGAATATCAACCGCGAAAGGATCTTGTTTGGGAACTACATGTTGACGGAGTTTCGTGTGAGTCTGGAGTCAGTGAGGGTATCATAATCTGATCTCCAGAAGGTGATTATCTCACTTATGCATCAAGGTTCAGATTTCTAGTAACAAATAACAAGGCCAAATATGAAAAGCTCATATGTGGGATGAAATTAATCCATAAGATGAGAGTTCGGTCAATAAAATTATACAACAATATACAATTATTTGTAAATCAAAGTTAATAAAATTATGAGGCTCGGGAAGTGATCTTAAGGAAATATTTGGATGAAGTAAAAAATTGGATGTTAAAGTTAAAAAAAGTAGACCTTTTCAAAAAATTTCGAGCTAAAAATACGTATGCAGATGCGCTGTCATCCAATCTGGCCTCGGCAATATACTTGCACCTGATTAAGGAAATTTTTTTAGAAGTTCAAGATTCAAGATCCATTGATCCCGTAGATAAAATTATGGACATTCATTGAAGCCTCGGATAGATGGAGCCCATAGTGAATTACTTAAGTAGTAACGTGCTACCCGAAAACCCGCTGAAGCTAGAAAGTTAAATATAGGGCCGCAAAGTACACAATAATTAATGGTGTTCTTTACAAAAAAGCATACTTATGTCCGTTACTCAGGTGTCTAGGTCTCACCAAAGCTAATTACATTCTGAGAGAAATCCATCAGGGTATATGCGAAAGTCATATAGGGTCGAGGAGTTTAGCTCAAAAAAGTATTACTCGCCGGATATTATTAGCCTACTTTATATTTAGATGCTGATGATCTGGTCTAAAAGTGCCATCAATGTCAAATACACGTACCTATACTCCGAAGACCAGGTTGGACTGGTCCCGATTCAAAACCCTTGGTCGTTCACCCAATGGGAATATTCGAATTGATTTGCTAGGACCATTACCCAAGGGAGTAGGTAAAGTGAAATTCTTGGTAGTAGCATTTGATTATTTCACCAAATGGATTGAGGTTGAACCTCTAGCCTCTATCTCTGAAAATTGATAGAGAAGTTATTTTGGAAAAACATTATTTGTCCACTCCTTCTGTTCTGGTTACTGATAATGGGAACAATTTGAAGGAAAACTTTTTAAAAGCTTTTGTTCCAACCTTGGCATAAAACAACATTTTACTTCGGTAGCACATCCTCAAGCAAATAAACAAATAGAGGTTTGTAAAGAACCGTCCTTATAGGACTCAAAATTTGGCTAGAATGAGTTAAAGGTGTTTGGGTTGATGAACTACCTAGTGTCCTTTGGGCATACAGAACTACACCACGAACAGTTAACGAGCACACACCTTTTAGTTTAGTCTATGGTACTGAAGCTGTTATTCTTGCTAAAATTGGATTGCCATTAGCTCGGGTAGTCATGTGCGACTTAAAACAGAATGTTTTTAAGTATAATAAACTAAAGAAAGCCTTATGAATTAATTTGGATTTGTTGGAAGAGAAGAGGTTGTATGTCTCCATTTGGGAAACCAAATACAAACAAGTTATGGTTTGACATTGTAATTCCAAAGTAAAACATAGATATTTGATACCTAGAGATTTGGTACTTCGAAAAAAATGAGGCAAGTCAAATTGAAGGAACAAAAAAATTAGACTCAAATTAGGAAGGCCACTACCGTGTAGTGAAGACTCATGGATCGGGCTACTATAAGCTCGTTGATATGAAAGAAGGTCGTATTCCTAGAATGTGGAACATTGTAAATTTGAAAAAGTATTATCAAGGGATGTAATTGACTTCATTTTTTTCGAAATAAAGTATTTCTTGAAAGAATATATTGAGTGGTAGGAGGCTGAGACCAAGTAGTCCTCCCTCAAATATGTAAACTGCTCTGACCCACTGATGTGTTAAAGAGGTTCGGATCAGGTTCAAGATAAAAAAGGAAAAAGCAAAGAAAAGGAAAAAAGCATGCATGTATGCATAAGAATGCATGTTTAAGTGTTATTTACTTGGAGTTGGTTTAAGAATCATTGCAAGTTGGACATAACTATACAAGTTTAAGTGTTGGTTAATGAGTATCGATTATTTGATATGCTTAATACTTAGTCTGTCTCGTATATACTTGGTCATGAAAATGATAAATTAAAGAAGGAAAATTGAAGGCAAACTCATATTTTTTTAATAATAATACCCTATCTATTACAAATATGTGATACTTAAACATTGGGGGTCCGGTTGAAGAAGTTGAAGCTGGATCACTAGGCCTAGAAAAGGGTTCAGGATGAGTAAATTTAGATGTAGGATCGTCCGATCCTGTAGCCTTTAGAGCTCCTGGGATTGGTACTTGGGCCTTGAATTTTGCTTCTAAATTTTTGATTACCTTATCATTCACTGAGGTATCGTATGGAAGGCCCATATACAAGTTCGAGTTCTTCACCAAGTGGTCACACACTATTTGTGAACCCCATTGTGAAGACTTTCTGAGTCAATTAGAACTCCTTCAACATTGCATCAGTTTCTTCCAAAGCAACAAATGCGTTCTTGCCTCGAATAAAGATCGCCATCTCCCGATATGCGAACTTCGCCTCGGCAACTTGAGACTCTTATTGGAGTTAAAGAATCTTCTTGTCTTAGTCGGTGATCCTCTTGTCATTATTAGCAACGTTGACTTGAAGAGTTTTCTTCTCCATCTTAGATTGGTGAAGTTTCTCCCTTAGTTCATTCATCTGAGCCTTCCATTTATCATACTTCCTCCCAACCTCAATATTGCACTTCACCTCGTTGGCCCACATAGCCTCTTTTACTTTTTGGCTGGTTCGACCTTTACCTGAGCCACCTCTTGCTTTATGGAATTTACTATGGAATTGAAAGTAGACTCCTTCTTTGCGATAATAGGTAAGATGATGATGGCCTTCGAGTAGCAATGTTAGGATTTGAATCTTAAAGCAAAGAAAGAGGAATATCTCAACTTCAAAAAGAGAAGGACTTACATTCTGTGGATCAAACTAACGTGTAGTTCATTAAGTCTTTGTTGAGGGGTCAGCCTCTTTACATAGGTCACGTCTCGGGACAAGGCAATAAATTTGGCTTGTTCCCAAAATACCCTTATAAACTGAGAATGGTCGTTAATATCTATTGGTGGGACGGGCCTAAATTGAGTGCTACTTGAGGTGACAGGGCTTGGGATGGGGTCCATGGATCTCTGAGATCAAGGAAAATTCCTTGACCCTGTTGACTTTCTCTCTTCCTTAGGAGTGTGTTTTCTGTCCCCTGAAAAGAAGGAAAAGCAAGGGAATGAGTAATTTTCATTTAAAAAGTATAAGGAAGAGTAAGTACAAAGCATGAGATAAAGATGCTTACCATAAGCATTGAGGAACAACTTGGAGAGGGACAAGTTCCTAGCATTTCTACCAGGAACTCTGGTATCTGAGCTGATGCAAGAAATTGTGACTTCGACTGAGGGGCTCGGTCTTGGAAGAGAAGAGGTCAATGTGGGATTGGTTGAAGGGGTAGAATGTGTGATTTCTACCCTTGAAGTGCTAGCCTCCCTTCTTCTTTTCCTAGTCACCCGAAGTAGCTCGAGTTTGGCTAAGGAGGCAGCTAGAATGGCCACGGTAACTATTTGATTCCTACCGGAGCCTCTCAAAGTAGCATCCAGATGGCCCCTGAGGTAGTATCACAATGGCAGAAGTATCTACAGCAGCCCCCGAGATGGCACCCACAATGGTCAATGAGGATCTGCTAGTAGATGAGCATAGTTTGGCTCGAGGAGCTAGCCCCAATTGCAGCAGTGGTAGAGACCAAGCCTCTTATAATGCACTCAGATCTGCAAAACAAATGTTATCAGTTCCGGTAAAAAAAGAATGAGATTGATATATTCACGTGCAGGTAGTAATTGTATTAACCTTTATTAGGGTCGTAGCCCTTAGAAGTTGTGTGTCTAGGAAATAATTCAACCCAAGTTAGATATTATTGGGGAAGATGGCTAGCTGGTTGTGGTAGTTTATCCTAAGGTTCGCATCTATCTGAATAAACACATCGGATGAGCCTCCTGCCATTCTCGGAGACCGGAGGGCAACGTTTTTTTTACTTCAAGTTTCTTTTACAAGGTTCTAAGGGTCTCGGGGCATTGGGGAATCTAAGTAACGGATGAAGAAGAAAGATTTTTTCCAGTCGTGGATTGAGGTAGGGTTACCCGAGATGAGTTGTTTGCCTAGGCCTCAGGGAGAAACATAAAAAAATCCCTTGGACGGGGAAAGTTTTAGCATCATCCTAAAGACATTTGAGGAAAGGGGAATCTCATATAATTTACACAAAAAACAAAAGTTAGCTATTACTCTAATAGCATTGGGGGTTAGTTAAGGCACACTAATGTCCCAACGATTAGAGAGCTGACATATAAAAGAAGCAATGGGTAGCTTCAGTCCTATCTCAAGTTGTTCTTGATATACGGTTAAATAACCGGAAGGGGGCAAGTGGCCTCGGTTCTCGATTGAGTAGTACCTAATGTGGGTATTCTTAGGGAGTCAGTATCTCTCCCTAAGAGTTTTAGATATCTTCTGGTTCAAGGGTATTGGGGGTATTAAAGGTTTGAAGTTTGCGTTAGTCGTTGACAGGAGGTTCGGAGTAGAAGGGTTCACTGGGAAAATTAAGGGGGACTGCAGTAAGAAGGGCTTCGTCATGGGGGTTTAGTAGCCTATTAATCTTGTTCAAAGGGGAAGGGGCTGTGAAGTGCTAATTTGTGAGAATGAAGTGAATGTACCAGCTATGATCTCTTGGTGAGCTTGAGGAATGAGAAGAACTTGGAGGATGGCTTTGGCTTGAGGATGGCAAAATAGACGACGAGCAGTGCGGCCGGCAAGTGAATTTGATAAGCAAAAATTGCTTATGGAGTAGAGGTTGAAGGGGAAATTTGTAGGAGGAATTACGGCAAGTACGAATTTAAGAAGAGAGTGAAGGAAAGTATAAGAAAAGAAGAGAAGGGAAATTGTGAGGTTAGGGAGTATAAATGTTGCAATATTTGAAAGGCCAAGCCCAAGTTGAGGGGGAAGTGAAAAGGGAGGAAATGAAAAATTGAAAGCCTAAACTTAAAGTGGGCTTATCTTTTTAGGAGGCATTAAAGAAAAAGCGAGGAAAATGAAGCGATGCACAGAAAAAACATTTATGGTGTATGGGTAAGAGCAAGTAGCAGGCTTTATAAGGCAAATCATCATTATAAGAGGAAGGTGAAAAGATTTGAGTTTTTGAAATAGGGACTTAAAACGATTCTAATGAGTGCGAGCGTGAGTTGAGGTTAGGCATCGACCCGTGATAGTTACAGTTTGGATACATCTCAGTTTGGAAAATCATGACAAAAGAGATCAAATTTTGAAGTCATGACTAGGAAAGAAGTTGCAGGGACTTCGGTAATTATTATCTGTTTGGCCTCGACTCGAGGTTTGGCACTGACCCAATGGGACTAATGATGATGCTCAGAATTAGTATTTAATATGTTTTTAGATATTTTCTTTAATAATGCGTACGTGGCAGCCTTATTAAGGACATTTATGTAATTAAGGCTAAGATTAGTTTAATTAACAATGTAGTGGGAAGCCCCTTATATTGTCTATATATATAGTGTCCGTGGGCCTAATTGGAATCTAATCATAACTCAATTCTTCCATCTTTTTCATTTCTCTTTCTTTCTCTCTACAAGTTCCATTCTTATCACCAATTCTATCATTATCTTTGTGATCCTACGGTCTTACAATCTAAATTTATAAATTTGATTCCTATCCTAATGATAATAACATTATTACAGATAAACAATAGTTAGACCACAAGAATCTTGTAATTTAAGTTTATATTTATTAAGTTAAATTAGTATTTTTATAATTTTTCATCCAAATGTTATATTTCATGAATTTAGACAATTCACATATTTTTTTAGCTTTTAATTGAAAATAGTAGTAAATCTATGATGATGCATAAATTTTTATATTATGAGTATATAATGTCAAATGCTATAAATCTAAGCTAAGAATAAATAGTTTGTGATGAATAAGAAATTTTTATATTCATTTGCATAGAAGTTTTCATTAAAATATTGCCTTTAAAAACAAATAAAAGTAATATTTTTTTTGCATTTTCAGTAGAATCTTATGATCTAACAATCCGATCTTACAACTTTCAAAGCAATTCGACATAGGAGTACGATTCTACGAACCTTGATTACTACCTTGATAATTAATGGAGAGTATTTTGGTATAATTACTACTTTATAATTAGAGAGTATTTTGGTGCAATTTTGTATAATATATAATTAATTTAATAAATTTGTTTACTAATAACCTTTTATAACTTCTCTTACCGCACTACCACAACTTTTTTTAACTCTTGACATCTAGTCAAGTAACAAATATATTTTTAATTTGATTTTGTTTAATTTTTTTAAAAAAATTACAAATATAACTTTTATGTTAGTTTGTATTATTCATGGTTTGTGTCATTCATTATCATTTATACTATATATAAAGTCTCAACCTCATTTTGGTGTCTGTCATCTTATTAACTTCCTATTATACCCCTATATGCAAGAGAGGAAAGAGTAGTGCAAGTTAAAACCACCCACTAACTTTTTTCCTACTACCTTTCACTACTTATATTTTTATTTTAATTTTTTAGATGTCTATTATTTTTATTCTTCTTCTAAATTTTTGTCTTTTTATAAAATTGCAAATCCATGGGGTATGCTTTTCCCACTAGTCCATAATTACTCACTCGTAGGAAAGGCACATTAGTAGGAAAGGCACACTCAACGTGTATGTTAATTTAAGACAAAATATAAAGAAAATAAGGAGTGAAAGTTTTTGGAAGTTACAAAGGATGAAGGGTAGTCAAGAAAAACTATTAATCATGGTAATATTAAAAATGTAAAAGATGACACACAACCAAAAAGTCTCTTACTTTATATATAACTAGTAGGTAAGACACATATTATGTGTGTGTGATTTTAAAAGTTATTTACTAATAAAGAAAAAAAATGCAATTTAACCCTTCAAAATTTGGGTCGTGATCCATCTTGATCCCTAAAACTCCCTGCTAGACAAAACACATTTAGTTTTCAAACTTTCTAATTTATACTAATTTAGGACAAATTTGAAAATTCTGTCAATTACAAATAGAAAAGGTCATGTGCAATGTACATGATTGTTAAATCTCTATTTCCAATCATAGGAAAAATGTAATTTTAGCCCTCAAAGTTTGAGTCATGATCCATCTTAGTCCCCAAAATTCTAGACAAAATGCATTTAATCCTCAAACTTTCCAATTTCTATTAATTTAGGACAAATTTGAAAATTCTGTCAATTATAGACGAAAAAATAATGCATGTGATTGTTAAATCTAACTTGAGTTATAACATCTCTCAACCGACATTTGTCTATTTAACCATATTTCCAATTTTTCATTTGATTATCAACGTTATCCATTTAGCATTCTATCTAAACTATCAAGAAACACATCATCATTCTCATCATCACTCATATCATAATCAGAGTCAGCTAGGGGAAGACCATTCTATAGAACCATCAGATTTATTGTTATCAGTTTTCTATTTGTGGCATCATCATCTCACTATAGCCTTATTATTAGACCCACCACTCACACGTTCAGAACAAGCATTCCCATTTTCAGAACCATCACTATCATCTTCAAAAGCAGCACTCTCATCTCACAATTACTGCTCCTAGTAACTGGATTTTTTAAGGGATTATTGTGTTATGTTATCCTTTCTTTGGATATAACTTTTTCAATACCAGATTAAATGGGTTGAAATTGGTTGGAAAGTGTTATAACTCAAGTTAGATTTAACAATCATGTACATTGCACGTGATTTTTTCAATCTATAATTTACATAAATTTCAAATTTGTCCTAAATTAGTAAAAATTAAAAAATTTGAGAATTAAATATATTTTGTTTGGAATTTTGAGGATTAAGATGGACCATGACCTAAACTTTGGGGGTTAAAATTATATTTTTCCTATGTGTGGATGCTGAGATTTCTTTTTCTGTCTGTAAATGATGAAAATTTCAAATTATGCTAAATTAGTAAAAATTAGTGAGAAAGTTTGAGGAGTGAACATGTTTTGTATAGAAATTTAGGACTAAGATGGACCATGATGTAAATTTTGAGGGACAAAATTATATTTTTTCACTACAAAAATAGAGAAAAGTTTTAGTAGTAGTTATGAGGGAAAGTTTTAAAACTTTCAAGTGTAAAATAGCGAAAACAAATAATTTCACACGCACAAGACTCTTGCTTTATATATTGTATAAATAAAGATAAAGATAAAAGTTATTTGTCTTATCCACTTTTTATACCACTCATTAAATATTTGCATTATCCATTATTTGTCTATTCATGTGCATGCTAATTTTCAAACTATTCATTCATTGTTTTTGCTATTTACCTATTATCTACATTATTCATATTTTAGACACACTATTTAAATATCATTCTTAAATTTTTCTTATTATTTGCACTATTCATGTATGTTTGGACTATTCATTTTTTGACACTCATCATTACCCTCAAATTGCACTAATCCATTGCACTACTAACTTTATTGTAGTATCCATTTTCATAAAGTTGAGACAACTATAAAAATGATGTGCCACATTTTGAATTATTAATCGGATGTCCAAAGTAATTTTGTCATGGTCAAATTCCAATGCTTGAAATTCAAATTGTAGAACTTCGGATGTTTGATCTTAAGCAACCCCAGAAACAAGCTTCTTTTTTCTTTTATAATAAAAGGAAATGCATTAAAATAAACATAAAGAGTACATAATCAATCCAAGCCACCCAGCATCAAAAGTATCGGATGTAACAAAATGAGATGTAGTACAATCTCAAATTATGATTAACTAAGTTTCCTATAAAAGCTATAAAAATGATCCTAAACATTCTAAATATAATAGCATATAAACTGGTAGTGGAAATCAGAAGGGTCGAAAAAACCTCTAGCCATCGTGGTCGTCAACATTGTCTTGTTTTCTCTCAATAGTGGGCGCTTCTAAGCACTAAATCTTACTAAGATGGTGAACATTTCTAAAGGAGTTATTTTGTGCTTAGGGACCCTTAATTAGCATATATATATATATATATATATAAATATATACATCTTCCATCAAAGAAGTTCATTGATATACTTTATAGGTAGTTCCGATATTATGGGTAATTCAAAAATAATGGAGGATATGGATTGTTTTTGTGGTTTTGAATTATACGGACCACATCAACATCATCAAATGAACGTTGTGTAACTAACATTCTCCCACTTGGTTCGTATACACAATACACAAAATCTATGAACATTCATACTTAAGAAGAGAAACATGAGATATGAATCATAGCAATAAGTCCTCTAAGAACGAGTAGTATCTTCCATATATCACAATATAGTATGTCTCTTAGATAACAACCAAGATTTCTAAATGAATAAACCCAATGTTTATTCTTGGTCCAAATATTAATGATATTTCTCAAAATGAATAAATGCTTACACAAGAAAATCAAACATGAGAAACATTATAGATAAGTTTCATCAAAACAATAACATCCGACTTCTAAGTTCTAACAAACGAAATTACATAGTGGAACCAAGTCCCATTCTAACTACATGATCCTTGAACTTCAATAGTGGCATGTTCTTAGTCAGAGGATCAACCATCATCAATTTAGTACTAACATGTTCAATGACCACTTTCTTTTTCTTAACACGTTCTTTTGTGGCTAGATACTTAATGTCAATATGTTTGCTTATCTTTTTTATTGTTCTTAACGATAAAAACAACAGCTAAATTGTAAGAATATATTTTCAATGGACTAGAAATTGAATCCACAATTCTAAACCCAACAATGAAACTCTTCAATCATATAACATATGAGGTTGCCTCAAAACAAGATACAAATTCAGTTTCTATAGTGGAAGTAGTTGTTGAGTCTGCTTTGTACTCCTCCAAGATATAGCTCTACTGGAAAACATAAAAATATGTCTTCATATTGATTTTTGTTAATCAACACGGCCAGTGAAGTCTAAATTAGAGTAGCCAGTCACCTTCAAATTAGTGTATCAGTCCGTCTATACATAAACATGTAACCGTTAGATCCTTAAAGGTATCTCAATACTTTCTTTACAATTTTCCTGTGGTCAATACCTAGATTACACTGATATCTTTTCAACTTTCTAATAACAAATGCAATATCAGGTCTTGTGCAAACCTAAGCATACACGAGGCTTCCAACAACAAAAGCATATGTAGTATTTTTTATTTGTTCTCTTTCATGATCATTCTTTGGGCATTGGTTCAAACTAAACCTATCACCCTTCATAATAAGAGCTACACTTCATGTGCAATCTTTCATCTGAAAGCTTTCTAAGATTTTGTTGATATAGGTTTCTTGAGACAGATCAAGAATACCTCTATATCTATCTTTGTGAATCTTAATGCCAATGACATAAGACGCATTACATGTATCCTTCACATCCAAATTCTTAGAGAGAAATTGTTTCACCTCATGTAACACTATGTTATCATTGGTTGCAATTAAAATGTCATCCACTTATAGAGTAACAATGAGGAAACACAATTTACTCCCACTGACCTTTTAATATATACATTAATCAATAATCTTCTTTACAAAATCAAATGAAGAGATAACATCATGGAATTTCAAATATCACTGATGAGAAGCTTGTTTCAATCCATATATGTATTTCTTCAACTTCCATACCAAATGCTAACCGTCACTAGAGGAAAATTCTTGTGGTTATTTTGTGTATACCTTTTCCTCTAGATCTCTATTGAGAAATGTAATCTTCATATGCATTTTGGTCAAAATGGGCTACTAATGCCAACATGATACGCAAGGAATCTTTCTTGGACACAGGAGATAAGGTCTCTATGGAAGCGATTCCTTCCTTTTGAGTGAATCTCTTATAAATCTAGTGTATTGAGACAGAATTATCTCCCAATGTTGCCCAATGAGTCTTTCTTTGTTTTAAAGACCCATTTGCATCTAATGGCTTTTGCACCATCAGGCAACTTAACAAGATCCCAAACTTCATTACTTTTCATAGAATTCATTTAAATAGAGTCTTCCTTCATGGCATTGTACCATAATTCTAATTCCTTACAACTCATGGCTTGTGGAAAAGACTCGAGATCATTCTTGATCCAATGTTATAGCCAGATTCTTATAAATACACAACATAATCACGAGGAATTGTTGATTTTGTTCCTCTAGTAGATCTCCTTATTGTTGAACCAACAATTTCCTGAGAATTGTTCTACGATTGTTCAATAATATTTGGAATTTCTTGAACAACTTTGTTTAGTATAATATTGTCATCAACTTGTGGAACTTCAGTGATTAGTTGTTCAACACCTGTTTGTACTTAAAGGGTGTTGTGTGTGATAACCAATCTATCACTTGAAGTAGAATATTTATCTCTATCAGAAACCACGTTTTGAGATTGATCATTCCCACTGATTAGGTCATTTTCAAGACATTTTGCATTCTTTGATTCTACAATCCTAGTGTGGTGAGATGAAAGCTAGAATCTGTACTCTTTAGACCTCTCAGTATACCAATGAATACCCACTAATGGTCATTGAGTCTAGTTTCTTTTTTAGTGGATTGCAAACTCTTACTTTAGACAGGCATACCAGTACACGTATATGTTAGAAACTTAGTTTCCAACCTTTGAATAACTCAAAAGTGTCCTTGGAACAGCTTTGGTTAAATCTTGATTCAACATATACACAGTCATTTTAAGAGTTTCAATCGACAAGGATTTGGGCAACTAGAGTAGCTAAGCATACTACGTACTATATCTATTAAAATTCGATCGGTTTCTTCTTTCTGCTACACCATTCTGGTCTAGAGAACCAAGCACAGTGTATTGGGCAACTATCTCATTTTCTTAAAGAAAATTCGCAAATGGACTAGGTGCTTGTCCATCCTTACCGTATCTACTACAGTATTCTCTGCTCACAATCTTAATTTGCTTTCCACAATTTTTCTCTACTTTAGCCTTGAAAACTTTAAAGGCATCTAGTGCTTCGTTCTTGTTATGAAGCATGTACTGATATATATATGTCACATACAGATATATATATCATGAGTAATCATCTATGATGGTGATGAATTATTTTTAACCATATGCATCATGTTTGGACAACAAATATCTGAATGTGTGATTTCTAATATGTTCGAACTCCTCTTGGCACATTTTTTTTTTGGTCTATTTGCCTTTAATGTAGTCCATACAACTATCAAAATCAGTAAAATCCAAAATACTAAGTACTTCATCATTTACTAATCTTTTAGTCCTTTCTATGGAGATGTGTCTTAATCTTCGGTACCATAAAATAGAGGAATCTTCATTCATAACACATTGTTTAGTACCAGCTTAAGCATGCATAGCATTATAATTGCATCATTTTGTAAATTAAGAGAGAAAAGACTATTAAACATTATACCAATCCCAACAAGTTCAAATTTACAAGATTTGAAAGAAGTGTCTGAAAAGTTAAAGGAATAACCAAATGGTACAAGTCTTGATACTGATACCAAATTTCTAGGAAAAATTAGAATATAAAACGTCTTTTGCTAATTTCAAAACAAAACCACTACTTAAAACTAAATTATATGTCCCTATGGCCTTTATATTTGAAAGCATCTTGTTTACTAAATAGCTGTGTATCAGTTTTCACTGGCTTATTTAGATATTGTAAACCTATAAGGAATTAAGATATGGGTTCTAGGACCAGAATCAATCCACCATATTTTATAATTAACATTTACCGTATTAGAAACATAACAAACGAATGAGATTGGATATCCTTTATTCTCAAGCCATTTTTGAAATTTAACTGTGTCCCTTCCTTTTGCAGATGAAATACTTAGATTCCTTCTTGATGTCAGTTTGGGGAGGTATCTTGCCTTTCGCTTTCTGTCAAGCTTCATTCACGTTCTTTCTTTATGTTACTGTAAATGCACTTTCTCCTAATTCCTTTATCAGTCTTCTTTTCTCTTTGACACGCATGGCCAAGAGTTCATTAATTGACCACTTATCTTTATGTGTGTTGTAAGAGATTTTGAAGGGCCTTTATCAACATTCTGAAAGGATGCTGTTAAAGAGAATTCAATATGTAGTGCTCCAGGAAAGATTCAGACATCTTGACCTTAAGTTTTTTTCAGCTGAGCCATAATGTCCCTCATTTGCATGATGTGTTTACGATACCTTTCACACTCATGAGCTTTAAGGATGAAAACTTCATAATTAGGATGCTGGAAAGTGCCTTATTTGAAGTTTCAAATTGTTTATCAATAGCCTTCAGTAATGCCTTGATATTGTCATGCTGATCAATCGAACCACGAATGCCAACAGAGATTTTGGTCTTAATGAACATAACACCGATGCGATTAGATCACTCTCATAGTTCATGAAGAGTAATTTCAACTGGAGTGTTAGTCTCTTAATACATGGTTCATTTTTTCCTAATAGCATAATCAATGTCCATGCATCTTAAGTAAAGAAGAATTCTCTCCCTCCAGGCCTTATAATTATCACCCTTCAATTCGGGAATATCTTTCTTAATACTGAAAAAATTCGTAGGCAAAAAAATTGAAATACATAAATATACATGCTTATGCAACAGAAATTTGAGGCAAATAAACAAATATCATGCTTTAATAATGTAAATTGTGTAAAAAATTGAATCCAATAACATAAAAATTACTTGTGGGCCAAAATTTTAATTCAACTAGATTCATACTAAATTATCAAATTATGTACTAAATTCATAATCTTATGAAGATAATTTGATATTCTATCATAATCATTATGACATAGCTATTAAATTCTAATTCATAATTTCTGTGGACAAACTATGAAAGAGAATTTAATACTTTATCCTAATTAATTATACAAATATAATAAAAATTCTAGTGGGATAAGATTTTATTGTATTGTGCATATTCAATCATAACTAATGTCTATAATTTCTCTAGGTGATCTTAGATATTTAATATATAATTTTATTTAATTAAAGATGCTGTGGCTAATCCGTAATTAAATAAGATTGTATGAATCACTAGACATTAACCCAAAATTTTATTCAAATTTAATTGCTATAGTTATGAATAAAAAACTAAACATTTTATGTACTAAAATATTTTTCCTACAATTGTATGCATAAAAGCAACAAATAATATACATACAATAATTATCAAAATATAAGCACATAAATTTATTACATTTATAAGAACATAAATTTATTACATTTATTACTATCACAAAAAACTTGATGGTCTGGTGGTTAATGATGAAAGTTTAAGACTTAGCTTTCTTTGAAAGTACCAGGTATGATACCTATTACATGCCCCTCTCTCTCTTATTTTTTTTCTTTTATTTTTTTAACATGTTGTAGTACCTATTACATGCCCCCTCTTCAAAACCTATTACATGCCCCTCTCTCTCTTATTTTTTTCTTTTATTTTTTTAACATATTGTAGGTAGTCATCTTCAGCCTCCAGGTCTTTTCGACTCTGTTGTGACCCTACTTATATTAAGTCTTTTGGACACCGAAATCAAAGTCTCAAAATATAGACATGCTAGAAATTCAGTTTTCTCATGATTCATAACATACTAATTTTTATCACAATAAACATTTAGAATTTGAGACATATACATGACATTTTTGAGAAAGTTGTAGACTACCAAAATTGACAAGGCACAGATTAACTAATAGCTTTGATACCAAATAAAAGCTATGAAAACGATTGTATACATGCTATATAATAGCATATAAATTGGTAGTGGACATCAAAAGGATAGAAAGTACCTCCAACCATTATTGTCGTCCTCATCGTCATCTTTGTTTTCTGTAATGACAGGTGCTTCTAAGCGCTAAATTCTCACTGAGATGGTGTAGTTTTCTGAAGGAGTTGTTTTGTGCTTTGGAACCCTTAATCGACATATCATATATATATATATGCATTTATGTAAGTATACACACATATATATATACATCTTCCATCAAATACGTGCATTGATGTACTTTGTAGGTAGTTCTAACATTATGGGTAATTCAAAAATAATGAAGGATATGGGTTGTTTTTGTGGTTTCGAATTATACGGACCATAGCAGAGACGACATCCTAGTCGAGGAAAAAAAATAAAGTTTTCCAATCTGACTGGCATAACATAATATTGAACAAAATTTTGGCTAGGAAATCTGCACATGCAATTACTTAAATAAACTAGTTTTTTTTTTATTTTTTTAATAGTATTTGACATAACTAACCTCCATAGTTGAACATAAAAAAAAACACGTACAATCGCCATTTTGTCAACTCTCCCTTGTCCTTTATTAATACCAAATTATCGAAATTATACGCAACAAATCTCCATTATTCTAGGATTGAAATTTTAAAATCTAAATGTGTAATTTGTTTTGCAGATTTTGGTTGAATTTTTATTTTGGGAAAATTGTATATAGTTCTTAACATATTTTGAAAATACTTTTTTAGCCCCCATATTTAAAATGATGACTTTTATTCCCTCACAAAATGAAAATGCACGATTTTGCTCCCTAACATTATGTTTGCTGTTAGTTTTAACGAAAAATGTAACAACCGCTCACATGTTTAGTTTTTTTGATCCCTTACATATTTAAAAATATTTTTTGGTCGCACACATATTTAAAACAATATTTTTGGTTTTTCGTATACACAAAAAATATTTTTTTAATGCCACACATTTTTATTATTCGTGTAGTTATAGAATTCAAAAATTAAAGAATGGCTTTTGATGAATTCCCTGACTTTTCAGTCATGGGTTATGTCCTAACTACTATTTGGGAGAAATAATGGGAGGTGAGTAGCGAAAATATGTGGGGTTTAAATGGAGTGTGGATAATTTTGAAGTGAGCAAGTTTGAAGTGGGTTGTTTTAGTCGTAGTGGTAAGGGTGAAAAATAATTATTAGTGATAAAATGAGAGAGGTGGTAAGATGGAGATTGCGGTAGATATAAGGGAGGTGGTAGGTGTGGTCAATGGGAATCATTTTTTAGGAAAATGAAAAGGTTTTTCATTTTAGAAGTGATGGTGGTGGCGGTAGTACTAATGGTGGTGGAGGTGGGAAATAACATAGTTGGGGGAGCGGTAGGGAATGGGATGGTAAGAATTGTGTAATTTTCCAGTTTTATTCTTAAAAAACTAGACATGTAAGCAACTCAAGTATTTTTTTTCCATTTAAACAAACAACAAACATGTACTCAGGGATTAAAATTATGCATTTTTTTTATTTTGTGAGGAATTAAAAGTCATAATTTCAACAAACATGTAGTCAGGGATTGAAATTATGTGTTTTTTATTTTGTGAGGGACTAAAAGTAATAATTTTTAATGTAAAGAATTTAAAAAGTATGTTTTGAATATGTAAGGGATATTTGTCCAATTTTTCCTTTTATTTTTTAAACGCTATTTTCTTGTTGCCATTAAAAAAAATTAATGTACGGCCGTTTTGATTGGATTCTAGACGAGCTCGATTTCATTTACTGACATTCGAAAGTAGGTAAATAACTTTCTTATTACAAAAGAAAAAAATTTCCTTTTTTTTGTTGAATATATAGTAACTTTCGTTTTACCCTACACAAATAAAGGAAAGCATTATGAAGATAGGGGTTAAACTTACCCCAAGGTCGAGGAACCATTCCGTTAACATAGTTTATATTTTTACAAATTTTTAAAACAGGAAAAATTACTTCATTAGTTTTCCAACCATTTCATTAAAATCAAAATGGTCCTTAATTTTATTTTTAACTAGATTAGTCTCTGAAATAAATATTTATATGTCATTTGATTCCTAAATAACGGCTCCACCCAAAATATAATTTTTTTGAATTTGACTGATGTTGACTAGGGGTATAGCCGTTAAATCATCTGATCCTATGATTTTTGTTTTTTAAAAATCACCTCATTAGTCCTCCAACTCTTTTTATTAAAACCAAAATTAGTCTTCCAACTTTAATTTTTGTTGTATTAGTCCTTGAACTAAATATTTGTATCCAATTTCTCTAAATGACGACTCCACTCAAAACATAAATTTTTTAAATTTTAACAAGTGTGAATAGGGGTATAACTGTCAAATCATCTAGTCTTATGATTTTTATTTTTAAAAATAAGTATTTTAGACTTTATAATAAAAGGCAAACATATTATGTGGATTAATGATGGTCTAGAAATTTAGTACTTGAGATTTTATTTTGTTACTAATGCGTGATTGAGATATACCACCATGCTATATTCATTTTTTCCCAATAAATTCATTTCATTTAAATTAAGATCCTAAAATCGTCCTTAACTATTTTTCCTACAATAATGCACTACCAATGCTACCCTTCCATTCCCTACTAGTGAAGCCTTCCTATTCCGCTCTGTCTGCCATGACCATCTCCTCCTTTCCCATCCCCTATCTCTCATTTTTCGCTGCCCCTACCTCTCTGCCCAAACCATTACCTATTCCTACCCTCTCAATCCCATCCACTTTGCTATTACTGCTACCTCCTCCTTCCCCATCACTCTCTCTCTTCCTACTGCCCCTACCCTTCCATCCCAATTATTACCACTTTATCTGCCTCTCGCTTCCCATCTCTTCCATCTCCAATAGTCGGACTTCTCTTTATAGCCTCCAGCTGACTTTGCAATTTATTCCTTCCGAAACACGTCTATATCAATAATTTCTCTGGAATCTGATAAGTAACCAATAACTTCCTTGCAAAATCCTGCCCGTTTCCTCTTCCTCCTCTCAGTTCTGCTAGTGTGAGCTCAATGGTAAGGAGAGAAAATTCTCAAATTGTGCTTGTTTTAAAAATCGTTCTTTTTTACGCTGATTTGAAATGGTATGTTCGGCAGAGAGGAACTCGCATTCAACAAATGCGAGTTCAGTGAGCTCGCATTTGTTGAATGCGAGCTTTACGAAAAATAAAATTGTGAAATTTAAATTTTTTTTTTTTTTGATGACCTCGCATTCAGTGAATGCAAGGTCAAAGCCATTTTTTTTTTTTTTTTTTTACAAAAATCCACTAAATGTGAGGTCAATGCAATTTTTATAAAAAAATTTGAGAGGAAGAAAATAAGGACTTTTCGATTCTGTCCAGTTCTGGAATAAATTGCCGATTGACCTCGCATTCAGTGAATGTGAGGTCAGTCAATTTTTTTTTTAAAAAAAAATGGCTTTGACTCACTGAATACGAGGTCGTCAAATTTTTTTTTTTTTTAAATTTTCACAATTTTATTTTTCGCAAAGCTCGCATTCAACAAATGTGCGCTTACTGAACTCGCATTTGCTGAATGCAAGTTCCCCCTGATGGAATTACTATTTCAAATCAGTATCGAAAAAGAACAATTTTCAAAACAAGTACAAGTGAAGATTTTTCTCATGGCAAGGACGTAATTATCTTCCGTAGGAAACTCTATAGATTGATTTTGGAATTGGAGATGAAATCGAAATTATTCATGATTTGGAAAAGCTATCATATTAGTATCATCAAACTACTTGGCGTTTCCATTTCTCACAATCATAGGATTAGTTGATTTGATGATTTGTCCCCCAGTCAACATCGATTAATATTAAAAACCTTTATATTTTAGGTGGAACTGTCATTTAGAGATCAAATTGGATACAAATATTTAGTTCAAGGACTAATTCGACTAAAATTAAAGTTAGGGGACTATTTCCGTATGATTTTAATGAAATAGTTGGAGGACTAATGAGGTAATTTTTAAAAAATAAAAATTATAGGACTAGATGATTTGATGGTCATGCCCCTAGTCAACAATGGTCAAAATTTTAAAAAAAATTATGTTTTGGACGAAACTGCCATTTAGAGATCAAATTGGATACAAATATTTAGTTTAGGGACTAATCCGGTTAAAATTAAAGTTACAAGACCATTTTGGTTTTTATGAAATAGTTAGAGGACTAATGATGTGATTGTCCTGTAAGGGTAAATTACCGTAAATCCTCATGTGGATGTCCATATGACCCATAATCCTTACGTGTTCAAAAATATACCTTAAACCCATATGTGGTTGGGATTAAATGGTAAGTAACAGAAATCATCCAATTTAACGGGATGTGAAATACACTCGCGATCATTGAGAGTGTTTATCTTTTTTTCTTTAAAAATATTACTCCCTCCGTTCTATTTTATTTGGCACGGTCAATCCGGCACAAAGTTTAACAGAAGTTGTTGATATTTGACCAACCAATAACATATTTTTTATTATTATTGTCTCTATATTCAAATTCAAAATTTGTTATATGGTGTTGGAGTTTCAAAATTTGAAATAGTTTGTGAAAGTAATTAATGCTCTAATATGACTTTAATGTCACTTTTAGGGATTTGTATGCAGGGTAAAATAGGTAAATTAGTCTTTATTTAATTGCCTTTTTAAGGAGTAACAAATAATTTGGGACAAACAAAAATAGAAAGAGTGATTAATAAATTGGGACGGAAGGAGTACTTTTTATGACAAAAATACCCCTTCTATTTCCAACTTTCAACCAAAATACTCTCTCTCAGGACCACCATCCCTTCCCCTTCTCCTGCAACTCATCTTTCTCCAACCCATGCTCCCTTTCTTCCGTCACCCACCCCCTTTCTCTTCCTTTTTTAAGAGACAGATCTTCTTCCTCATTCTCTTTGCTTTTCTTCCCCACGGAAGATTCCCCTCCCCCTTCTCTTCCTCTTCCTCCTCCGGAACATGAATCCTCCTCTCTTCCTCCTCTTCCCTTGTTCCTGTCACCCATCCTTCCCCTCCCCTTCCCCTGCGACTCCTCTTCCACCATCCCTTTCTCCCTTTCTTCTGTCACCCCTCTTTCCCTTCTCCTTAACTTCTCCTTCCAAAACCTTCTCCTTTTTACCCACCTCCTCCCCCTCTCCCTGCAACTTCTCCTCTCCCTTCCCCTTTTTTCTAAAATTCCTCCGTCACCCATCTTCCCTGCAGATCTAATTGGCTTTTTTGCCAACTATATTATTTGTTTTTGGTTTATCTTTGTGATTGAAATTTCATGTGATATATCTCTTTAATCATTTTTTCTAGTAATATTTGATTTTGGCTTGCAAAGTTATCCTTTCTATACCCCAATAAAATTAGTTGAGTCACCATATTTATAAAATACTAATTGTAACAACCAAAAAATTCTAGTTCTTCAAGGTTAATTCTAAAAATTGCCGAGGGTTACTGTTTTGACATCCTAAAGTATTTTCATGGATGTCAAAAGACGGCCCAATCTATACCCTAGAATTCAACAATTAGTTGACTAGATACCTTTTTTCCTTGTGGGTTTTTTGTTGTGTTGGGCTATTGACATTTTTCTTGGCATAGATCTAGGACGAGCTTTAGCAACCGAATGTGATGCAGGGGAGATGTTGGGAATGGAAGTTGTCAGTGGTGGGTGGTAGAGGGTACACAAGTAATTTTGACGAAATTCATTAATTTGGATGATTTTCATCCATTGTAATTTTTGGTCTAAAATATACGAGGGTTTAATATATATTTTTGAAATATATAGGAGTTATGT
This sequence comes from Cinchona pubescens, assembly GCA_025175665.1. Taxonomy (NCBI): domain Eukaryota; kingdom Viridiplantae; phylum Streptophyta; class Magnoliopsida; order Gentianales; family Rubiaceae; genus Cinchona; species Cinchona pubescens. The sequence continues at coordinate 181,599 of JANKKI010000321.1, forward strand.
GTGATATAAACATATCACGTGAGGGTTTATAGTAATTTATTCTTGTATGAGAAGGACATTAAATTTTTTTCTCTAAAAGGTGTAAGGGCAAGAAACAAGCAACCCTAAGGCTTGCTCAAAGAGAAAATTGTAGAAGACCACGACATGGTGATGGAGACAAGGAGTAGAAGCCGTCTCTCTCAAGGTTCCACCGCTGCTGATAGTGTTAAGAAAGTACAGAGAAAAGTTCCGGTTCAGCAAGAAAAGAAGGAAAGAAGAAAAGAAGAAAAGAAGAAAAGTTTCAGAAGCAGCAGCATCAAGTAACGAGAAGAGGCAGATGAAGGAAACAATCAACCTAGACCCCCTCAGCGCCTTACCCGATGATATTCTTATTAAAATCTTATCATTCTTGACAATTCACCAAGTTATTGAAACTAGTTTGATTTCAAAAAGGTGGATAAATCTCTGGAGATCAGTGCCTGTAACAACAATCGAGTTCTATAGTAATGACACTACGCTTCGCAACGTACGACAGCAATCCGCCTCGAGGTTTACTGAGAAAATTCTAAAAATATGCCAATTTTCTAACTTTGTTCTATTTGGGTGCTTATTTGAAATTGCTGTTCCGAAGGAGTGGAACTCGCATTCTCCGAATGCGAGTTCCAGAAATTTTGCTTAAAAAAAAAAAAATTTATTTGACTGACCTCGCATTCAGGGAATGCGAGATCAGTCAAATTGACCTCGCATTCGTCGACCTCTATGCGAGGTCTATCTTAATGACCTCGCATTCCCTGAATGCGAGGTCAGTCAAATAATTTTTTTTTTTTTTTAAGCAAAAAATTCCGTTGTAATGAATTTATGTTTTTTTATTTTTTATTTTTGGTTATAGCTAATTTGACTATATATATATTGTTTTGTAGAATTTAGCAAATTTGACTATGTATATTGCGAATGGAAATCGTGCACTATTACAAAAATAGAAAAAATGAATGATTTCAGAAATTTGACTATGTATATTACGAATGGATTGCACTATTAAAAAAATAGAGAAATGAAGGATTTGACTGTAAGATAAAATCATTTAAATAGTAAATCGTAAATTATAAACTATAACATTAACGAAGTTGTAGGATATTTGGAAATAGTAAACCATTATATTTAAATCATAAACTATAACAGTAACGAAATAGTACGCGAATGAAATGTGTAAACCCGTTAATTTATTAATTTATCATATTTTTTATAAAATTTTGACAGAACCTCCCCTATAGGTTTGTAATTTCAAGGGTTACACACATCCATAAAAGCCTGACAAGGGCTAAAAGACATAAATACAAACCTAATAACAATAAAAAATCACCCGACAAGGGCTAAAAAACAAAAATACGAATAACATATATGAATCACACTATATTGCGATAAGTAAAAACAAATGTCAATGTGCATGATGTCCAAATATGCCGCCCGTACCGCAGTCTCTAGGTTTAGGCACCCTTTTTGATCGACGGACATAAAATAAAGGAGAGTCTTGCTGTTGAGTATGGTGAGCAGTTTCTGCCTGCGAAGGTATGCTTTGTTCGTGTTCATGAAAGGGGGTCTGAAACGGAAGACCAGGAGCATGGGAACAGGAAAGATGACGGTCAGGAAAGATGATGGTCCCACAGGAGTGCGCATTTTAAATACTTAGGCCGAAGATCAAGACGAGTAGATTCGCCTACTGCATGTAGTGATTGAGAAGCGAAATGGCTGATCTGTGCCCATGCACTACTATCCGGAGTATCGTCCTCAGTCATGTTGTCTAACGACATGTAGTACAATCTAGCCATAGAATCCATCTACCGTGAAAGTTCAAATTAGTTTTACTGAAGTAATTTGAAAAAGAAAAACAATAAGAAAAAAAGAATAATTACTTACAAGATAATCTGCACGTGCACCATCGCCGAGGTAGCCTTCTGCAAAAGTAGGACGTTGAGTAGGATTGGATATGTACATCACTCATTTCTACACACGTCCTCGCTCGGTACCATTGCATGTAATCACCCGATGCATGTGTAGTATCAATACATGTGAGACCAAACTCAACTGTATCAGTTCTTGCGGCCCAAATATCTATATATTGTCTGTGTGTCAACTCCCAATCAGTGTTCGCCCGACCACGGCGGTCTGTCAAATGCAATGCAGCTTGATTACCCATCAATCTCTGATCTGGTATGGGTTGATGCAAACCGAACTGTCGCATAGACCCGATGAGGGAGATAAGATTCCACGATCTCCCAACATATCAAATTAGTACACAATCTAGATGTGTATAAGACCAGCAGTGGTACATTGGGAGCGTATCAAGACACTTCCTATCTTATTGCCATATAAACTAATACCAAAGAAGTCTAAAAAAATTAGTAAATTAACGAAATTCGAGGACGACAATGTGCACAAGAAATGAAATCGACTGATGTACCTCATTGGGTCGCAAAGTATGTAACTGATTTCGAAAAACAGATAAAACATGCCGAGTAAGAGCATTGCGAAGATCAAATCCAACATCCCACCTGCAATAAAAATTAATAAATATCAAATCCAATGTTAACATATGTAATTAAACAGTTCAACAAAACATATGTACCGAAATCTATATGCTCCGTGATGCTCCTGTGTGGGCTCTAACCGGATAGGACGCAGTGTCGGCATACGCTCCCAAGCCCATAACTGTATACAAATAAATGTAGATGAAGTACTAGTAAAGAATTATATGCATATAAACCATTTAAATATACTGTCTCTAATAGTACTAGACCACATTGTAGTTCAGCTGTTGGTGAAGTGGCATTACAGAAGCTACGATACAGTGTGCCTAAAACAGCTGATCCCCAACTATAAAGGCCCACAGTCTCCAAGTCCCTAAGCAACTGAAGATACAGTAGTGGCACTTTATTGCCTGAATTATCCGAAAATAAAATGCCTCCAATCAGTACAAGTAAGTATGTACGTGCCATCTGCCGACACATGTCATCAGTCGCATCATCAAAAAAAAAAAAAATTTTTATTCAGACCTCGCTCTACCCGTCACGGGCGGGCCGTCAATGTGTAAACCCCACAGGACCTCTACATCCTGTAACGTGATAGTGGCCTCTCCAATGGGCAGATGAAAAGAATGTGTCTCGGGTCTCCAGCGCTCAACAAGACTGGTGATCAAAGCATAATCCACTGAAATGCGTCCTAAAGATGCGACGCCCTCGAAACCTGCCAAGCAAATATAATGCCATACCCGCGCCGGTATAGGCATGTGATCCCAAAAAGTCCCATCACAACGCTTAACTGTAATGTGGCATCATCGATAAGACCGTCATGGATTAGATCTTGATCCCTATGTTGGCGTCATAGGTGATATAATATCTGTTCATATGCCCATTGGACAAGCTCTGCTGTCTGATCAAGGCGCAGTGGACGACCTGTCTCTTATACACATCTAGATGTGCCAATGAATAGGAGCGTACTCATCTGGATTAGATTGTGGAACAAACCTACTAACGCTGTACTGTGCTCGATATGTGCGAGTAGTGTAATGTTCCGCAATCAGGCGGGTTGGTTCATCACCCTTATGCCTGCAAACCGCCAAAGCATGCGAACATTATGTGGAAACCTATACATTTGCCATTTACCACAAGTACATGTCTGCTGTACATAATTGACAGTTTGTACATTCCCACCACCACCAATGACACGACGAGGTGTTTTAATTCGGTAACACCAGTAGACTGATCAAAAACCATCACTGTGTGTCCTGCACCTTTTTTGTCTGCTAACAACAACCATTTCCAATTCTTTGGTGTAATTGACGTGCGACAGTGTGCACCCCGTGCACTATTATCAGCAAATACTTTTACGCACCGATAGAATGTACTATCAATTATAGCCTTTATCGGAAGTAGTCTAACTCCGCGCAACACGTTATTGTAGTTCTCAGAAGAATTTGTACCATGTATTCCCCACCTTCGATTTCCATCGTGAGCAAGGGACCACCGGTCAAGCCCAATATGTACCAGATATCTCCACACCTCTGGATGTTGCAGCTGTATCGTATGTTGGTGCAAATTCCATTTCCGCCTCTGTAACTTGACACCAAGAGACCAACACAACTTCTCAGTCAGTCACTTCTACATTCTTGAATTTAGCCATCAAATTACTCCGAACGTGACGCAGACAGAATCTATGATACGCAAATGGTTCCTGCCATAAAGGGGACTCACTCATAGCATGCACAATGCCCCGATGCCGGTCAGATATTATGCAAACAGTCTCCAAGTCACGTACAACATGGTGTCTCAACTGCTCCATGAACCAACCCCAACTTTGGATTGTTTCCTCATCGACAATTGCATAAGCAACAGGTAAAATTTGATTGTTAGCATCCAAAGCGACGGCAATAAGTAATTTACCCCGATACTCCCCTCGTAGATGCGTGCCATCAACACATAGGACAGGTCTACACATATGGAATGCATCAATCGATGGCCGAAGGTCCCAAAATATGTATTTGAAAATTTTCACATCCTCGATACTATTGGGATGATGTAGCCATTGCACCACAGTTTGGGGATTGGAGCGTAGTAGTTCTGCAACGTATTGGGGTAATTGTTGAAAATTAGATGCCCAACTTCCATATGCGAGCACAATCGCTTTCTGCGAGCATACCAAGCTTTCTTGTAAGTGATGTCAACCTTCAAACTGTTCTTCACATATGCCGAATTTGTTTGACCTTGTGCCAGGATCATTTTCAATTAAGTGCATAATTTGGTTAGCAATTACTGTGGATGTAAGATTTCTGTTGTTGTTGACCGAAGATTTCACCGATCCGGCTACGTGATCTTTTACCCATTTTGTGACCTTCCACACAGTAAGAGATTCATTTCCACGTACCCGGATACTCCAATCACAATCTCCAGCCGCTAATAGCCGGAGGACGCAGTCTTGCATTTAGCAGCCCATGTTCTCTTCCGGCTCTCTATGACTTTGAATTCTCGTTGTTGAGCTATAGACCACATTGTAACTGCCTTAGTAACTTGCTCCTTGCTTTCAAAATACATGTGCAACTGAATATCATTTTTTTCTTCATTCCAATAAATCAGCCCATCTTTATCACTACGGTCCATGGGATCGTACTCACACGTAATTACCAAGATCATTGAAAAAAGCCATCCCCCTAGGTTGATAAGCAGGAACATCCTCTTGTGTATGACATTCATCGTTATTTGTCCCCAAATTCTCGTCAGAATCATCATCCGATATGTCTTCCGAGTCTGAACCAGACTCGTAATCCTCGTCTAATGCATTCCATGACGAGTCACTATTACCACTATCCGCTAACAAACCCTCGTCTACGAGGCCTTTCTCCATATGTTGATATTGCATGGTACTTGGGCCTTCACCTGCTACAGTGTCTCTATTATACTGCGCCCCAATAGCTTCATCAGATTGCATTGAGTTTGACATTGCAAACAAACAAGTTGGGTTGTAAAACTCAAACGACCACGGATGTTCAAAAAGAGTCTGCGCATTCGACTGCAACGGCTAGTCGTCCATGGTCGAATGCATGAGAGACATCATTGGCCCCATACCATACACCCCTACATTGTTGCTTACATGTACGTGCGGAATTTCCTCCGTCTCGATAAACATGTTGGATTCAGCACAAAAATTTGGATCAGTATCCAACAAATCAAAAATACCTTCCACACCATCATCATCTGTCAATGTAATGCCAGAGTAAACACCACGACTAACTATGTGCCTAAACACAATATTCAATTTCATCTGCTCCCTATCAACCTCCATGAATTCGTATATCTTGTCAACTAAGTCAACAAAACTAATCCGTTGATTTATTCGGAATAGTTTCTTGCTCATCATTGGCCGGTAGGACATAGTACTGCCTTCATAGGTTATTTCTCCTCCCCAATAAAGGAGAATGTGACGGGGTCTATCAAATGCCATTTTCCTGTAAGGATGAAACATATTTAGACCCCATTTTTCGATACGGAATATTTTTTTTTAAAAAAAATTTTTGACAGAGTTCCTCTATATCTTTAAGATTCCCTCTAACGCCGGTCATACCCAATAAGGGTTACAAACAACACAACAAATAGGCAACACGTATAACTAATACATGCCCGACAAGGGCTACGACCAATTTTGTAATAACCCGTAAGGATTACAAGTAATATATGCCTGACTTATACTACAAGAAATGCAATAACATCCCACAATTGTCTCTTAATAAACAACATAACCACAAATTTCACCGCAATCAACAGAAATCAAACCTACAACATATATCCCGAGCCAAAGATCATTTTCTCTAAATATTAAAAAAAATATGGGATATAATCAAAGCAGCATATTATTAAACTAAAATACAAAAACATAAAAAATATAAACTACCTACACAAAATATATTTATAAAACATTTACATTAACAAAATTAATTATTTAAACAAAATTACAAAAATATATTAATTAAAATTATTGGACTCCATAAAAAAATTAAATGTACCTGAAATATTTTGGTGGTGGGTTGTGGTGGCGGTGGTTGTGTTGGTTGTGGTGGTGGTGGTGGTGTAATGGAGATGGTGATTGTTGTAGAGTCAAGGAAATAGATGGTGGTGGGGAGGAGGAGGAGGAGGAGGACCACGAGGAGAGAGGAGGATGAGGAGGAGGACACATTCCCCATTAAGTCCTTATACACCCCCTCCTAGAATGGGACTTGGGGAATTGGGGAATTGGGGACTGATCTTCTGCGAGGCTTGAAGCCTCGCAGAAGATTAGTAGAGCCCGACCTCGCATTCGAGGAATGCGAGGTCGGTCAAACGTAATTTTTTTTTTTTTAAAAAAAAAAAAAATTATTTGGAACTCGCATTCAGAGAATGCGAGTTCCACCCCTTTGGAACCCAACTTTCAAATAGGCATAGATATAGAAATTTCTCGAGGTTTACTAGCTTCCTCCACACGTTAATGTACGAATGATTAATTAATAAGGATATCGAAAACTTTAAGTTTTGTTTGGCAGGGTATTCTGCGGACGATTAAATCGATGATTGGCTCAGTTTCGCCATGAAACACAATGTTGTGAACCTTTATTTAGATTGTAACTGGAATACACCCGAATTTGACAATTATTACGAGTTGTCACCGGACCTGTATTCGAGTTCTGAGTTTGAAAAATTTGACTTTGAAAAACGGTAAAATTGAAATACCATCGAATGATGAGGCGATGAACTGGAAATTGCTCAAGAGTTTATCACTTAACGATGTCATCTTGCACAAGGGTTTTATTGAAAAGATATTATTTGAATGTCCGATATTAGAGTCATTGGAGATGGTGGATATTGAATGTTGGTTTGATGAAAATTTGAGTATAAAATCCACAAGTCTGATCAATTTAGTGATTCCACATCTTACAAATGTGGAGATTATGGCTCCTCGTCTTCAGTCATTGGACTTTACGGTGTCCTTATACTTTAGTTTTGGGCGGATTAATGTCCCATCTCTTGTTAGTGCATTTATTGGGCTGTGGCTTGACGGTGATTTTGATGATTGGGGTATAGTGTTGAGAGAACTTCAGGATCTTCAACATGCGAAGGAACTCACCCTGGACATAGACAGGCCATAATGATGACATATCAAGTGTTTTTTATTTATTAATTACTAGGACCCAATGTTGCACGGGAATTGTATTTAGTAATACCGGATATGAGCTATTAACTTGAAATTATTGCAGACCTAATTTGATTTCCACAGAATTATCAACAATTTACAATTAGATTGAAGTGTGATTATCATCTGATTTGTATATATCGCTTGCATTGATTAAGGTATTGTCCTTGATTGAGGCAAAACGCATGCCACCTCTGCTTCTAAGCTGCAAACACATGAAGATATTTACTAGTGCTGATGAAGCAGGCATCCTTGTTCTAGGCATAGTAAGATTGCTGCAAAGTTCAGCAGATTGGGAGACCTTGGAAATAGAGATGCTTACACATTGGGAGAAAGTAAGTTTTCTGAAATGCTCACACTGCCACCACATTATTGTCTAATTCTATTTACTTACTGAATTGGGGCCTACTGTGAATGAGACATCTATTAATCTAGGCTTTCATTGAATGTCAAGAAACTGAATTACATGCCACATCCTTGTGAAATAGATATATCAATGTCAATTTTTCAGCCACGGTTTAAAATCACAAAATATGCCGCAAAAGTAGCAATAGGTGAAAAAAGAACAGCCAAAGCAGATGGAGAATTTCGTTGTATAGCGGATTTTCATTTGCTAAGCATGGTTATTACTCATTAGTGTTAAATGTTCAATCCTAAATACCTCCAAAAGATCAATTATTGATGTGAGACCAACCTTGGATCAAACAAATCAGGAAATTAAATCTTGATATGGTAACATGTCCTCGTGCCAGCTGGTAGTCGTAAGTTTTGAACATTTTGGTTTCTAAATTTCTAAGATTTGAATTTTATGATTTTATTTGTACGCTTAAAATTTCACATTATACAATTCGTAAAAGGGCACATGTTGAGAATTGTAGCATCATCTACTTAAAAATAGAAAAAAAAAAAAAAAAGGATAAAATCACCATACACAAGCTTATATAGTTGAAAAGTGTAATTGTTTTGCTCGTACTGATAAAATGGAACTTGTAATTATACACTTGTTTCTCGGTTCTATTTAAAAACCACAGTAGAAAGGTTGCGTTCTTTAATTAATTGTGCTTGTTAAGCGGGAAGTAGACCTTTTCTTTTTTTTCTTCTACAGCTATGTGTGTGCAGCTGATTGAATTAATCATCATTTTCTGGTCCGAACTTGTTCAGGAATTAATATTTGATTACAAATGAAGGCAGTAAGGAGCTATTAGTCTCACAGAAAAAGAAATTGATTTAACCAAATAAAGCATACAGTTGAATACTCTTCCTTAATTAATGAAAGCAGTATGGAGCTAGTTCTAGTCTTTATCCTCGAGTATGGAGCTAGTTCTAGTCTTTATCCTTGATCAAGAACGAGCAAATAACCTTTTGGGCATCTAGTCAGTCATGTGTATTGTTCATGCACTTTAGAGACGAGTTGCTTTTTAATTTTTCAGAAGATAATATTTTATGGTACTTGAATTCTTGTACTTCCATCTGTAATATTTAAGATTGTGTTTCTCTGATCTCTTGAACATTTACTTCTCTAGCTGATCAATCTATATTATTAATAACAAGTTCTACCACTTTTAGCAGGATCCTGTCCCTGACATTGTTGATTATTTAGACATGAACAAGGAGAGTTTCTGGACATCTCAAAGATGGATTTCCAACTGTATGTTTCTTCATCTAAGAACTGTCAAGATCATACATTTTCATGAACTTATAAAGGACAAAAGAAAAGAACGGTTGGGGTTCGCATTTGGAATCATAAAGTTCCTACTTCCAATGCAAAGATGCTGGAGCAATTAGTAATTGAAGGTAAAGGGCTGATGAAAAGAGGCTCTCAACTTGGTGATGATTCGGAAGATTTTACTTTGGAAAGCAAAGATACTGGAAAAATTGGCACTGCTGATGGATGGGAAATGTCACCTAATTTTGCTGAGGTAGCTCAAAACTTGACAAACTTTCCAAGATCCAACCCAAATGCAGTGATAATATTCCACGAGGAAAAGGAGAAAGAGATAGATCCAGATTGATATAGATTTTTTTCTCTTTTCTAATACTTTCAGTTAACTTGCAAATTGAAAGACATGGCATATTGGCATTTATCTTCTTGCTTCTAATTAAAGATGTCAAAATGGCATTTATCTTCTTGCTTCTAATTAAAGATGTCAAAAGACATTGATATATAAAGGCGTGGCAGTTATCAAAGTTTTGGTTTTTTTTTGTTTTTTTAAATTGTCTCTTCCCATGATGTTATCATTTTATTTTGCTGAATTTATATTTTTTGTTTCTTATTCACAATAATCCATTTCTAAAATAAAAGAATGCTCAATAACTTTATTCATTCTTCCATTCTCTTGGTTGACCAAAACAAGAAGAGAACTTAGATTTTCTGTCAATTTCCGTTTCTTTATGTGGGGGTTTTTTTTTTTTTTTCCTTTTTTCTTTTAAGGTAGAAAATAACTATTTTCATCATAAAACTCCACTCCAGACATCCTATAGCATGTCATAGTATGTATGCAAAGATTTGGGTAGACTTGGGTCGTCCATGAATCTTGCCCTAAATGGCCACCCTAGTGTGTACGTCAACATGTGATATCGTATAACATCAAGGGAGTAGAGTCATAATGCAGAGTTTCTAGCAAAGAATTTTCCCATTAATAATAAGCTGCAAAGGTTCAAAATAGTCTGCACTAGTACTTCATTCATATTCTCTTGCATCATTTTCTTCCAAAAGCATTTTCCTAGTGAATATTTGAGGGCTGTAAGCATATGTAATAGAGCTCAGACATTATCCTTGTTTAGATTAATTTATGCTAAAACAAGATGAAGTAAATAAAAATTTAATATGATATTGTCTTGTTTGGTTGATCAAGGAAAAAGGATCAGGAAAAGAGATGAAAAATTGGAAAAAAGATGGGACCTTCAGAAATAATAATATAACCTTAAGATTTCAGCTAAAAGTATAGTGTGAAAACTGAATCAAACTAAGACTAATTGAAGGAGCACTTCTTGAATCGACTTTCATTGACCTTCAGAAAACAAAATTATGGCACTGCTAGAGGCGTCTCGGGATACTTAACAATTCCTTAATCTGTTGGAAAGTTTCTGGCCTTTGAACTGTCTTTGAAACTTCAATGATCATCTTTTCAAGCTTCTTCCCATTCTCAAACAGACACTTCACAATTCCAGATTCATGCACTTCTTTGCCGTAGTTCATTACCTTTACTGTCTTGAGATGTTGCTGCAGGCAATTCAAAGATCCTCTGAGCTTTGGATAACTTTCAGTCCAAGTCAAATTCTGCACACCAAAAAAAAAAAAAAGTAAAACGCAACGCGAATTAAACCCAGGTGAAAAGTAGCTTGAAGGGAAAGAGGCCTCATGCACTCCTATATCTCCGGTTCAGTTCTATTACTGAAACATAGGATGTACTTCGAAAACTTGTAACAGCTGGATGGTGCCGTAAAGGGTGGAGATATAGGAGTGCATGACTTCCCAAAAGAGGTTGATCAAAATTTTGTGGAAAGAATAAAAGAATATATATATTTTGGTTGAAAGTCTTGTGCATAAAACATACAAGACTTTCCAATCCCCAAAAAAGAACCACAATGCTTAGGAACAAGTAAATTAATCAACTGCTATTTGAAAGTAACCTTGGGCTTGTCAGAAGTGGTCGTTGTTATAGTTAGAGCTTCTAGAATTGGAAAGCTCTCAAGAATGGTGACAATACCATTCAGATCTTCCCTCCCCATTCCTGTCAGCATTACGCTTTTGCGAGTGGATGATGGACAAAGCACACCCTCTTCTTGCATTTTCACTAGTACCTGAAAACTTAGCCAACTTGGTGATCTGACAAGCTAAAATATACACTAGGCGGATAATAAAGGTGCTAAAGAAAGGATATGCAGAGTAATTATCCTTAATAGGAAGAGCAGGTGATAAAATCTTCCCAAGTTAAATCATGTATTATTGTGAGTGTGACAGGAAGGTTAAAAGCAAATCAAGCACATCCAATGGAATTTGGCTTTATTTTTTACATAAAGTTGCATAAAAAAATGCAAATTCTGCAACAGGTAGGTGCAAGAATCAGCAATTATATTTATTTGGAGTTAACTAATCCTCTGTTTTCTTTCATCCTAATAAGATTCTAAACCTGTTCATTGGTTAATTCTCCGGCACTGTATTTCTCATCTACGAGGAAATCAGATACAATGACACACATGCACCAATAATCTAGCTAATTCGACAAGACTGTTGTTTCTATATCATCATATACATGGAAGTTGAGATCAGATTATGCAATAATTACTAGTAATAAACTCTTAGCATTGGAGTAAAAAGTTACCAAGATCGAAATAATCAACTCTGTGTTTATATCCACAAAACTTCATTTCACAATCAAGGACAGGTAAGAATAGAAATTCTTTATGTAAGGTTGCTAATAGTAATTGATGGTGATCATATCATGTCTAGAAACCAAAATGGCTCTCCCTTTATAATTCATATGTAGTATAGAACTATATATAGATGTCAATCACAAATAATTAACTAAAATAATCTGGATGAGAGAATTGGATACTATTCTTGAATTCTAACCTGGAGAAACCAAGTTGGCAGTGAAAGATTTTCTACCTTGCCAAGGCTTTCAAGTAGACTTTGAACCATATTTCGACCATTATCAGTCTCGTGTAGTGTAAAATCAAGAGTGGCCTCAACAAGAGAATCCGTATCTGTTAATAGACACCTTTTTGTTCTGCGAAAACATCCTAAAATCTCTATGGAACGAACATTAGGACACGAAATATTTAGCGTGGAATCCTCACCATTAGCATAATAATCTCTCAAAACCAATTTCCTTACACTGCCATTAGTAATATTCAATCTGTGAATTCCACAAAAGTTACTCAATTCCAAGTATTCCAGCTGAGGGCTATCAGATAGTATTTTCTCTATAATATTTCCATCCAATTTCACATATCGCAAGGTTAAACTAGTCAGAGAATTCCAAGAAATTAAAGAACTTGGCTGAAACTTACACATTGACAATTCAAGCTTCCTTAAGAATGAATTTTCACATAAATTTTGAGGTAAGATATACCGCAAATCATTCCTCCATCTCCATTTGTGTTCAAGCTCATTCATCACAACAACCAAGACAAGCTCTTCTGCCTGATTTTTCACCGCAAATTGAACCCAAAGATCAAAATATTTGCAACAAAGAGGATGGTAACTAAGATTCACCACAAAATTCTTGATTTTCAGGCAAGTATGGAGAGCTAGAGTTTCTTTAACAAATTCAATAAACTCTCCCAAATGTCGCCTACCATAATTCTTGTTTTCGTCATAATTGTAAACGAGGTTAGGAGTATTAGTCCAAAGATACTTCCACCTTTTGGACAAAACTCCAGTAGCAACAGCTTCTTCCATTGTCAGGAACGAAAGAATGTGAATCAATATCGAATCTGGCAATGAGCTAATACAATCTGGCAAAGGTACTTCCACCTTTTGGACCATACCATCTACTGCCCTTCTCAAAGTTCTGCGCTTTCTAATGATTTGTGAATTGGTACCTAGACTAAATGGGCATTTTGATTATAGAAACTTGTTGAACGTTTCCATGAAAAAGAATTGAAAGGGTCACTTAGATAATTTATATAATCACCATAAAAATCATCATCAGCAGCAGCAATGGTGGGAGAAGTTGAAGGGCTATAACTAGGGCTTGTGGGGCTATAAGTGGGACTTGAAGGGCTGTAACTTTGCCCAGGAGGGCTACCGGGACTTGAAGGGCTACGATGATAAGAGGGACTTGGAGAAGCGCTATATCTGGGACTTTTAGGGCTATAACTGGGACTTGGAGGGCTATAGGAGAAAGCGTAATGACGAGGACTTGGTCGAGGGCTCCCGGAGACGGAGTCGGAGGAAGGATGATGAGAGCGAGTTGGTGAAGGGCTCCGGGAGGAGAAATCTTGAGGTTTATCCATGGACATGAACGAAAGGGTTTCTTGTGTTAGTTGGGAAGATTTGTGTAATCAAACGTAAAAACCCTAGTTGGAGTTCAATTAATAGGTTAGTTATCAAATTCTGACGAGCATATTGGAACGTAAGAGGGAAGACTTCTAAAACGAATTAAAAACTTGTATATATAAACTGATTTTTGCTTAGAAAAAGGTGGTGATATTTACGTACTCTTTTTTAATCTCTTGTACATCCTTATCACTATTTTTTGGTGTAAATCTCTTGTACATCCTTACCACTATTTTTTGGTGTAATTAGATTTTTACACACCCTTTCTACCTCCTTACCTACCTCAAAATGAACATTTTGTACCTATAAACATTAATAGAGATATGCAAGTAAAAAAGGTGTAAATATCATCATCCTAGAAAAAATATAACTCGATTATTATGAGGTAAATAAATATAAGTATTTATTTTTTCACGAGGAAAGGTGAGAATCTATTAACCAATCGATCAATCCGTCAAATAATTCGGTCAAAATTTAAGAATAATTCATAAAGTCAATAACCAATTTCAATTTTGAATTGAATTCGAAATAAAATTTGATTAATTAAATTCAAATTTGGTAATCGATCTCGAATTGGTCGATTGATTACATTCGCCAATTAGGATGATTGATATTGGACTAAAATCCTTCATACAAGAACTAAAATACCTAACTAAAAAAAAAATCCACAAAGCAATAAATATTCTATAATTCCAAATCATCAAAATTATATTATATTTAAATGAATGAAATATTTTCTTAATATTCATATCATATACATACGCGTGTTTGTATTAGCGTGTACATATATAATATCATTTGTGTGACTATATATATATTTCATTTGTAAAATTACATAATTAGTTTGTAAGATCATATTATATACAAAAGTACATTTACTTTAAAAGAAGAAGTAATATTGCAAACCTTCAACTTACCCTTTTAATAAGTACTAAAGATATTCCTTAAAAGGAATATACACATCTAAATTCTATCTATCTATATATATATATATATGAAATTTATTATATTATTTTTTTCAAGAAGTAACACTTAAGTATAAGAAGGAGCCAACTACCGAATTGAATCCCAAAATAGGTTAATATTCCGAATTCAGAATTCAATTATAGTTTTGTAATTGATTTTTGAATTAAGTTAGACCAATTAATTGATCAAATTTTGATTAACCAGTTTCAAAATTTCAATTTAGAAGTGAATATGATTGCAAATTCGAGTAATCGAATTTGTGCTAGCCCCTACTCATGAGAGTAAAAAAAGGGAGTTTTAGAGGATAAATTGTAAATTGCATTTTTGATCCCCATTGTTTGGAGTATTCAATAAATTATTTTCAAAATTTCAGGTGAAAGACATCTACCCTTATATTAGATATGGCGGTAGGCCGAGTCGGGCTAGAAGCCCACCAGTTTAGGCCCATGATAGCCTGTCAAAGGGCGAGTTGTAGTGAACTATTGGGCCAGGCCGGGCCTGGCCAAAGACAGAAGGGGTGACCCGTAACTGGCCCCCATTCTAGGCCCCCGGTTAGCCGGGGTGGGCTGGCCACGTGCCGGCCCACGAGTTAGCCTACGTGGTGGCCCATGAGCTGACCCACGTGTTAACCCACAGGCTAGGCCCACGTGCTAGCCTCCAAGCTGGCCCTCCAATTTAAGTTCTTACTTAAATTTTAAAATTATTTCTTCGAGAAATTTAAATTTTTACTTGTTAATAATTTATATAATTTAAAATTATTACTTATTAATGATTATTTTAAAATTAACTTATTAATTTAAAATATTTACTTATTATTCATTAGTAATTTATTAAATTATAACTTATTAATTGTTCGAATTACTACTTACTAGTTAATAGTACTTTATTAATTTAAATTGGTACTTATATATTAGGCTAAGTTATTAATAATTAAAGTTCAAAGTCCAAACTAATACTTATTATTCGAAACTAAAGTTTTTAATTAGTATACAAATACCAAAGTTCAAAATTCGTTAATATACACTATTATTCCAAATTAGTACTTATTTGACCAAGTTATTTTTTGATTGTATAAGTCAATACTTATTATTCTAACTTATTATTTGTTAATCATATAGTAAAAATATTTAATTAGGAAAAAAGTAATTTCCTTGATATGGTGGGGGGTTTGGCATAGACCCCTACGATGTATATTAATATTATAAAAAAAGGTACAAGGAGGGGGGTATTGAACCTTACCTCAAAATTATTGCAAGTTATAAAACTAATTTAAGAATTAAATAAAATTAATAATCTATTTACTACATACATAAGGAGGGAGATATAGAACCTTACATCCAAACAAAAAATTATTAAACATTAAAATCTTATGTATACTATACATCAATTTGGTGAACTGCTATCACCTTCATTTCCGTCGATATCTTGCGTCATTAATCCTTGTTTTCTTTCTTCAGCGTCTAACCAATCTTTTAAGCACACCAACATTTCCAAAGTTGCATGTGCCATTCAAGCCCTTCTATCATCTAAAACTCTTCCACTTGCACTAAGAGCACTTTTCGATGCAACCGTAGAAACCAACATTGTTAGCAAATTCCGAGCAATTTGAGATATAATAGGCTATTGACATTTATGATTTCGCCACCAAGAAAGAATATTCTTTTCAAAATTGGGATTGAACTCGTCGTCTCCTGTATGTAGTGGATCACTTAAATATTGAGTAATTTCATTAGTATTATTGATCTTTTCGAAGCAAAGAGTAGTTGATGAAGATCAAAATGTGTTCTAACATTTACATGAGGCATAGCATATTATGAATCTGATGTGGATGAACTAGAAGATGCACCTTGTTGCGTGGGGAAGTTTTCTTTGTAAATTTCATATGATTCATAAAAAGATTTTTTAGTAGTTTCTACGAGTAACTTTTTGTCTATGATATTTGTGGTACTATGATTATTAAAAAATTCAATGAAAGCATTTAACTTATACAATTTATTACGTGGATCAATAACACATGCCATGCCAAATAATACAACAATGAAATATTTTGATAATACTTGTCAAAATTTTCTTCCTGTGCGCTAATCATATCATCAAAAAATCATTCCTTTTATAATTAAAAAAAAACAACTTTAACAACACTTAATTCAAGTAAAACAACATGAGAGGAAGCCCTGTCTATAAGTAGCGAAGAACAAGTTTGTAACATACTCAAATTGCTTTAAAATTTCTAGCATTGTTTTAACTCAATTAAAATTATCCTCGCCCAAATAAGTTGTATTAACTGAACCAATATGCTTGTTATAAAATGCAGAAAGTAATTTTTCATAACCAAAAGTACTTGATAACATTTGACAAGTAGAATTCCACCTAATGGGTACATCTATTGGAAAATGTTTAGGTTTCATGGCATTTTCTAAACAAAGTCGTTTAAAATCTTGTTGACGAGCAGTAGATGAACAGATAAAATAAATAGCACTTCTAATTGGACTAATAATATCTTCAACCATTTTAAAATCATCTTGAACACAAATATTAAATACATGACATGCATATCTATTATGAAATAATTCACCATCTAAAACAGGTTTGAAAATATCTTTTAACATAGGCATACTTGCAATATTATTTGATGCATTATTAAAAGAAATCTATAATTTTTTTCAAGAAAACCATAAATCACGGGCACAATTAGTAATCAACCTTGTAATTTGGGGGGCATTGTGAGGATGTTAAAAAATTTGAAAACTAATAATTCATTTTTATAAATGCCAATCTACATCTATCCAATATGCAGTGTTACAGAAATAATCTTCATTTGTGATTGCTTTCCAAGAATCGGTAATAAAGGTAACTTTACAATTAATTGATGCAATAGTAGCTATCAATTTATTTTTCTTTTCCCTATACATTCTTTTAATATCACTTCTCAAAGTACTTCTAGGAAGATTTTTAAGTTGTGGGTTCACAGCTTTGTGCATGTATTGTTCTAAATTGGAACTTTTACTCAAAATAAGAGGCAATTCATCTCTAACTTTCCATTTAGCCATTTCCTCTCTATTTTTTTCATGTGAATAATTAAAATTGCCCATTACCATACCTTGTGTGGTGTGAATTTATGTTTGAACCATTTTTTTATTTTTCTTGAGTTTCACTGTGTTTTTTACTAATGTGTCTATTAAGTGCTTCCAGTCACTCTCTCCCTTTTTTGTGCTTAAATAATATAGGTGGAATACATAATTTATAAGTAGCAGTCTCATTTTTTTCATCTCTTCAAAAAAATTTCCAAACGAGACTTTTCATTTTAGTAGTAGTGGGTTGTTCTGCAGGTGTTTGTTCATTTTAGTTGTCTATATCATCTAAGTCAACAAATATTCTAGGACTATCTAGTAGGATGTGGGGTGCTTGTGATCCTTCTTCCATTTTCTTGTAATGGAAATTTTTTTAAAATAAAGAAACAAATAAAGTGGTATTATGAAAGCTAAAGATGCAAGCTACTAAATTTTTAAATAAAAGAATATAACAAAACAATAACAAAGAAAAAAAATAAGAGAGTTGATAAAGACAATTAATAAATTAAAAAGTATGAAAAAACCAACATAAAAATTGAATGTTGAATTTCAATTTATATACTTGAGTACTTGAACTCCACTTGAGCACTTCACTACTTGAATTTTGGATAAATCTCCAAATCTTCAATTGAGCTCTCAACTTAAGAGTAATTTTAATTTCTAAAATACTATATATTATAATTTAAGTAGCATGAAAGAATTTATAATAGCACTTCGTGATAGAGTTGGAGCGTAGAAAGATGAAATAAGAGAAAGTAGAGAGAAATTGTTGTGTGATTTGTTGGAAAATTTGTGTGGTATTTATAGGAAATTTTTTTCAACATTACCCCCAAAAACTAACTGTTTTATAGCTGTTGGAGGGGTAAAACTATCATTAATAGCCTTTTAAAAGAAAAAAATTAAAAAAAAGCAATTTCCAAAGGGTGGCCCGTGGGCCCCAACAGTCGACCAGCGGGCTGAACCCGTTGGATTTTCGGGTAGGTTCAACAGGTTGAATCATTGACCGGGGCTGGTTACGGTTAATTATACTTGCCGGGTCATGGGCTGGAACTCCCTAGCCTTGGCTTGGCCCGATTCCTGGTCCTGGACTAGGGTCGGGTTGCTATAGTAATTTACGAGCCGAACCGACGGGTTGGGCCCGGCCCACTGCCATCTCTACCCTATATTCCATTTTTTAGTCAAAATATGGAGAAGTGGTGGAAGTTTAGAATTCTAACAAGAAAATGACCACATGTAGGTCATGTGGCTGTTAAGTAAAAAATTAAAAAACAAAAACAAATTATAAGTTCTAAAGAAATTATGGGATTATAAGTTCTAAAGACATTGTGCAAAATTAATTCCTAGGTTTATCAAAATTGCAAAATAAATCCCCAAAGATAAAAAATATATATATATTTTTAAATATAGGGGTTCAGTAATATACAGTTTAAATTATGAAATAAGAATTTTTCTTCCATCAAAATAAATTGGAGGAGAGAAAACAGGTTGGTCGGGAATTAAGGGAAGGAAGAGCTTTTGATTTGGATAATACGTACATGAATTTGGTTTACAATCCTACTTGTGAATTGTGTTGTGTAGGTTGTTCAAATTTTTTGTAACTTTTTTTTTTTTTTTTTTATAAATCGGTTGAACTAATATAAATTGAACCATGCATTTAAATCATTTTTTTTCTGAGTAGTAAAACCAAGTCAAAATAAACTAAGCAAAAACTGATTCTTATTGGTTTGGTTTCGGTTCACAGGTAAAAAATAAAAAAATAAAACCATTTAAGTCAAACTAAACTGATTATACACCTTTCCAAATATTTTTAGATAGTTCAACCAATATGTTATAGGCTTAACTCCACTTTGCACCCTTAATTTGTATCGAATTTTCACTTTGCACTTTAAATTTTTTGTGGGACACTTTGTACCCTAAATTGTCTAAATATTCTCACTCAAGTCCAAAATGTGATTTCGTTAAAAAAATTAACGGTTATAGGGCGCGTGTGCGACACTCTTCGTTAAGTACAAGTGACAATAAAAAGGCTTAACTCCACTTTGTGCCCCCCAACTTGTACCGAATTCTTACTTTGCACCTAAACCTTCTTTTAGATATATTTTAGACGTCGAACTGTCTAAATCTTCTCACTTAAGTCCAAAATGTTATTTTGTCAAAAATATGGAAAACGGTTGTAGGACGCGTGTACAACACTCTCCGTTAAGTGCAAGTGTCCAAAAAATCACTAACGGTGTTAGAAATTTAGTGGTGGGATATTTTCCCTCATTTGGCCAAAATTTTGGGTTAAAAATAGTCTCATTTCCTCGTATTCACTCATTTCCCTCTCAACACTCATTCTTTGTTCCTAAACTACCCACAATAAATTCTAATTGAGTTATATTGAGTTATTTTAGAAATAAATAAAATTAAACTAAAATTTGGGCGAAATTAAAAAATAAAAAAAATCATTTCTTCCTTAACCGGTCATCATCTTCCTTTTCCTCCTCAGCCATAGCCACCATTCCTAACTCTCAACCCTTATTGATGCAACCTTACCCCAACCCCTGCGGCATCCCCTACTACCCTGCTTAACCTCCCAGATCTGACACTCTATCCCTAAACTACCCCATCCCGACACCCCCATCTCCTACGATTTCCCTTTCCTATCCCCTCGAACCTCCATCAACCTACGTCTCTCCATCCCAAATCCCCATCTATCCCAATACCCCATCCATCCCCACTACCCCACCACCCCATGCATTTTTTCTGATTTTTTATTTTTTTATTTTTTTAAAGTTTATTCTGAATGTTTTATTCATTTTTTTTTCTTTTCTATTCACATTGTTTTTCCTTTTTATGATTTTTTTTTTTAAATTTTTCGTTTTGTTCTTTTTTTGAGTTTTTATGATCACTTAAATTTAACAGAAAGTGTCCTACAACTGTTATATATATTTTTTTATGGAATCACATTTCGAACTTAAGTGAGAAAATATAGACAGTTCGGGGTGCAAAGTGGCCCAAAAAAAGTTTGGAATGCAAAGTGAGAATCCGGTACAAGTTGAGATACAAAGTGGAGTTAGGCATTTTTATAGTCACTTGCACTTAATGGAAAGTGTTGTATACAAGCTCTACAACCGTTAAATTTTTTGACGGAATCACATTTTGAACTTAAGTGGAAGGATTTAAACAGTTCAAGGTGTAAAGAGTTGTCCCAAAAAAAGTTTTGGGTACGAAGTGAGAATCCGTTACAAGTTGGGGGGCAAAGTGGATTTAAGCCCACGTTATATATACTTAGACTATTCCCTCAAGAGTTTAATACTTCTAGTTCTAAAGGAAGGGAGTCTTTATTAAAAATAGATTTTTATACATAAATGAAAACCTTGTACTTTTGGCTTAAAAAAATCAATTTTCATTATTTATTTTACTTCGAATTTTAGAAAATAAATTTGATACTTTCTAGTGCCAGTGGTAATAAATAATTTTTTTTTAGTTAGCAATAATATCTAAATAAATTAAATTCAAAACTAATGAAGATGTTGTCATTAAATAAGTATTATTTTAATATATTTAATTTTGTGTTTATGTGAAATGTAATGACGAAGAGATTATTTTCTTTGTAATTAATGAAAAATCAAATAAAATTTTTTCACTTCATCATTATCAGAAAAAGAAAAAAAAAATCTAAGGTTTCATAATAAAGATGAAACGAATTTATAATAATAACTTTACAAAGCATTTATTTTATTTAAAATTCAATCAAATAAGTTAAAGTGATCCATGATAATTGAGAAACAAAGATTGTGTGTAGTCATTATGCATATGGACATGACTTATGTAAGAGTAGATATATGCTCACAGACAAACATTCAAATAAGTATGAATTAATATTTGATACATAACTTCAGTAACTAATCCTTTTGGTACTTATATTAAGTTATTGTTGGATGATGAATTATGCAATATCTTTTCTTTTTTAAAAAAAAATATATATTTAATGTATTACAGTAGAACATGATTGTGTTAGGACTATTATGGAGAGTCGACACAAAATAAGGAATCTAATAAACCTTATGAACAAACTAAACTAGCTTACACCTACTCAAATTGGTTGCGAAGTGAATAATTAGTTTTTCAATTAAAAGTTTCATTTTGATTTGAACTTTTATTAACTAACATAAAAGTTTGTTTGAAAACCCTTAAAACAATCTAAATCAAACCATGAACAAAATCATCCATCCATATTACCCTTAAAGTTGTGTAAACTAAATCTCATGAAATAAGTGACTTCAATTAGAAAGATTACATGAATACCACATAATACACACGTGAGGCTATTGACCAAACTTAAGTATTTTTCCTATTTTTGGATGGATGAGACTGTGCAAAAGGGAGGGAGAATGACAAGGAGAGATAATTTGGTCCATTAAAAGAAAAGTAAGTTAGAGTGCCACAAATAAAAAAGAAGTGCCAATATCATACTTTCTATATTTTGAAAAATTTTACAATCTCACAATGGAACTATATGGTTATAATAGTACGTGTTTTAAAGATTTGTATGGTACAAGTCTTCAAAACACAATGAAAAATTTTCAATCGGGACAATAGAATTTTCCTTAAATTTTATCTCCCCAAAATGAAAATTGTGTGTTACATGAAAATGTTACAATGCAGCAATGCTAATAATATTATTAGCATGTTGGAATTTTGCCTCCAAAATACAATTTCGATAATTTGATTTTTTCTCATGACTGCATTTGTGTTCACTCCTTTTGTGAAGTCTTTTATCTCACATTAGAACTTTGTGTTGAATGTTTGCACCATATATGTGTTTGGTGTTTTATCAATATGCAACACTAGTAGGGAACTTAAACTATGCATTGTTGATGGTTTGGGGATTTTTCTCAAACACACACAAGAGTGCACTTGCCTAGCGTGGCACGACATGGTGTGATGCATGAACTATTATAGTTTAATTCTTTTGTATCTTTCTTTCCTATATTTTTTGGTCTGCACTGATTACTTGTAACGTGTGTCGATTACTTATTTAGTGTGAAACTTTTCTCATGTATAGTTCCTATTTTTTTCTCTAAAGACAGGCAAATTTTTTTTTCTCAAGTCACCTATCTTTTCTCTCAAATCAGTGTTGTGACATCCAAATTCTGGCACAATTCATCACTATAAATAGGGACCTTGAGGTCCTCTTCAAGATACACTGAAAAAGTTCTTTTTTTCTGCTTTCTCTTATTTTCTCTCATTTGGTATTGTAAGTAGTCCTGTGTTAAGTTCGAAACCTTGCTTGCGAATATACGCGACCGAGGCTGTCGTTGAATTTTGGAGAGTGACCGCCCAGTGATCCCATTTGCATTAGCGGATTACGATCCTGTGGGGGGCAAAATTACTTTCAAGGACAATGATTACCCGCCTCGACAAGTTCAGTTCTATTTTTTTTATTATTCTTCTATCCATTTTTTCTAATAATCTTGAAAGTGATTGTTCTGTGTTGCTGTGATGTCCAACACTGGTGTTCCTCATATGTCAAAATTGCAACTGTTCGATAGCAAGAACTGCGAACACTAGTCTGAGAAGGTTTTGATTTACCTACAAACCCTCAAAGTGAATTTCGTCCTATTCGGATTTGCTCCCCTTCTGAATCCACTAAGGTTTATGATGATGACAATTGAACTTCTAGGAGTTACATGTTGAATTTCATGACTAACGCCCTGTTTGATCTATACCACCCATATATGTCTAGCAAAGAAACATGGGTGGCCCTAGTACAAGAAGTACAACTCTGAAGGTGTTGGAAAGAAAAAGTACATGATTGCCTAGTTCTTGGATTTCAAGATAGTTGATGACAAACTTGTCACTGGCCAAATTCATGCATTCTAGAATATTATTCTAGACTTCACTTAGGAGGGAATGAAAATTGATGATGCTTTCTAGGTTGCCGCTCTGATTGAGAAATTTCCACCGTCTTGGAAGGAGTACAAGAATACGTTAAAACATGACAAAACTACAATGACGGTTGATGAGGTAATATCCCACATCCAGATCAAGGAAAGCAACTATCTGAAGGATAAGTCTGATTTGGCTTATGAGTTTGCAACCAAGGTAAATTTGGTGGATAGCAAGCCTGAAGGAGCTTCTCAAAGGTTCAAAGGCAAAAGTCGTGGATCCAAGAAGGGCTGGAACAATAAGAGTTAGAATCAGGACAGCAAGCAATCCAGTAAGTTTAAAAAGTTTGGTAAGATAAATAAAATTTTTAAAGGACCTTGCTATCGTCTGTGAAGTATTAGGTCACAAGGCAAATAAATGCAAGTTTCGCTAGGGACAAGAGTTGCAACTGGCCAATCAAGTGAACCTTGTTAAAGATGATGATGAGAAAATTGTTGCTATTGTCTCCGAAGTAAACTTGGCCGATAATGTGACCAAATGGATTGTGGACATTGGAGCTACAAAGCATATCGCTGTTGACAAATATCACTTCCTTGAGTATGAAGGAGTGAGCGATAGGGAGAAAGTATTCCTAGGAAATGCTTGTGCTGCTCTAGTTTTATGCAAGGGAAAAGTCCTTTTGACACTTACCTCTGGAAAGACTATTACTTTAACTAATGGAAAACTATTACTTTGACCAATGTGGTGCAAGTTCCATCCATGAGAAAAAAATTTAGTTTTTGATTCTTTGCTTAATAAAGCTGCTATTAAACTTGTTTTTTTGAAGGTGATAAGTTAGTTTTGACTAGGAATGAGGACTTCGTGGGAAAAGATTTTTGTCATGGGGACCATTATTAAGTTTGTTTTGACTAGGAAGGGGGAATTTGTGG
Source organism: Cinchona pubescens (assembly GCA_025175665.1). Classification (NCBI taxonomy): domain Eukaryota; kingdom Viridiplantae; phylum Streptophyta; class Magnoliopsida; order Gentianales; family Rubiaceae; genus Cinchona; species Cinchona pubescens. The sequence goes on from JANKKI010000321.1 coordinate 206,135, forward strand.
GAAAGGATTTTTGCTGTGGTGCTTATTTGTATTTGATGCTACTTGTATTGGAATGAATAAGAATGCTACTTTTGCTTATATTGTTGATTTTACTGACTGTGGCATTCTAGATTAGGATATGTGAATGCTGACTCTATAAGGAGAATGAAAAATTCAAATTTGATTCCTAATGTGACTGATCATAAGTTCACAAAATGTGAAATTTGTGTGGAAACTAAACATTGTAAGAAAACCTTTAAGTCCATTGAAAGAACTAGTAGTCTTTTAGAATTAATTCATAGTGATCTTGAAGATTTTAAGAATAAAATGAGTAGAGCTAGAGAGAAATATTATATCATCTTCATTGATGATTACTCAAGATACACTAAATTATATTTCCTAAGTCAAAAAAATGAAATTGATGAAATGCTCATTAAATTCAAAAATAATGTTGAAAATCAGCTAAAGAAAAAGATTAAATGCTTATGTTTGATAGAGGAGGTGAATATGATTCCAATATGCTCAAGAAGTTTTGTGAACAAAATAGAACAATTCATGAGACTAGTTCACCTTACTCGCCTGAATTTAGTGGAGTTGCAGAAAGAAAAAATAGGACTCTTAAAAATATGATGAATGCAATGTTAATAAGTTCTAAGTTACATACTAACATATGGGGGGATGCTATCTTGTCTACTTGTCATATTCTTAATAGAATATCTCACAAGAAAATCTTAATGATACTTTATGAACTTTGAAAAGGTTATGCTCCCAACTCTGGGTATCTCTAAGTGTAGGGGTGTCTAGCTAAACTAAGGATACTAGACTTTAAAAGGAATAAAATTGGGTTTAAAACTATTGATAGTAATTTCATTGAGTATGCACATCATAGAGTTGCCTAGTTTTGGAAACTAAAGATACTAATTTTTTTAAGAATGCCTTTCTAATGAATAAAATTGTTGTAAAAACATTGTCTCAAGAATTTCAATAATTTAGTAGAATATAATAATGAAGAAACTCAAGAACTGAGAAGAAGTAAAAGAGTCAGAGTGGAAACTAATTTTGGACCTATTTTTATAATTATTTTCATAACTGAAGAAGATCTAAAAACATATAAAGAGGCTATGAATTCAATTGATGCTAGTTTTTGAAAAGATGCAGTTAGAAATGAACTTTAATCCATAATGAGTAATCACACCTGGGAATTGGTAGATTTGCTTAGAGGGTGTAAACTCATTAGTTGTAAGTGGAATTTAGAAAGAAATTAATGCCTGATGGTTCTATTGATAAATTTAAGCTGCGTTTAGTGGTAACAGGTTTTACACATAAAGAAGGCAATGATTTCTTTGACACTAATTCACCTGTTGCTAGAATCACTACCATTAGAGTACTTGTTACTATTGTTTCTATATTTAATTTGATTGCGTACTAAATAAATGTAAAAATTTCTTTTTTGAATCGTGAATTGGATGAGGAAATATACATGCATCAACCTAAGGACTTTGTTGTTGAAGGACAAGAACATAAAATATGTAGACTTGTTAAATCCTTGTGTGGTCTTAAACAAACTCCTAAACAGTGGCATAAAAATTTGATAACACTCTTGTTTCTAATGAATTTAAAGTAAATAAATTTGATAGCTATGTTTATAGAAGATTTCATGAAAATGTTGGAGTCTTGATTTGCTTGTATGTTGATGACATGCTTATTTTTGGAACTGATGAAATTGTTATTAAATAAACCAAGTATTTCCTTGATTCTAATTTTGATGTGAAGGACATGGGTGAAACTGATATTATTTTGGGTCTTAAGTTGACTAAATTTAATAATAATTCCATGCTTTCTCTGTCATACTATGTTGAAAAAATCCTAAAAAGTTTAACCACTTTGATTTGGATTATGTAAGTACACCTTATGGTCGTAATGTGCACTTTAAAAAGAATAAAGGTAATAGTGTCTCACAAATTGAATATGTCAAAATTATTGGGAGTGTTATTATCAGGATGTATTTGATGAATTGTTTTCGCCCTGATATTGCATATACTGTTAGTAGATTGAGTAGATTCACGCACAATCCTGATAAAAGTTATTGGAATGCATTATTGAGATTGCTTAGATATTTAAAAGGCACCATGCATTTAGGGCTTTATTTTTCTATTAATCTTTCTATGCTAGAAGTTTATTGTGATGCTAATTGGGTGTCTAATAATGATGAGACTAGCTCCACAAGTGGTTATGTTTTTACTCTTGCCGGAGATGCTATTTCTTAGAAATCATCTAAGCAAACATGTAATGCTAAATCTACCATAGTATTTGAATTTATTACTTTATAGTTGGCATGTTCAAAAGCAGAATGACTTTGTAATTTATTGACTGACATTCCTTTATGGCCAAAGCTTGTGTCTTCTGTTTCTTTACATTATGATTCACAGGCAGCGATCGCTAGGGCCAAAAGCAAAATTTACAATCGGGAGAGTCGATATATTCATTTGAGACACAATATTGTGAGACAGGAAGTTCATAAGCAATGGGATCATCGCCATGGACTCTGTGAGATCTGAAAAGAATTTTCCGATCCTTTGACTAAGGGACTAAACTGTAAGTTAGTCTAAGACACATCCAGAGAGATGGGACTTAGACCCATCGATAGAAATTAAATGTGTTGGCAACCCAACCTAGAGGTCCCATAAAATAGGTTTAATGGGTAATAGCAAGTCACAAAGATGTTCAAATTGCACTATTAAATATGGTCCCTCCCTATGTGCAAATAGTACTTACTATCCATAAATTGTGAGGGCTAAGTCGATGACTCTTAATGAGTTTGTATCCTTTATAGGTGGTGTGTGGCAGTACACACTTGATAAGCTCACCTATATTAGTGTGGAAGTGGGGGGCCATTTCCTATGAGACTAATAGTTATGTCTCTAGAATACTCATGAATATTTGGGTAGGGTGTATGGCCTAAAAAGGCACCAAATCTAGAGCTTACAATGGATTGGAGTCTAACATGTATTCAACCTGTAGGAGTGTGCATCAAAGAGAAAGGTTCAAAACTTTTGTCATTTATCTTCCGTATACTTTTTTATTTAATGCACTAAGTGTGATTCAAGCCTAGAAGACATCGTCATTTATGTATTAAATTTCTTTACTCATTATTGTTTCTGTATTTTAGAGTTATGTGGGGGATTGTTGGAATTTTGTCGGCAAAATACAATTTCAATAAATTAGATTTTCCCTCCATTTGTGTACCCTCCAGTTGTGAAGTCTTAAGTCCTACATTGGAACTTTGTGTTGAATGTTTTCATCTTATATGTGTTTGATGTTTTACCAATATGCAATGCTATTTGAGATCCTAGACTATGCATGGTTGATGGTTTGGAAATTTTTCTCAAAGACAATGGCACAACGCGGTGCAGTGTGGTGTGGTGCGTGAACCATTGTAGTTTTACTTTCTTTGTATCTTTCTTTCCTATATTTTTTGGTCTGCACTATTACGTGTGTTGATTACCTATTTCGTGTGGAAAATTTTCCTTATGTATTGTTCTTGTCTTTTCTCTGAAAGCAGGCAAATTTTTTTTCTTTTATCTTAAGTCACCCATCTTTTCTCTCAAGTCAGTGTTGTGACTTCCAATTCTAGCCGAATTCATCATTATAAATAGAGACCTTGAGGTCCTCTTCAAGACACACCGAAAACATTGCCTTCTTCTGCTTTCTCTTATTTTCCCTCTCTTGGTACTAGGTAGTTTTGTGTTGAATTCGAAACCTTATTTACGAGTGTATGCGATCGAGGTTACCGTTGAATCTTGGAAAGTGACTGCTCGGTGATCCCATTTGCATCAACGGATTACAATCCCGTGAGGGACAAAATTACTTTCAAGAACAATGATTACACACCTCAACAAGTTCCATTCTATTTTTGATTGTTCTTCCGTCCATTTTATCTAACACAACAAAGTTTTTCGTGCGGGAAAAATGCTTGTACCAACTTTCCCGCAAACTAATCAGTCAAGAATGAAGAAATAGCCTATCACTTTCTTGCACTTTTCCCCCCTTAATTCAACAGTATCTAAGCATCCCAAAATAATAATAATAATAATAAAACCAAAAAAATTAAAAATGCTTGAGGAACTATCTCAGTTAATTTCCTAAACACTACCTCTTCAGTTATGTAATGCATAATACTCTATTGTCAAAACTGAGAAGTATATACTTCAGCCTTAATTTCATCCAAATTTATAATGTAAAATTAACTGAATAAAACTATAATCAATTCAGGGATTCGACTAAATTTTTTTTAAGTGAAGATGACCTTAAGAAAATAGAATCATGGCCCGATTAGAGGCTCTGGGGAAACTCAGTAGTTCTTGTTTTAGTTGGGAAATATCTCCTCCTCCGCCACCACTCTTTGAAACCTCAACAATCATCTTCTCAAGCATCTGTGCATTCTCAAGGAGATACTTTAGGAATTCTGACTCGTGTGCTTTTTCAACGTAGTTGATTACCCTGACTATCTTGAGATGTTGTCCGAGGCAATCGAGATCCTCTCAAAGATCCTTTTAGCTTGGGGTACCAGTGACGCTTTTTCCAATCGCAGAACTACAATCACAAATGTAATGAAGTGATATGAAATTAATTCATGCTGCAAAGCAGGTGAAAAGTGGCATCAAGTGATAGAGCCCTCATGCACTCCAGGAAGGATATGGGTACAGGTATACAATGTGGTACTTTGTTCAAAATTTATCAGGTACAGATGCACACACGGTATGTGGAATGCGATATATAATTTGCAGGATTATCTAATGAAATAGGTAATTATATCCTACATCACCATTTAATGGAAAGTTCTTTGTTGTACTGTTTGACTTTTCCAATAAGGTAGGGATTAATTGTTTGGTAGAAGAATAGAAGAAATGCAGATTTTCTAAAGCCCAACAAGAAAACCAAAATTCTAATGAGCATATTGTTCGAAAACAAACCGGTGGACGGTTAGCAGAGCTCATTATTATGGTTAGAGCTTCTAGGTTTGGTGAAATCTCAAGGACGTGGCTTTGACAATCCGATAAAGGTCTTCTCTGTCAGCGCTTTCACTGAGATTCAGTAATAAGCTTTTGCAAGCTAATGTTAGACCAAGCAAACCGTCTTTCTCCATTTTTGATACTACCTGAAAACCGATTCAAATTGGTTATCGGCAAAGCAAATTAAGATATATGCTAATGCTAATGCCTATGCAATACATAGTTAACATATTCACGATACTCTTTGGTATATAATACGTTATATTACTAAAAATTTGGTACACTAGGGGTAGATTTAATTGGTACGCTTTTTTGGTACGTAACATGCTTGATTAATTTAGTTAGTATGCTCTAATGTAATACTTTTAAAAAAGTTAGAATTCCATAAAAATTTACATAAACTATTTGAAATTTATATGAATATTATTGTAATTAGTATCAGCAAAAGTAGTAGTCTGATTAATTAATAATATGTCAAATTGAATTACTACTAAAATAATAAGTAATTGGTATGCTTGATTTTGATTTTGTTAATTTGACACAATGGGAGGGATACCTGTAACAATTAGAATGATTTTGAAAGGAAAAACAAAAATAGATAATTTATATAAGTAAAAGTCAACTTTTAAAGCACTTGATTTTTGAAGTTATAAGTTGGTCAAATGATAATATTTAAGTAAAAAGAAACTGAATTAGTATTAGAAAGAACAAAACTACAAGAAGTTTAAATTTAATTAGTCAATCTTCTATGAATTAAGCCTAAAAGCGGTTCACAAGATTTGGTGAATCGATACGTGTATTATAGTGTTTCAAATTGCAAAACTCTTGCGAATCGAAACAAGTGAACCGTTATGTAGTATGTAAAATGATCTAGTGAATTTAGTAACTATTTGCAAATAGAGATAGAATGGTTTGCAAAAGTGAAAGGACACGCAGAGGAATTCTACTTGATAGAAGAGCAGTGTGATGATCAAATCTTCACCAGGCAAACATTTTTGGCCTTGTTTGGTCAGTTGGGAACTTAAACCTTACTGCATAACAGGTGCCAAACCTAGAATGATGCAATAATTAGCATATTATCAGTTTCCAAATTTTTATTTCTCCAATCCAATTGAGATCCTAAAAACATCATTTATTATTTATCGTTCAGTTACCTTCACCACCTAAATTTAGGGAATCGAACTATATTTCTCAGCTAAAAGAAAATTAGATACTACAATAAGTTACCTAATTCAACAAGATTTTTTTTACTGTATCATACATGGGATGTTGACATCAGATTGTCTGCAATCAAATTTTTTATAGTTTTTTTGGCATTTAAGTAAAAAGAGTATGATCTAACAATCAACAAGAACACAAAAAAAAATTATGGCGACAAGTTTAAAAAAGTTAATTCAGAATGTGAGAATTTACTGTTAGCCCATAAGGAACAACAAGAAATATTGAGAATATACAGTTAGCACACAGGGAGCAACAAGAACATGTAAGAATTAGTTGTATACTTGCATGGCTATCGTAAATTCTCTATGCAATATTTGCTCCCATTAAGACCAGCTTCCCACTTTCAACAATTATTCGATAGATCATGACAATATCAAATACTAACTGAAATGTAAAAGAAAGGAATGATTATAAAGCCTAACCTTGAAAACCCAAGTTCCCAATGAAAGTTTTTCTGCATTCTGAAGGCGTTCAAATAAACCTTGAACCATTATTTGACACTTCAATAAGGCCGTAAATTTGCTGTAACGACGGCATATCTCATGTAGGGTGAAATCAAGATTGGCATCAACCAGAGACACAGGATGATCTGTTAATCGACACGTTTTTCCGCCAAAAGATCCAAAAATCTCCAAGGCACGAACATTAGGACACGAAATTTTGAGCTCAGATTGGTCAGAATCCCCAACATCATCACAATAATAATCTCTCAGCACCAATTTCTTTACACTGGCAGTTCTAATGTTCAATCTCTTAATTCCAGTGAAATTATTCAACTCCAAATATTCAAGCTTGGGGCTCCCTAATAGTATCTTATACAGTACATATTCGTCCAATCTTACATATATCGTCAATGATAAATTTTTAAGGAAATCCCAAGAAATTAACGAATTTGGTGCAATTCCACAAAGGGATAATTCCAGCTTCCTCAGGCCTGAATTCGAATACAATTTTGGAGGTAAGATATAGTTATAAGAACCCTTCTTTACCCACCTTCGACGACCATCTTCACCTGGATTCATTATTAAAACTAATCGAAGCTCTTCTGCCTTATTTCTAATTGCGAAACGAACCCAAAGATCAAAATACTCATAACAGTTGGATACATAGTTGAAATTGACGACAAAGCTATTGATCTTTAGGCAACTGTGAAGAGCAAGTGTGTGATTAATAAATTCAGCAAATCTAGTAAAAGAAGGATGTTTCCAAAGCGGGTGAGAATAAACCATATTAGGAACATAAGTCCAAAGGTAATTCCACCTTTTCGACAAAATACCTGTGGCGACTGCTTGGTCCATTGTCAAGAACGAAAGAATGTGAACGATGATAGAGTCCGGTAATGAACTGATCGTAAATCACCAAATATTTTATCAGAATCATCATTAGAGATAGAACTGCTTGTGGTACTACTCTCCGAATTGTACGAATTCAATGTTAGACGCTTTCTCATGGTTTCTATTAGAGGTAAAAACAGATTACATTCCTTCAGCTTTATTTTTAGAATCTTGCGCAATTCATTATAAACTTTAAATATTTGGAAATTATTTATACTGTATTTAAAAAGATAGTTGAGATAAACAAACTTATCTAAACATGGAAGTACATATATTTCTTTTGAAAAAATCTAAGATAAAGAGAAAAGATAAAGCATAATTTTTTAATCACCCTCCTCACCCGGGTTGTTGGGCCCCATTGAGATCCTAAATGCCAATCCAGTAATTCTACTTGTATCTTTCCAAAATATCGTCAAAGAAATTCTTGATTCTTGAATGATATTAAATTTGGTTTTTCATTCATTTCCCTAAAAAAAATATCTCAAAGCTTAGGTAATGCACAGCAATCATGATTCTGCTATGTCTATTTTTTCCTCAAAAGTTTTTATTGGCTTGAAATGCTTGATCTAGTCCTAAGTTCTTTGTCTAGTAAACACCAGAATTTCAGGCTTTTGTGGGAAACTTCGAATGTCCACGTTGGGACCTGGTCAAAAAACAAAGAGAAAAGTCACATAAAATCGAAAAAATTTGGAACTTTTTATCTGCAGAGTACTTTATTTGTGCCCCCTTCTTCACAAAGCATCATGTATAAATTCTCATATTAAAACTTCAAAATCCTAACAGATTAAAAAAAAAAAAAAAAAAAAAAAACAACTGAACCTTATCTTTTAATACAAATTGACAAAATTCATGCCAATTCTCCACGAGAAATCATTCCTTAAATAATTTTTTTTTTTTTTAAAAAAAAAAATGCATTTCAACCAAATCATATAAACTGGAGATCTACATCTATGAAAAAATAAAACTAAAAAAATAGTGGCTTAACTTCACTTTGCACCCTCCAACTTGTACTGGATTCTCACTTCGCATCCTAAACTTTTTTTTATGTTGGACACTTTGCACTCCAAATTGTCTAAATCTTCGCACTTAATTCCAAAATGTGAATCCATCAAAAAATTAATGATTGTAAGGTGTGTGTGCAATACTCTCCGTTAAGTGCAAGTGACAATAAAAAGGCCTAACTCCGCTTTGCATCCCAACTTGTACCGGATGCTCATTTTATACCCTAAACTTTTTTTGGGACACTTTGTACTACGAACTATCTAAATCTTTTTACTTAAATCCAAAATGTGATTCTATAAAAAAAAAATCATTTTAGGGCGCGTGTACAACACTCTTCGTTAATTACAAGTTGCCAAAAAGTCACTAAAGGTATTAAAAATTTAATGGTGAAAAATTTTCCCTCCTTTGACCAAAATTTTGGATTAAGAAATAGTCTCATGTCCTCTTATACACTCATTTCTCTCTCAACACTCATTCCTTCTTCCTAAACTACCCATTATAAATTCTAATTGAGTTATATTGAATTATTTTGAAAATAAATGAAATGAAACTGCATAAAAATTTGAGGTGAAATTAAGAAAATAAAAAAAATTTCTTCCTCAACCAGTCATCATCCTCCTCCTCCACCTCAGCCATTATCCTTAGCTCTCCACCCCCATCCCTACAACCTTACCCCAACCTCACACCAACCCTTACCACCTTCCTCCAGTCCCCAAATCTGACACTCCTACTCTGGATCTGCCCATCTCGCCACTCCCAACCCCCATGACTTCCCCTCCCTAACTCCCCGAACCTCCATTGATTTACGTCTCTCCATTCCCGAATCCCTCTTTACCCCAGCACCCTCTCCACCCCTACTGGCTACTACCTCCACAACTCTCATTATTTTTTCTGATTTTTTTTATTTTTATTTTTTTTAAAGTTTATTTTCAATATTTTGTTCAATTTTTTTTTTCTTTTTCTGTTCACAATTTTTTTCATTTTTAGGAATTTTTTTTCTTAATTTTTCATTTCATTCCTTTTTTGAGTTTTTATGGTCATTTGTACTTAGTAGAAAGTGTTACACACTAAACGCCCTATAACCGTTATATTTTTTGACAAAATCACATTTTGGAGTTAAGTGGGAAGATTTAGACAATTTAGGATGCAAAACGTCCCCAACAAAGTTTAGGGTACAAAGTAAAAATTCGTTACAAGTTGGGGTGAAAAATGGAATTAGGTCTTTTTATTGTTACTTGCACTTACTGGAGAGTATTGCACACACGCCCTACAACTGTTCAATATTTTGACGAAATCACATTTTGGACTTAAGTGGGAAGATTTAGACAATTCAGAATATACAATGTCTAAAAAAAAGTTTAAAATGTGAAATGAAAATTTGATACAAGTTGAGAGGTGTAAAGTGGAGTTAAACCAAAAAATAGTATAGGAATAAACTTACACGCTACCAGGACCACGAGACTCGCAGCTACTGAGAAGAGTATGGTTAGTGGGCTAATTTCTTCTCTACTAAGCTATGCTTCTTCAACTAAATTCACAATATTTAACAGCCAATACATCCGTCTCGATATCCTCAAACAAAAGCCATGAAACCTATAATCAAATTAAATTTCATCTTGAAAAATAAATTAATAAATACAATTAGTGGAACTCTAGGTCGTCCAAAAGACGATCTATGACTGCCTTAAAAGGGCAAACATATTCTACAATTACCACCAAAAGATCTATTTTTTCACAAGTTTGGTTCTGTTAACAAAATAGACAATAAAACAATAAACAAAATAAATTAATTATGCTTCTATACTACAATATAAACAATATATAAAAATAACAAATCCCATCTCTTCTATTCATATAATTAACTACTAAAAAATTACAGAAAAATTAAAACAATTGCAGCGAATCAAATCCAATCAAGTTAGATATTACCAAAATCAGAGTTTTAATCGAGAATGAACAAAACAAAATCTAGGTGGTAAAAGAGAAAAACTTAAAAGTAAGGAATACAGATGCACCATTATGAATATATGAAAAGTATTATGGGTCCGTTTGGTTCACAGAATGAATGATGTGGGATTGGATGAATTAATCCCATATCATTCTATTTTTGGTTAGTTGGAATAGCAATCTCATATCCAATATAAAAAAAAATCAGCCAAAAATAGGATGATATGGACTAATTTAACAAATTTTTTGGCTTAGTGGGTCGGTCAAGATTAACACAGCTAATTATTTTATGTACCAACAATTTTTTTAATTCTAACGCTTATTTTTACTATATTATAATTACAATAATATTATTTGAATATTATTGTAGAAATAACAAAAATAAAGTGCAAATTTAGGGGTACTATGGTCAGTAAAATAGTAATCCAATTTGATTCGATCCCCAACCCAATACAAAATAGTTATTATTTTTAAGATATCCTTTGCAATTCAATATCAAGCAAACACTTGACAACAAGACTAATCATCCACGTATGACCCATCTTAGGATTAATTGTCTAAAAATGAGACATTCTGTCACATCCAATTCATAAACCAAATGAACCCTGTGTAACCAAAAAAAAAAAATGATATGCATGTTTTTTCTAAGCAATTTGACTGCAACCTTGATAAATAAAGAAAAGAGCAATCCATCTAAATAAGCACTGAGATGATTAAATGACAAGGAAAACTTTTTATTTAGATTAGATTTTAAAAAAGATTCAAATTAATCCAATCAAGGTGTGAGAAGAATCTATTTTGAGGATTTTTGAAGATTCTGTGATGGATGGGAGAGGAGAGACGGTGAAGAGTTAGGGAAAATATGTGAGAGAAAATTTTGAGAGGGTTGATAGAGCGAGTGTAATTCAAATTTCAATCAGGTTGTATCAAATAAAAAACAGAATTAGAAAGAAAAGGTTAATTCAATTTTATTATATTTATATATAATTAACTGAATCTGTTCAATGGTATAAATTTTATCTATCACGCAAGTGATATTATACTTTTTAAAAAAATTAATATTAAAATAAAAGTTGATTGACCTTTCTACCCAAAAAATCCTTAGTCCTTCTCATCCCTTCCTCACACAACACCTCATTCTCTTTCTTATCTCAGCTAATGATCATAACTAGGGGTATTCATTCTATCGGTGTTCAACTTTTCGACTTGACTTGTTGGTCTTTTGACTTGAAATATTTAAAGTCAAAGTCAAGTCATATAAACCAAAAGTCAATTAAAATTGAATCATTTAAATTTGACTTGTTCGACCAGTAAGTCGAACAAATAAAATAAGTCGTACATTCAATATTCTTCCATTCTATATTCTAATACCAAAATTTAGTACATTATCTCACAAATTTTATATATCATTCTAGAAATTCCAAAAATCACATAATAGAAATACAAGATAATACAAGTTCCAAAAATTCAAAATACATGTTCGTAGACAATAAAAAAAATACATAACAAAATTATAATAACATCAGTCAATAAAAGTAAGATTCAGGAAAGGTGATTGGTCAATTCTTCACAAATCTTAATATATGAATATGTATTAGTGTATATATTATATATACATATTAAAATTGATTTATAAAATCACAAATTCAGAACCACTTACCAAAATCAATTCTTATAGAAAAATTTTATTGAATCACCAAGCTCTATTAAGCTATATCCTATAATATGTAGAAATATATATGATTTCCTAATTTTATTTATATTAATAGTAAGTTATTAATTCATTTAATATACTTATTGATAGCAAAAGTATTTACTAATACCTTATGTAGTATAACTGTATTATTATATAAATTAGACGTTATGTAAAATATATTTTTATTATAATTATAAATTATACAAATCTTAGTATATGAACATAAGAACATGTATGTATAGATATATTTTATATAGATATTTCAATAAATACTTAAGTATATATAATTACTTAACTCTAGTATCTATATGTATTAAAAGAAAATTAGCAATAATTCATTTAATTAGTTATTGAAATAAAAGTGTTGCATTAATAAGTTGTACACTTATGTTAATGTATAAATACATAAATTGTACATAACACTAATAATTATACAAAGAAAAGATATTTACATATTAAGAAAAATAATGTATTATAACTATTAACATATTTAATTATTAAGAATTAAGAGTACTATGGCAAAAATATTATGTATACAAATGCATTAATATATTATTATAATCGTACATACATACATACATACATACATACATACATACATATTTGTTTGACTTATTTGACCGATATTTGACTGGTATTTGACTAGCAAAATCGAACGATTTATTCAACCGGTAAACTAGTCAAACCAGTCAATCTATAGTTCGGTATTTGACTCGAAAGTTGAAGTCAAAGTCGAGTCGAGAAGTCGCTTAGTTAATTTGGTTTTGAGTCGAAAGGCAAACAAGTCAAGTCAATTTTTTTTCGACTTAACTCGACTCGATAGTTCGACTCGACTGACTTTTGAACACCCCTAATCACAATCGCCATCGTCACCGCTGCCCAACCCCTTCCTGCCACCTAAACTAATGGTCAGGGTTTACAGAGAGGAGCTAGGTTTGGGGAAGAGGCTGGGATGCCATGAACTAGTGGTGAAAGGAGGAAGGAATAGTGGTGGGATAGGGCTAGGAATGAAAATGGGGGAGGAGAGAATGATGAGAGGAGAATAAAGAGTGGACGAAAGGTGTGCTAGCTGGTGGTGAAGGGTTAGGGATAGGGATTGGAAACTGAAAGCTAACCTTTGTACAAAGTACAAAACCTGTTGGATAGGTTAGTTACCATATTATGAGTTTCTAACCAACAATTGGAACGTAAGAGGGAAGACTTCTAAAAACGAATTAAAACTTATGTATGCACATTGATTTTTGCTCAAAAAAAAAAAAAAATATATATATATATATCGATTATTATGAGGTATAAATATACGTATTTGTTTTTCATGAGTAGGGTGAGAATTGGTAAACTGATCAATCAATCAGTCAAATAATTTGATCAAAATTTAAAAATGATTCATAAAATCATTAACCAATTTCGATTTCGAATAGAATTTAGAGTAAGAGCCTATTAACCAAATTCAAACTCGATAATCGATCTCGAATTCATAGATTAACTACATTTGCCTATATTGAACTGAAACCTTTTATACAAAAATTGAAAAACCTAGCTAAAACAAAACCATCAAGCAATAAATAGTCCATAATTCCAAATAATTAAAACTATATTATATTTGAATGGATGTTATGATTTCTTACGATTTATATCGTATACATACAAGTGTTTGTATTCGTGTGTATATGTAATATCATTTGTGTGACTATATATGAATTTTATTTGACTTATTTAGCCTTCAACTTAACCTGAAAACAAGTACTAAAGATTTTCCTTAAAAAGAATTGAGTTTTAAATTCCATCCATATATTTTTACCAAGAAGTAACACATATGTATAGGCAGGAGTCAACTACCAAATTGAATTTGAAAATTAGTTAATTCTGAATTCAGAACTCAATTCTAGTTTTGTAATCGATTTTTGAATTTGGTCGAACCAATTAACTGATTAAATTCTGATTAACTAATTTCGAAATTCCAATTTAGAAGTGAAAAGATTGCGGATTCTTTGAGTAACTGGAATTGTGCTCACCCTTACTCATGTGACTAAATAAAGGGAGTTTTAGAGGATAAATAGTAAAATATATTTTTGATCCTCATTGAGTGGGGTATTCACTAAATTATTTCTAAAATTTCAGGCAAAATGATTTTACCCCCTATATTCCAATTTTTAGTCAAAATAGGGACAAGTGGCGGAAAATTTTCTAACAGAAAAATGACCACATGCAGGTCACGTGATCGTTAAGTAAAAAAAGAAAAAAAAAACAAATTATAAGTTCTAAAGAAATTATGGGATTATAAGTTATAAAAAAATTGTGCAAAATTAATACCTAAGTTTATCAAAATTACAAAATAGATTCCCAAAGATTAAAATATATATATATTTTAATTATAGGGGTTCAGTAATATACACTTTAAATTATGGGATAAGAATTTTTCTTCCATCAAAATAAATTGGGGAAGAGAAAACAAGTTGGTCGGGAAGTAATGGAAGGAAGAGTTTTTTATTTGGAAAATAACGTACATGAATCTGGTTTACGATCTCACTTGTAAATTATGTTGTGTAGATTGTTCAAATTTTTTTATAAATCGGCTAAACTAACATAAATTGAACCATTAAATCATTTTTTTAGTAAACCCAAGTCGAAATAAACTAAACAAAAACTAATTCTTGTTGGTTTGGTTTCAGTTCACAAGTTAAAAACAAAAAAACAAAAACAAAAACAAAAAAAAACATTTAAGTTGAACCGAACTGATTGTACACATTTCCAAATATTTTTAGATAGTTCAACCACTATGGTATATGTACCTAGACTATTCCTTCAAGAGTTTAATACATTTAGTTCTAAAGGAAGGTAATCTTTATTAAAAATAAATTTTTATGCATCAATGAAACCTTGTACTTATTGGGTAAAAAAAATCGATTTTCATCATTTCTTTTACCTAAAACTTTAGAAAATAAATTTGATTACTGTCTAGTGCCAGTGGTAGTAAATAATATTTTAGTTAGAAATAATATCTAAAACCAATTAAATTCAAAACTGATGAAGATGTTATCATTAACTAAGTATTATTTTGATATGTTTAATTTGTGTTTATAAGAAACGCAATGGCAAAAAGATTTTTTCTTTTGTATTTAATGAAAAATCAAATCAAAATTTTCAATTTATCATTATCGGAAAAAAAAGTATAAAGTTTCATAATAAAGATGAAACAAATTCATAATTAACTTTATATATCATATGTTTTATTCCAAATTCAATCAAATAAGTTAAAATGATCCATGATAATTGAGAAGCAAAGATTGTGTATAGCCATTGTGCATATGGACATGACTTATGTAAGTGTAGATATTTGCCCACAAACAAACATCCAAATAAGTATGAATTAATTTTGATACATAACCTCAATAATTAATCTTTTTTGCACTTATCTCAAGTTATTGTTGAATGATGAAATTTGCAAAATTTTTTTTTTAAATATTTGATGTATTACAGTAGAACAAGATTGCATTAGGACTATTATGGAGAGTCAGGGACACAAGATAAGGAATCTAGTAGACCTTATGAACTGACTAAGCTCGCTTACACCAACTCAAATTGGGTGCGAAGTGAATAGTTAATTTTTCAATTAAAAGTGTTATTTTGATTTGAACTTTTGTGAACCAACGTAGAAGGTTGGTTTGAAAACCCTTAAAACAATCTAAACCAAATCATGAACACCCTTGAGTTGTGTAAACTAAATCTCATGAAATAAGTAACTTCAACTAGAAAGATTGTATGAATGTCACATAATATATACACAAGTGAGGTTATTTGCCAAATCTAAATATTTTTCTTATTTGTGGATGGTCGAGAACATGTAAAGGGGAGGAAGAATAACAGGGAGAGATAATTTGGTCGGTTAAAAGAAAAATAAGTTTATGTGGAGTGCCACAAATAAAAAAGAAGTGCCAATATCTTATTTTTTTAAATTTTGAAAAATTTTATAATCTCGTAATAGAATTATACGATTGTAGTAGTATGTGTTTTAAAGATTTCGTATAGTATAAATTCTCAAAGAATAATCAGTCGTTTTCTAATGGGATCGTAGAATTCCTTTTAAATTTTACCTCCCTAAAATGAAACTTGTGTTACACGAGAATGTTCCATTGCAGTAATGCTAATAATTAATATTTGTTAAAGATCTTTTTTCCCATACCTAGTGTCACTTCCCATCATCATATTATGATGCAAAGTCTTTTGTGCAGGAAAAATGCTTATACCAACTTTCCCGCAAACTAATCAGTCAAGAATGAAGAAATAATCTGCCTTCTTGCACATCTACGCATTCCCCCTCCCAAAAAAAAAAATTAATAAAGTAAAAATATTTGAGGTCAGTTAATTTCCTAAACATATAGTAGTAGGGGCGGACCAAGAATTGAATTTTGGGAGCAAAAATTATATATATATATATATATATATTTGGAGAGACAATTTTATAATTTTTGTAAAATTTTACGATGTAAAATCTAATTTTTTAAAAAGAAGTTATTGAAATTTTTAAAAAATACCAAGAAAAATATTATATTTTTAAAACTCTTGGGAAATAAAATTATATAAATAGATACATAAGGAATATTTTTTGCATATTTCTAAAATTTGTGGGAGTATAATAATAAATTTAAAAAAAAAAAAAAACATATTTTAAATATCTTAAAGACGACTAACTCCTCCCCACCCGCCTATGCCTGCATAGTAGTACCTCTTCAATTATGTAATGCATAATACTGTATTTATTGTCAAAACTCAAAAGTATTCAGCGTTAAGCTATAATCAATTGATTTAAAGTGAAGATGACCTTAAGAAAACAGAATCATGGCCCGACTAGAGGCTCTGGGGAAACTCAATAGTTGTTGTTTTAGTTGGGAAATATCTCGTTCTTCTCCGCCTCCTTTTGATACCTCAACAAGCATCTTCTCAAGCATCTTTCCGTTTTCAAGGAGATACTTTAGGAATTCTGACTCGTGTGCTTTTTCAACGAAGTTGATTACCCTGACTGTCTTTAGATGTTTGCCTAAGGCAATGCAAAGATCCTTTTAGCTTGGGGTACCGGTGACGCTTTTTCCAATCGCAGAACTGCAATCACAAATGTATTGCAATGAAGTGTCATGTTGCACAGCAGGTGAAAAGTGGCATGAAGTGATAGAGGACTCGTGTACTCTGAATAGACGATACTCTCCGGTGATACGAGTACAACTATATAATATGTCACATGTACATGCCACTCGACTATGGTTATTGGAAACTCTCTACACTTCTACGAATTGCGTACCAATTCATACGTATCGAAACACAATTCATTTGCGTTCTGAAACATGGCGATTCAAGTTTCGAAACGTCAAAACCAGCAAATCCTTATTTATTGAGAAAATGAGAAAATATTCTCTAAATTTACCTAATTAGAAATATTTAGTATTAGATTAAGGACAATATTTTTGAAAGTTAGAACATTTTCTTTTCTCTAGTCAATAAAAGTTCAACATTTTTAGAAATTTAATATTATATACTACTATGTGTGCGTACTACCTTTTTATCTCTATGATATAGTAACTTTTTCTAAAAAATGACGTACCGCGACATATCAACTAACATTACCCTACGTATCTGATACTTTAAAAAGTAATGAATCGCATTTTTTAATTTACCAAGTTTCTGATAACTATCAAAAATTTATCATGTAAAACTCAATACTCCCTCCGTCTTAATTTGTTTGTCGTAATTTGACTTTTTTTTGATCAAATAGAGCAATTTTATAATGAATAATTTATGTATATTAATTTGTTTTTTTGGTAAATTTTCTTTAAAAAAATAAATTTTATATCAAATATTAAGACATATTTTTAAAATATAAGAAAATTTAATGAAAATATATACATAATTGAAGTATGAAAACTTGCATTAACCAAAAAAATCAAATAGTGATAATTTCAATAGAACAAATATAGTATTAAATTTGGAGACTTGGACTGGATTTTCACCGACTTCAGAAAAGAAAATCATGGCATGACTAGAGGCCCTTGGGAAACTCAACAATTTTTTTGTAAGTTTGTAATTTTCTCGCCCTCGAACCCTATTAGAAACTTGGATGATCATCTTCTCAAGATTCTTGGCATTCTCGAGCAAATATTTTAGAAATTCAGATTCGTGCGCTTTTTCAGCCAAGTTGATTTCCCTGACTGTCTTGAGATGTTGCTGCAGGCAATTCAAAGATCCTTTCATCTTTGGGTAAATGTCACGCTCTATGGAATTCAATAACTGCAAACACAAGCATCATAAATAAAGTTGACAAAAATTAATTGACAGTCCGTAAAAAAACATGGCGAACTGCAAAAACGGTACGCCATATCTAAATGATTTTTTGGTCCTAAAGTATTAAAAACAAAAATATTTTGGTCACAAAATCTCATTGTCAGCCAATTTTTGCATGAGACGCCAACCCACACACACTTGTGTTAACATATTGATTGGAAGAAATTAGTCTCTCTTTTTTTGTATATATATATATTTTTTTATTATAATGCACACATGTACGCAACACATTAACTTGTAAAAATAGGAAATTTCTACATTCTAGTTTAGTGAACAATTCCATTAATTTTAAAAGTTCATACAGTATAAATTTTTAAAGCACATAATGTTTTGCTTTACAAGTCTTTAATTAAAGTATAACGATATAATTCCTTACATTGAATTTTTCATAAACATATATTTTTTAACTATATATAGTAGTTAGAAAAAAGATCACGTAATAGACACGTCTTTTGTTTGGAAGAAATGTTGTAATGTGGTCAAGAACTTTACAAGTAAATTAAGAAGCGAGCATTGATGGGGTTTGACATGCATTATTATTATGTTATCGTTTCAAATGCGAATTACAAAAAAAGATGTATTATTAATGCAAGGGAACAATTTATGCAATTTTTCCAAATAGATGTGAAAAGAATATATAGTTATTTATCCAATCTTTTATATAAAACATTTTGTGCATAATGTTTGTTTGTGACTTCTCAATTGTTTTTTATTGGCAAGAATACAAAGCATAATATTTTTTTAATTTCAAAAAGAAAAACAAAATGCTGAGTAGGAATTTCAAATTTGTAAATCAATTATTTTGCAAACATACCTTTGTCTTATCAACTGAACTCATTATTTTGGTTAGAGCTTCTAGGTTTGGTGAACTCTCAAGGATGGTAACAATCCCACACAGATCTTCTTCCTCAATGCTTGTACCCACGTTCAGTGTCAAACTTTTGCAAGATGTCGATGGTGGACAAGCCAGATTGTCTTTCTCCATTGTTGATAGTACCTTAAACCAGAGAGTCTAATAAGTAATGTGCAAAATTTAAAATATATATATATATCAACGACCGTTCATTCAATATTATATGGGAAGTTAGATTAATTATCTTAATAATTTGTTATAGACTCTTGGCATTGGAGTAATAATGCAAGATTTAAGAAATCAACAATGTGGGAACCACTAAGGTAGTGGAGGTAGTTTAATCTTCCTATATGTGTGTTTCATCCAGTCATAGGGTTAGTTTTCATTCACACTATTTGCAGAGAAGTTTTATGTTAGTTAAAAACAATTATTAAGCATGTCTAGTAGCTACTCATAAATTAATAAAAATTAACTTCCATTTGTGGGGAGGGGCGTGAGTAGCGGTCATCCTATTCAAAAAAATGAATATCTACTCCAAATGGAGGGCACTTATGGGTCCTTGACTGACACAAAAATTTCCCTATTTGCGTATTTTGGTGATTCAACTATATTCCAATCCCTATCACTTGCGGTAAGTGAGTGTTTGTGATGTGATTGTATTTAGTCCCACTGTTATGGGCGCCTGCAATTGATATATACACATAAAAGAACAATGTGGACATTTATGATGATTAGAATGTTAGATTAAGATGTGATAAGATGGAGTTTTTAAATAATGAAACTATCTTCCAATGGCTTTCTCAAACTTTTTGCTCCCAATCGCATAATGAGCAACCAATAAATCTAATTTGTTTCACACTAATATGCGAAATCGACAGTAACTGAAATCTGAAAAAACTAGAGGATTGAGAAGAAATTAAGTCTAACCTGTAGAAACCAAGGTCCGATTGAAAGTTTTTCCACAATTACCAAGGCTTTGAAGTAAACTTTGAATCATAATTTGATAATTCTGATTCCCAAAAATAGGGGCAAAACTATGTATTTCAATACTGAAATTAAGATTGGCCTCAATGATAGATGGCGTGTGTGAGATTACTGTTGATTGTATCAATAAAACACCCTAACATCTCTATTGAACGAACATTAGGACACGAAATGTTGAGCACACTGTCCTCATGATCCTGTTCTCCTAACCATGAAACGTAGCAATAATCCCTTAGCACCAATTTTTTAACACTTTGACTTGTAACATTCAAAGTCTTAATTCCAAAAAAATTATTCAACTCCAAATATTCCAACTGGGGCTCCCTGCTAGTATCTTCTGAATTGCATCTTTGTCCAAATCTACTTGTCCTAGGGTTAAACTTTTCAAAGAATTCCAAGAAATTGAGATATTTTTGTGGGAATTCAAACTGAGATAATTATAGCTTCCTGAGGACTGAATTTGTAAATAATTTCCGAGACAAAGTATAATATTTCGACCAAAAGTACCAAGATGGTTTCCCTTCTAATACCAAAGCAAACTCTTTCGCCTTATCTTTTAATGCAAATCGAACCCAAAGATCAACATCTTCGCGGCTATGGGAGTTACCATCAAATCTGACAACAAACTTATTGATTCGCGTGCAACTGTGAAGAGCTAGGGTTTCCCTAATAAACCTCGTGAATTCGGAAAACCTTATTAGCTTGTTGATATAAACCATGTTAGGAATATAAGTCCAAAGATAGTGCCACCTTTTGGATAAAACACTGGTGGCAACAGGTCCATCCAGGGGCCGATTTAGGGGGGCGGGTAGGGGTCACCGTTCCAAATTCTAGAAATTATAAATTTTACCCTTTAAAATTTTAAAAACTTAATTTGTATCCTTATAAAATTTATATTTTGCCCCCCTAAATTTTGGAGAGTTGTTAAAATATAAATTAGCCTTAATAATTATGTGGCTATGAAGTCTTGCCCCCTCAAGGTACAATTTCTGCGTCCGCCCCTGGGTTCATCTATTGTCAAGAACGAGAGAATGTGATTCGGGATTGGCTCTAGCAACGATCCAATCTAATCACACGAGGGTTTTGTATTGTTACTTGTGTAACCTCTTATTTCTATCCGAAGTTTTTTTGGACGCCCCTATGTAGTCATCATCATCGGAAGAAGAACTAGAAACGCTACTTTCCATGATTTCACTACTTCAATCAACACCTTAGCTAGTGCTTGCAGTGGTATATAAATTATTAGATTGGTGCAAAGAGAAGGGATGATTAGATCCTTTTTAGAGTTTTAGTTTGATTCCAATACAAGAAACTTATAAATTCTTAAAACTATTAAATTAACTAAAGCCACACGCCTACACCAATCTATCTATACTATATTAAAAGATCAAGTCTGATTAGGTGTTTTAAATTTTCTTTTCGAAGTTACAGTTGCAGCTATATAATTTAATGACTACATCTGATATTTAACTTGAATGTCTTTCTTATAATTGGTAAGGCTATATATGTAAAATACACCTAAAGAAAGAAAAAGGAAATATAACTAAATTTTAGGATTCATGATATATAAATTTTCTTTTACAATAGAATCACATAGTTGGAAAATATTCTTTTTTGAATGGACTAATTTATCCTTATTTTGTGACTCACCAAACACGATAATCCATTACTCTCTTTTACTTACTATTGTCACAATTAAAATAAAATAGACATTTTATATTAAAAAAGTATGTAGTCCAATCATTATTGAAAAGTTAAATATATACTCATGATTGTCATACAAATCAAATAGTCCATGTATTTATCAGTTACTGCACTAAACACAGTTAAATAATCCGTGCAAAATTTTCTAATGATTCGGACAACATGAACTCAAACAAAATTAATTTTCAACATAAATAAAGTAGGAAAAAATGGTTATTATACCTAGAAAGAAAGTAATCAGCTATTATTAAAAAAATGCTGTCTAAAATTTCAATCATAAAAAATATTTACAATTTTAATATAAAAGAGGTAGCATCAGCATAAGGCAAAACATGTATAAGTCTCATAAGGTCGATTCATTAAACTGGAATTTAAAACCAAAAGTAATATAAGTTGCATCTAATACTTTTCTGCTCCTTTTCAAGACTTCAAAATTTTTATAAAAAATAATAATGATAAATTGATCAAATAATTTTCAATTTTTGAGAAGGAATAGTGGAAAGAGAAATTTTTTGAAAGTTTAGAAAATGTAATGGGTATGGTAGGCTATGAAATAAGGGTAAATTAGGTAGAGAAAAATATAGTGGTATAAATGATGATTTTTTAGTCTTTTGGTTATTAAAAAAGATAGGGGTGTGTGAATTTTTAGTCTTTTGGTTATTAAAAAAGATAGGGGTGTGTAAGAAGTTTTTATGGGTATAGGGATTAGGGGTGTAAACGAGCCGAATCGAGTACGAATAGTACCTTTAACTCGAATTCGAAATTTTTTCTGATACTCGAGCTCAAGCTCGAGATCGAACGAGCTTCAAAATTTGAGCTTCAACTCGAAAAATTTGACATAGTTCAAGCTCAATTCAAGTTCACTCGAAGATAAGTAAAACGAGATCGAACTCGAATAGTTTGACTTTTTTGTAGGTAAAAGATATAATTTTTCTAAAAAATATGGATATTTTAGTAATTTTACATATAATAAAAAATTTAAAAATATATATATAATACTCGAAAAGCTTGACGAGCACTCGAGCATATTATGCATATGCTTGAGATTGGCTCATCAAGAGTTTCGAGCTCGGTCAAACTCGAGCTCACGAGCAGCTCGGTTCGTTTATAGCCCTAATAGGGATATCATTTTCCTTTTAATAACAATAGTAAGAATCTTTTTAGATGAATTTAACAATTAAACAAAAGTTGTTCCATTGTAACTCTTCCCAATAAAAGAGATAAATTGTTTAAAACTTTAGATACCAATAAACTAGATTTTAAGAAAATATTTTGTTCATCTGCAATAATATAAAAGTATTTGAGAAAGAATTCTTATGTTGAAACTATTTAGACTATACGGTATAAAATAATGGAATGAAGAAGAGGTCATAGAGAAAAACCCAAAAAAAAGAGGAAAAAATAGTTGTTTTATTCTTACAAATTTTTAAAAAAAAAATGAAAGAAAAAAAAAAAAGAATAAGAGATTTAGCTACCGATATTGAAAGGATTTGAAATAATTTTAATGAGTTGAGGTAATTTCATGCACTTTAACCTTTCTAATTCGATTAAGTTATTGGTCAATTGCTATACATGATAGTTTGACTTTCTATTTGTAATGTGAAATTTGATTTAGATGAAAAAAGAAAACCCATAATGAAGTATGTAAAGTTAATTTAATGTAATTTTAAATTATTAGACTAATTATTATTATTATTGTCAAAAAGATTTTGAATTATTATCAGATTAGTTATAATTATCATTGTTATTATATTTCTATGGAAAGACATGTAGATTTCATATTCGAGTTGAATTTAATCTCTGTACTCAAGAGATATTATCCTTACACAAGTTTCAACTTATGGTTTAGAGCTAGCACAAAGTATTATCCTAGATGGTATTGAAATATCTAACACCTTTCTCAAAATTGCATGAGGCAATCAATTAAGATATTTATGTGAAACCATTGAACTATAAAAGACAAAGCCACAATTTCCAGCTTTCATAATAAATCTTAGTGTTTATCTCAGTATATTTTCACAATTAGTTGATTTAAAAGAAGATAAAGGCAAATGGATGAAGGAAAAAAAAGAAAATCAAATTAGGATATGCAATTAGGGAAAACTTAGAGTAGTTAAAAAAATTTTAACTGATAGTATTCACAAAAAAATGCTTTAATAATAGTTGAGCAAACATAGGTGGTTATACATATAGAAAATTTTGGTAAGAAATACAAATTCATATTGCATAGATTTTATTGAAACTATATTTTTAAAGCAATACTTTGATGTTATTCATGTAAAAATAAAAAATAAAAATAAAACACATATTGGAGGCACTACTTGAAACAACCCCAAATTATACAACTTTTAAAAATAGATTTTTACAGTACTTGAAAAATGAAATCTAGGTTAGATTAAATACGATTATTATTGAAATAAAGTTTATAGTGCCTCCATTATCCCAATGTTGCTAATTTATGTGTCAAAACAAAAGTTTTTCTTCGATCAATGTTAACAACAATATGTAAATAATTACCATCCGAAATAACCCACCAACGTGCAATGCACGAACTCTTAAACTAGTTCCTCTTAAAAGTATTGGTCACGTTTTAATTTGGGTTAATTACACCTTATCCTTTTCAACTTTAGCGTCACTAACACTTTAATTCTTAATGTTATTTTTTAAGTACTAAAGTCCTTGGATTAAGGTCAACTCTAACATTATCTGAAATTTTTACTATATAGGCAAATAGACCCTTTTTTTTTTTCCAAACGACAAGAGATATTGTATTAGATATGACTTAACCAATGAACAATAGGTACAAGGTGGAGTAACTACTCCAATTACATTTGACTGGTTTCAGTGAGCCACTTGGGAAAACTACCTTCCCAGACCACTAGGAATCCAAGTAAAATAGCACTTAGAAAACAAAAACTCAATTTAATAATATCCTCCAGAATATTTGCTAAATTCGCATCTTTCACAGTTCCTTGAAGCCAATTTGTCCATGATTGCTTTATTAGAGGTAAGAATCTGCACAAGGTTCCATGTTGCATCTCTGGCTTTGATCATTGCTGATCTGATGGCTTCTACTTCTATTGCTTTGTTACTCAAGGATCTATCTTGACATACGGCCCAAACTTTTCTCAGTTTTCCTTCATTATCCTTGCAAATCATGCCTATTCCCACCTTGTTGGTCATAGCATTTTCAGAGATTGCAGTGCAAATATTATACTTCTCTTGGTTCAGTATTCTTCTGTCAAATGTCTGATTGAGTGATGATGTTTTGTAGAGCTACCTTCATTTGTGCTCTGCATCCCTCTAATAACTCCTATTATGAACAACAAAAAAATAATGTATTTTTTTCCTTTTTATTAAATATTTCCTTTTATTTTGATAGGTCTAAATAATTTCAAAATAAAAATTAATCCAAAATTTCTAAAAATTATGAGTTTATCTTTATATTTAGCCAAATTTTAAGTTCAAGAAGTCATTCTAACCAAGAGGCCTAAAACTATTATAATTGATCATCAGTTACAAAGATACGTGCTCAAAATATTGTGTCGATCAAATTTTGTTATCTTTTTAAATTTTTCTCAGCAAAAAAACCATAAAAGAATATTGAATTATACTTCTAACCATATATTCATATCGATTTCTACAAGAATTAAGTCTAATCCTTATAAAAATTTGATTCATTAAAAAAAATAAACAAAGGGAAAAAGTTACAAATGGTCCCCAAACTTTTTATTAATCTAATATTGGTCCTTTAAATTTAATTTAAATTGGGACAACTTAGTTCTCAGACTTTTTTTTTATTGAGCCAATATTTTGGTCCTTATAGGGTGACGCCACCATAATTATTAGAATCTCCACCCAAATGACCGCTCATATGAAGGTAATTCAGTCATTTAACATTTTTAAAATGATAATACAAGTCTCTACTTGATAACAATGATAAAAAATAAAAAATAAAATAGAAAAAAATGAAGAAACCAAATCGGAGCAAATTGGGGCGCTAATCTTTTTTCTGAGAAGGCAATACAAGTCTCTACCCGATTTTGTTTTTTATTTTATCCATTTTTTGCCCCTTTTAATCCAACAAAAACTTTTATTGCCTTCTTTAAGATGTTGAATGACTGAATTGCCCTCATACGAACAGGCATTTGGCTGAAAAATTTAATAATTGTGGTGATGCTACTTGGTGGGGATGAAATTGACACAACAAAAAAAAGTATAAGGACCAAATTGTCCTACTTTAAAGTTGAAGGACCAATACTAGATTAGTAAAAAAGTTTAAGGACCATTTGTGTCTTTTGGCCTAAGAAAAAACAAAAAAGTAAAGATTAGAATAGAATAGACGTAAAATAGCCAAAATATTTAGTTGGCAAAATTGAAGGATTAAAGTACACAAAAGATAACGTTAGGGATTAAAGTGTTAGTGATACTAAAGTTTAAGAGAATAAAGTTTAATTAACCCTTTTAATTTTCCCTTGAACATAATTTTGTTCTCAACTTGACCCTTGAATTCTTGAATATGTCTCAAATAGGTAACAAATATTTTCAACTATGTGAAAAACTCATGGATAGATTTGTTAGTTGTGTTTTTATTTTTTTATTTCTTTTTCTTAATTTCTTTTTTCATCCCTTATTTTCTTTTTTCTTTTTTTTTTTAAAATTGTTTCTCCTCAACATTTTGTCCTTTTGCCCCAAACACAGGCACGGATGTGAATGCCAGAGAGAGGTAGTCGCCCTCCAAGTTTCAAAATTGCATTTCTTTTCTTGATTTTTTAAAGTTTTGATTACACCATTATAAAAATTAGAATTTGTCCCATTTCCTTATATTTTTCAAAAGTTATAAAATTGTCCCACCAAATATACGTATATCTAAGGGATAAAAATCCGTCTAGATGAGTCAAATAGATAAGACTCACTAGGGGCAAATTACAGGCCCGATCCCATTTGTACTCTACTGTATAAAAATTTTAATGGAATGGACATGGATGCCTATAATTGGTCCTGACATACGTCTCCCCATCTGGCTTAACCAATAACACCCTACATTATGGGCTAAGAGAATTTTTATATGAGATTTGCTAATTTGAAAACAAATTACGAAGTCCTTTAGAAATAAATCAATTAATAAGAAGTTATGATGAAAATTATGTTATTAAGAACCTTCAAGAAATAAGAGAAACAAATGATAAGAAGGAATATCAATGATTACAAGAATTGATTTGCACGAAATAAATACTAGATATGATAAGCATGAATTAAGTGTTAAATATTGTTTACTAGAATAGTCTTCATTTTTGCAATTGAATTGAAAATAGTAGTACAAAAATTAGTAATAAGTTTATAACTTCTTTTAATCTTCTTAATATATGGTAAATGAAGAAATGAGCTAAGATGGATATTAACTATAGAAATTGATGAAAGGAAGAAAATTAAAGAACATAAGGATATATGGATAAGAAATGGCTAAAAGACTTTGATACTATAACTAATAAGAATTAAGATATGCATGAAACTATTAGAAAGAGATAAGCATTGATATTATTGAGAATGAGTTACAAAACCTTTTTGTCTTTCTCATTAATAGATATGAGTAAGTATATCCATTCATGGTACATAGTGTGGTAGGGAGATTGAGAGTTTGTAAGAGATAAATAAGTAATAGAAAATTGGAGGACATTTGTTATAACAAATTTAATCATGAAGCAATAAGTAAGGAAGTTATAAGACAATTCATCTTCCCTCATCATTGAGTCTTGACAAATCGGTCACTATAAAAGAAGAAAATTTTGTTAAAAGAAATCTAAGAGAGTTAATAAAAGTTCTTTCAAGTTTTGAGAAGAATAATAAATGAGGAGATAGAGAAAGAAGGTTGTGCGAGTCTTGTTTCAAGTGGTAGGTAACTGGAGGTGAGTACTCATTTCAAAAATATACTTATAAAATCATATACTCCCTCCGTCTCATTTATTTTGTCACAGTTTGATTTTTCTGATCAAACAAATCAATTTTGTAATCAATAATACATATACATTTATTTGATTTTTTCAACAAAAGTGAAATTTATATAAAGTATTATGATATGAAAGTTAAAATTTATAAAAAAAAATAAATAAAAATCTACAAAAGATTGAGCCTTGAAAATTTGACTCGTTGACTAAAAAGTCAAACATGACAAATATATTGGGATGGAGGTAGTATTTTGAAAATGAATTTTGAAAGAACTATTCTTGAAAATCATATTTTGAAAAAATTTTGTAATGTGTGATAGAGAACCATTAATTTTCTTTTACCTTATATAATACATGGAATTATTTAAAATTTCTTTTGTTTGGAATTGATCGAAAAATATTGGCTTTTAAAGTCTTTATCGAAGTCTTGAAGAATTGTTCGATCATTATCCTTCATTTGCTTTAATGTATTCATAACTTTATTCAAATACTTTATTGAGAAGAAAAACGGCTTCTAGAAAAACTGCCTTTTTATGAAAATTAATTTTTCAACCAGATTTCATAAATTTTGTTTATTTATTTTATTGCAAAATTTGTATATATTTTGGTGAATTCTGAAATAAATTTCTGGGAAGGCTGTGAACCCAACTATGCTGGGGAAGTTTTGGAACCTGTCATGTATTAACTTATAAAAATCGAGAAAGCATTAGGCTGATGATGAGTAATATGTTTGACATGATCGTTTTTCTAAGAAGACTGGGAAGATTGGTCTTGTACGGTTAGATGAGTTTTTGTGGGGGATATTCTAGATATCTCGTACATTTGTTGGCTACTATTTAGGAAAACTTTGGTGGGTTGAGGTTGTTTAAAGCACGTACGATCAATGACGGGTATAAGGTTGGTACCAACTTATAAGTTGGTCATGCCAACTAAGTATGAGACAATGTTCTTGTGAATCTTTGAGGTTGTAACTGATATATCTATTTGATCAATCACGTTTTTTACCTTTGTTAAGAATGTTTCTAAATGTGATGTGATTCGAACTAAAAAGTTTTGAGTATCATATTATGACTTCTCATGGATAAAATACGTAATTGAATATTGAATTTGTTAAACGATTTAAAAGCTTTTTAGTTTGGTATCTGTATTTTTAATTAAATTATTATAACTGTCTTTGACAAGTTTTTTGCAAATTCTATCACATTTTAGAAAATGATATTGATA
Source organism: Cinchona pubescens (assembly GCA_025175665.1). NCBI lineage: Eukaryota > Viridiplantae > Streptophyta > Magnoliopsida > Gentianales > Rubiaceae > Cinchona > Cinchona pubescens. The sequence continues at coordinate 235,369 of JANKKI010000321.1, forward strand.
ATTTTTATAATTTGCACATACAATAAGTCTCACTTGATTTTCGCTCATCGTAGTTTAAAAATTATTTCTAAAATAAGAAACTTGACTTAAAGAAGTTATCGGGATGATAACCACGTGAAAACAACATCACAAAGATTAGGGTATCATTCAAGAGAAATTGATCCGTTGAAGAGGAATTGAAATAATGTATTGTCAGGCAACTTATGAGAATTTTATATCAAAGTTTCTTTTATGTAAGTTATGGTATTAGAGTTTCCTTATTATTGTTGTGATTGGATTATTTCAGAGAAATTTATTTTTGTTTGTTGAAACTTTTGAACTTAGCAAGAAATTTCAGATTTTTATCATGTAAAATTTGTAATTTAGTTTTTCGAGCCTTGTTGAGAACCAAACAAATAACCTATTCAGTTCTTTTCGAGAGAGTCGGGTTGGATCGTTACACATCCAGCCAGACTTTATATATAGATAGTCTTGCCTTTGAATTTATATTTTTTACACTTGAAATTTTTTAAAATTTAATGAAACCTTTACAATATTAGATTTTATCTACTTAAAATTTCACAATCTGCCGCCAACTAAGGTCAATGTTCAGCCTTGACTACCCAGGTCGCCCATGTGGATCGGCTCACATGGGCCAACCCACTTTGTTTGAAGTTATATATGTGTCTATATAATTAGTAATAATATTGTGGAATAGTAATAAGTAACTAGTCATTTCAACACTGTATGTGCAAAATTCTATTCAAAATTTACTCAGAAAAGAAAAATAAAAAGGAGATGTAAGTTAAAGAATGAGAGGTTATAGTTATGATTATGGGTATACAAAATAAGGTATTGTCGAATAATAAGTATATAGTCATATCAGCACATTCATTATATGTGCAAAATTCAAAATTAACTTGGTAAAGAAAAATAAAAAGGGGATGTAAGTTAAAGAATAAGAGATTATGGTTATGCGTATGGGGTGATTATCTATAAATCTTGTTATTGAATGGTTATGGAAAGTTATGAATTTGAGTTACTTTGTTTATTTTTTTTAAAGAAAAATTACACAAAAAATACATATTGTATACCAAAAGTCCTCAAAGGTTATATAAAGTATTAATATCTTGGAATAATAACTAATAACTTGTATTAATCTTATCTTACTAATAAAGCCCAAAGCTTTTATATAAAATTTAATGTCATTCCTAATAATACCATACAATCTCACTAAACTATTACATAACTACTTATATTGTAGCTTCTTACTCCACTACTCCTACCACAATTTCTTCACCTTATAATTATTTTTATTTTAAATAATTTAAACTTTAAGAATATACTTTCTTTTAAAAAAAGAAAAAAACAAGATCTAGACAATTTGATATGCTAAATTTTATTAGTTACTTCTCATAATATGTATTTAATTCCTTTCTAATTGCACATACTTAATGTGTGCCAAAATCACAAGTAACAAGTAATAATTGGAATGATTTATACTATCTATATACATAGTGTGAATAGGAATTTGGTGTGATATCGTACATAATATTATTATTTATTTTGTTAAATTTAACCTTATTTTGATACTTAATTTCAATTAACACCATTTCTAACTTCTTTAATTACTTATCTCCTTTATTATTTCGATCAATTATCTTTTTTTTTTGTATAAAATTTTATAAATTTCACACTCATAGGGTGTGCCTTTCTCACTAGAAAGTATAATAGGACTTTGGAATGATAACTAATAGCTTAGAAATAATTTGGACTTATAAAAAATAACTTGGAATAACAAGTTAGTAATTTGCAATTAACTTGGACTGATAAGTAATAATTTGACAAAATAAGTTAGAAATTTGGAATTAAATTAGAATAATATGTGTATTAACAAAACATATTATGATTGAACTATTTCAATTAATTGAAAGTGGGCAGCCAAGGGGTGGGCTGGGGCTAATATTTCCCTTCTCGGCCGATATAGTAAGGAGCCCACCCCGACCCACATGCCATGTCTAGCACTGGCAGCCCCTTGTCCAAGGCTATTTTCATACCTAATTTATGTAGAGTTTTAGCAGCAGCTATAGGTTTCCTAGATCACATAGTCAAGTACCTCTAATTACAAGCCAACCATGTACATAGTTTGCCATCGTCGTATTCCTCTTCTAACCAAAACATGAATATCTAAATCTTGGTTTAAATTTCTACGTAGTTTAGTGGTCATTTCCTCAACGCACAACTATCCAACTATGGCAATAGGAAACAATGACGGCCCCATGCACGGAACCGAAGAAGAATACGAAGACTCGGACAATGATTCTCAACAGCAAGAAGGTGATGATCAGTTGATGGGCTCTGATGAGGAACAAGACGAAGTTGACGGGCCCATCCTAAGAACAACAGGCACGACTTAGAACAAAATATGGAAGATGATTATGATGATGATCTCGAAAGTCTCCCGAGGAATTTGAAGCGGTTGAAGAAACAAGTTCCTGATCGAATCAGCAACTGTCCAGACTCGATCTTTCTCGACATCCAATCATTCTTACCGATGGAAGAAGTCATAAAAACCGGGATTTTATGGAAAAGATGGAAATTTCTTTGGACTGCAGAAACAACCCTAAATTTCAATTACCAAGGTTGGTCATCAAACTACAGCATAAGTAAGTTTGTTACCTTGATTGACAAAACCCTAGTACGATGCAGTGTGTCCCATGTTGAAAAAATTGCCATAGATGGGTTCCCTTATCAGCCTCGTTTTCTTTATGATGTGTACGGGTGGATAAGTTTGCCAACAAACATTCGATCAATGAACTCGAATCGAAATTCAAAGCACCTAATTTAAATGTCCAATATTGTTTGCCTCACTGTGTTTATGATAATTCTTTTTTGAGGAAATTAAGGTTGTCAAGCTGCGAACTTTCGGAGAGTTACAATATTAAGTGGAAGCATCTTAGCATACTAAGTCTAGAATACATAGTATTAGATGAAGAATTGTTGGGAAATATATTATCTAATTGTCCTGAATTGAATGTTTTGGAGCTAAGTATTTGTGGGGGTATAAAATGTTTTGAAATTGAATCTACAAGTTTGAGGAAGTTTGTGCTTAAGGGGTATTGGTCTAGATTTTCTGAAGACAACGAGTGCTGCTTGGAAATAGCAGCTACTAATATAAAGTCTTTGGAGATTAGTGGATTTATGCACAGAAAATTGGTTAGCATAGTGAATGCACCATCTTTTAGTTGATGCAAAGCTGGAGGAGTAGTAGAGATGATGAGGAGTTGAATATTTATAGGACAAATAGGTATTATCTTGTCGGTCTCCTTGGAAGCCTAAAGTGCGTTGAAAACCTTACTATTGGATCATGGTGCATTCAGGTCGGTCTATTTTATCTCTCCCTAGCTCTTTGTACACTGGGAAATTTTTATTCTGCATTTGATTTATGTATCAAAGGCACAATCAATTATTACTTGGACAAATTGAGTGAATTAAAATATGTGCAAACTTATATTTAAGAAAGAGATTTGAAAGCGACATTCCGATTGAATTATGTAACCAGGGCGGCAGAACTAACAAGTTTATTAGAAAGTAGAATTAGCAACTTTTACTCGAATATTTAAGTGGATGAGATTGGTCGAGTGATCTTAGTTGGAGATGGGATTACAAGTGTTTATGGATTGCACGAGAGATTCAAGTTGGGAAAATGGTTGAATTTGTCAAGCGGTGTGAAAGAAATATCGTCTTGAATCTTGAGAATAATAATGTTGGAATGTTATACCTGTTTCATTTATTTTATTACAATTTGACTTTTAAGGTCAAACAAATCAATGTTGAACGAAAAAATTCTTATATATTTATTATTTAATTTTTAATAAAATTTCTTCAACAAAAATGAAATGTATATCAAATATTACCATTTGTAAATTTACAATTTTGAAAAAATTAAAAAATCTATATAAAACCAAGTTTTGAATACTTAGTACATTCATCAAAAAAAAGTCAGCAACTGTGCACATACAAGTTTTTAACATATGTAACAATATTTTACTAGCATCGTAATTCTTAATTTAGGTTTGTAACATAGGAAGCCTAGGAAGTTAAGAAACGACGTGTGATGAGAGGACCATTCTTTGGAAATTGAATTAAATGTTCGTGGTTTCATAAAACTCAATAATCCAGAAGTTTGAGGGTAGATTTTTTAAAACTATATCTTAAATTCTTGTCGCTATGGATTTACATACTCTGGATATTTTCTCGGTCTTGCTTTGGTAAACCAGGTTTTATCGTTATTGAAGTTCAGAGTAATACGATTGCCACAGCTAAAATGCAAATGTCTAACACTAAATGCACAGATGGAAACACAGATTGAAAAATGGGACACTCTAGGGATTGAGCTTTTGCTGCAAATCTCACCTAACTTGGAGACTGCAGTCATAGACATGATGCCACCTTACAAGGAGGTGAGTTCTTTTTTTTCCTCTCTCCTTAATCTTTATTCAGACCTGCTGAGTACCAACCATCAAGTTTGCTGATATCCAACACTATGCCATGGGCATGTCCCTAACTCTAGTTCTACAGTTATTATTTAGAATATTATTAGAATAATTAATATAATAATTTTTTTGAATGTAATGTAAATAAGATAAAAAAAAAAGATAATTAAGATAAAAAAAAAAGAAGACAATTGTTATGTTAGAATAACTAATAAATATAACAATTTTTTGAATGTAATGTAAGTAAGATAAAGAAAGACGATGAAAAAATGTGTTATGAAATGATTAAAAATATTATTCGAAAAATAATGAAAAACTTTTCTATCCAAACATATTTCTCAAATTTTTAGTTGGTTCAAACATAAATTGTTTTTTTGGTTTGGTAGGATTGCTAAATTTGCTAACCAGTAGATAACCAAGCTTCACAGTAAAGAAAATCATCTCCCGGATCATTATATAGCTTTCGTGTTTGGATAAATCGGTCCATTATGATCAGCACTTTCGTGAATCTTTTATTTTATTTTAGGGATAATTTCATAATCCCCGAAGTTTATGTTAATATCACTTAGCATCCTTAAAATTTTAAAAATATCGCATACCTCCCTACTATTGTAAGTGGCCCCATCTTTAGTACTAAATAGTATGAAAAGATATTTATACCCTCATTACATTACTCATATTATGAAATGGGTAGTTTCAAAAACCTCCCCTAAGATTTTTTAACAATTTCACTTAATACCCTTTAAATTCCTAACAAATTTTTTAGAGCTGTTCAACTTATTATTATAATAATATGTGCACACTAATTTGTATTGTGTTTGTCTCATTGAACAAAAAAATAAACACATAGAAACATATCATATATTATAATAAAATAAATATAATAATTACTTTTTTAGGGAATCGCAAACTCGTGAATAAAAAAAGTTAAAAACAATAAAAAATTTGTCAACTAATTTAAGACTTTGAATACGTTAACATGGTTGTTTGTATCAATTCGAATAAAATTTGAAATATGTAAAAATACACCATGTAATAAATAAATGAATTTGGTATATTTTGTTTAGAAAATCACAAACTTGAAATAGAAAAATATAAAATGTATGTACATTGCAAAAATGTATGTGCATGTAATGTTATTGTGTGCATCGATTTCAAAAAGTTGGAACAAGTAGAAAGCACTATATATTTTAATAAAAAAATTGATATTTTATTTGAGAAATTACAAATGCTAAGAAAAATTAAAATGAACTTTTGATCATAGTTCTTTTAATTCTAAAATTGTATACGAATATATATATGTATATATATATATATATATATATATAAGCGTACTAAAATGCTTGTCGCATTGAACAAAAATTTAGAACACGTAGAAAAATACTATATATTCTAAGAAAAATGTTGGTATTTTGTTTAGTAAATCACAAATTTATAAACTGAAATATATATTTTTTATATTAATAACATTAAGTTACAACCTAATGTTATTTGTGAATAATTATATTTACACCTCTCTAATTTTCTTTTCCTTTTTTCCAACCATTTTAATAAGTTAAAATTTTGTTAGTAAGGGTAAAATTGGAATGAAATTATTCTCTCTCCCCTTAAATTAATTTTTTAAGCATTTGGGCTGAAAATGTTGCAAACAAATTGGAATTAGAAGAGGTAAGTGATACTTTTTAAAATTCATGGATATTAAGTGATATTAGCATAAACCTCATTATCTCTTTATTTTATTTTAATTGATGTTTGTAATTTTAGAATGTTTATGCACTCATTTGTGCTTATAGAGTATATATGCCATCCTTGTAATTTTACTTAATTCATTGCAATAATCACAAAGAAAAAGAAGTGTAAGCCTTACTCTCTAGTTAAGAATTTCCTCAATGCAAGAAATATAGCTTAGGAATTAGGATCATGTTAATGCTGGCCATGTATCTTATTGAATCTTTACTTTGCAGCTTCGCTTTGATACGAACTCTATGAGTGATTACAACTTTGACGTGAAGAACTACTTGATATCAAGATTTCGCCATATACTTCCCTTGAAAGTCATAAAAATTTGTGGATTCTGGGAAGGGAATACAGAGAACATCATTCAGTTTGCACAGGCTATGCTAAAGAATTCTTTGATGCTGCAGAAATTTGTATTTGATGTTCTAAAGGAACACCCGTTCGCGAAAGGTCCCTGTCCTCGCAATCTCTCCAAGTGGCCCAGAAATTGTTAAGCTTCCCTAGATCTTCTCGGGATGCCATTGTTTTACTGTGAAGAAGATGCAGCAAACTGAATTATCTTCTCATTATTTGGTTGTTTACTTTACTAGAATTAGAATATTCGAGTAGATTTACAATGTTCAAGGACTATAGTTTCACATCTATTGCTGATATTTTTCTGGATTAACATGTTCAATCAGGGTTCAATCAGTGTTTCTTGTGTTGAAACTAGCTAGGATATAATTGGTATATATTGCTAGAACCTTTCTAGTTTAGCTATGAAATTGAGCAATTATTACTTGATTGGGGAATTTTATAGTTTCGTTAAGGCATAATTTGTTATACATTAAAATTTGTATTGTATATGCAACCACATCATCATAAGTTTTTTTGTTGTCGTTCATTTTTTATTTGATGGACGATTTGTAAGAACTATCATAAGCCGTTGTAATATGCGTAACCTTGGAAAAAGAGAGGTAACTTAGCCTTCTCTTAAACTTTTCTTTGCCAAAAAAACAAAAAAAAAAAAATTACTCAAGAAATGTTTTCAATTTTATCTAAATTCAAAGAGAAAATGCATTATTAGTTTATACTTTTCTACATAGTAGGAAAAGGCATTCTCTGCAGCAATTTACTAATAAACTAAACGATAAAACAAAATAAACTCCAAATGGTGGTTGCAAGCCTTTCTCAAAATTCTCAACCTTGATATAAGGAAATGGTTCTTCACAAATTCAATTATTCAAGTCTTCTTATAGCTGGCATATCTAGGGATGGAGTTGTCAGTTTGGAGTGCATTTTGATTTGTTATTTACATAGTTATGACAGACCTGAACCAACCACTTAACGTGTGTTTAGTTTATGAGTACGATGGAAAAAAATAAAAATTAAAGATAATAATATTCATAAATATTATTTGGCTAATTAGTATAGAGATTATTTTATGAGAATGAAAGTGTCAGAAAAAATTTATTTTTATTTTTTACTTATGGTATAAGTTTTAAATTGATTAACTTACTCACATAGTAAAATTTATTCCTTATTCAAACCAAACAAGTAAGAGAGAATAATACAAAATCCTATACTAATAGTAGAGTAGCTTTTAAAAGTTTCATTCTAAATTTGATACCCGAATTCAAATCAAACACCTGCTTAGTATTCTTAATAGTTGGTTGGTAGTCTATAATTAACGAAAGCTCCATTTAAAGTTGGAAATTTTCTCGTGGTTCTGGACCAATTATTTTCAAGTAATTAGTCTCGACAAAATTTTCGCAGAATCTCCATATCCAAATCAAAATCAAATCAATTGAAAGAAACACGTCTTCACCAACATATGGCGACAATTGGTCCGGAGTTTGTACTTTGTGCATTGTGCACCCATTTGTCAATAAACATGTTTGGCATTTTCCTCTTGTTGTAGCATTTTATGGGATGTTCTTACCTCCAATTTTACATTTGCAAAGTCCATGGTTCATTGGATCATTTCGTGAATCAGAATGAGTTAAGAAGTCCATGATCTTCTAAAGTGCATAAAGTTTAGCTTTGTGAAACGTAAGTAATCCTTAAAAAAAAAAAAAAAAAAAAAAAAAAGAGAAGAAAAAAAGGAAAACATTAGGGGTAGTCATGTGCAAAACTCTCTCGTTCATATCACATTTGTCAAATATCATGCATCTCATTAGTGAAATCATTTTACCTCTGAAGTTTATTAAATAAATTTCAAGATTTGACCAAATTATGAATATCTACTTTAAAGTTAAGTCTGTTAAAACTCCTATTCAAAAGACTAAATTGCCTTTACCTTATCACCATCAGCCAGTCCTTACATCCCCAACAACAACCCCAATTCCTTTCGGGTTTGGTTGAGATAGAACCGTGTGTGGTGGTGGTGGTAGCTATGGCATGAGAGAGTTGGAGATGTGGAGGCTGATGCATGCATGATTTTGCATGGTATTTTAGGAACTTCAGTATAAGATTTTATTATAGTCATTGACAGATTGATAGTCAATGTGACGTTGACTCACGACAAGGGAGAATTTGTTATAAATTTAGTATAGGTAAAAAGGTATTTGTAATTTAGTCAAATCTTGAAGTTTATTTAGAAGTTTGATCGACCACCTCAGAAGTGAGGAGCAGTAACTGTAATTAACCCTCCTTTCCAAATGCAATAGATATGCATTCCCTCAAAAAGAAAAAGGGAAATGTAACATACATGCTTTATATACATGTTTTTTTTTTTTTTTTTTTTTTTTTTGCCTTTTTTAAGTAGGAAAAAGGAATGGAAGAATAGGACAGTAAATATCCGAGGGAATGAAAAAATGAAATTGTGATTGTGATTATAGAGTCTCCCTATTATGAGACAAAAATAATAATATCCTTCAACCCATGGTTGTATTAGATTAATTAGAGAATTGGGTTGCTTATGGAGTACCAAATTTGTATCACAAAGAAGGCAAATTCGCCACTTCCTAAGTTTTGAGAGTCCAATTAAATTTAGAAAAATTCTATAGTCTTTTTTTAGAAAAACACTCTCTTATACTTTAAGGACTTATACAATACAATACTGTGTACTTTAAAAACTTGTATTGTACAAATCTCTAAAGTTAAAGGAATGATTCCCTCAACGGATACTGTATAATTTCTCTTAAATTTATTACCCATATGAGACAATTAGTTTTTGATGTTTTTTTAAATATAAACAAAACTTGGAATGGGACAAATGATAAAACAAATACAAAACTAACAATGCCTATGCCAATGGTATTTTTATTAGGAAAATACTTACATAAACTCGGTTTTTTACTCCACCTGTAAACTTTACGGTCAAGATTAAATCTTATAGAATCTTTCTTACATCAGCTAATGTCATAGACTCCATAACATTTAATCTACACTGGATCGAAGAAGGTCTACCTAAGTATTCCTTTTTTACTATTAATCTAGAATAAATGAAAAAAAGAAATAGAAATCTTGTGGGATCCCACAAGAAAAGATTTGATAGATTGTTGTATTTTGTTTATTGTCAAAAAAAAAAAGATTTAATAAATGGAATTTCTATTTATAAAATTCCATTTGATAATTCTTTTCTTGTGGGATTGTTGTTGCTGGCTTATATAATGACATCACCAGTATTTTAGGTTTCATTAATATTTCTTTTATGAATTAAATTTAGGAGATGTCGTCACTCTCCACCATGGTGAAGGTTTTTTTTTTTTTTTGAGTAGCTTATCCATGGCCATACTCTTTTGAGGAGAGTATCAAGCAGTTTAAACTCTTGAAACATGGAGTGTGCATGTAGTTGTGACTTAGAATTGATTAGTTTTGAAATTGATACAAAACCGAGTCCTTCTATTCTTTACTTGAACTTTTGTGATTGAAGTGGTATTGGAGTTAGCACTTTCTTGAATGGTACCCAATCAGACAAGTTTTGCAACTTCCTCTCTACCATCGACTTTCCCTCTTGAATTTGGGACAAGTGATGGACCACCTTAGCTCCAGATCTCTCACACCTTTCAACACTTGGTTGCTCCCATCATTCATGCTGTTGATAGAGGCTATTTTCATTGTCAACCTCCCATGGCTCAGAATCTTCTTTGCAAGTATTGTAACAGTTTGAAACACGTTCCTCATTTGCATCTTCGTCTTTAAATTGGTAGTCTTTGAAGTAGCATCTAGGAAAGAACTCTTGATCCTTCAAGTTTGATTTTGCTTTTCAACATTCCAAGGTTGGCTTATGGTGCACTTTTTCTCATCACCAACTTCTAGATAATGAGGAATGTTGTATTTTTGTTGTCTTTTCAATTTATCATCTTTTGTGACCAGGAGCCATTCTTCTTGTTTTTTGTTTGAAGATTCATCATGAACTTTGATGTCACAGACAACATGTTCATCTTGGACTACAAATGACATCGGGACAAAGGATCGAAATTGGATGGTCTTCAATAATGCCCCCGACTTATTACTTGAAGACAAACAGCTTGCCAGTGTCAAAGGTTGACTTAGATGACCTCTAGAGGTAGTGACATGATTTGCCTCGTTGCCTTCACACAAGCTTTAAAATGACGTCTTTGAGAATGAATCACTTTTTCGTAGGGTAGTCAATGAGGCGATGGTATTTGTAATACCTAGGCTCATTGCCTCGCCCTATGTCCATACACAATGGACTCACAATACTTAGATGGTGGAAGTTGGATAACCTTCTTCTCGAGCAAGTAGTCAAGTACAATAGGTACATTAGAGTCGAGAAATGGATAGATCTTCTCCAACACTTCAGGCATATATCGTGGTCTTTCCCTTTGTTGAACTGAGATAAGGATTGTAGTTATAGCCATTGAATTCTCAAAGTCACTTGAAACTTTATCACTTTCGTCCCACTACTTTCATCATTTTCCTTCGTATCTGCTACATAGAAAGGTTTAGGAATAGAAGTGAATAGCTATTCTAGTTTTCATGTCATCAGTACGAATCATCAACTCATTAAAGTACATGGTTTGATACCTTGTAGGATGTAAAGTAGACGCCAATGCAGTCCTTGCATGCATGTTTCAACAGCAGAGGCTTCTGACAATCTTTCTGTGTACTCTAAACTTAATGTATGGCCACCAGTTGATGTAGTCCACCACGGGTTTGCTTTTCTGTTGTTTAGTTTTTGTGAGTTCCACATACCCATGGTGGACTAACTGTGCGGCGTCTACTATAGAATTGGCCTAAGAAATCCGTATCCATATGATCCTAATTGTCGATCAACTCTGGTTCTAATTTAGCATACTGGTCAAAGGCATTTCCCTTAAAGGAAGGAACGAATTGCTTCACCAATAAGTCTCCATCAGTCTGACACTATCACACATCTCAGCAAAATGAGGCACATATTGTTTGGGGTTTCCCTTACCATCAAACTCATGAAACTTAGGAGGTTAGTAGCCAATGGGCAATCTGAGGCAACCAATCTACTTGCTATAAGGCTTCGAGTACATCAGAGTGCTTTTAGATTGTGCCTCATATTAAGAACGAATGGTGTTAGTTATAATACCTTGTATCTTCTGCATCGATAATGAATTGACACATGATTGATATTCCTTTGAAGTCAAAGCATCAGGCTCTTTGTTAATGGTAGGACTTGCCTTGTTTCACCATGGTTGAGTTGGCTTGTCTCACCAAGCTGTTGAGCCTCCAACTAGATGAGGTCCTCATTAAAATGTCAATTTGTGCATCTTTCTCTTCTATGGTCTTTGTCAATTTCTCAATTGCTTGAGCCATAGATGCCAACTGGTTCTCTACAGAAATAGCACCTATTGCCATGATAAGTGCAACTACCATAGAAAGCATGTAGGAATCCTTTTCTTTCGGTAAACTCCAAGATTTTGACACTTTAGATGTCGATTTCAGACTTGATCTAATGCCTAAGCATATCCTTGAAGCAGAGTCCTTCTTGATGGATTGAAGATGCTCCTCTTTCCTTGCACCCAACGACGACAAAATGATAGGAACTCGAACCTTGAGATGCTTGCTTTTACCATCAACTTTGCATGTCACTAGAGCATTGATTGTAGCCATTGGAGAAGTGTAGCCTTATAGATTGGTTGAAGATTGAGAGGAAAGGCAGAGAGGTCCACTAGGTATGCCAAAAATTTATACGCACAAATTTCGTGCCTGAAAATTATGACAAGAAATAAATACACAAATGAGAAGACAATTTTTTTTTTAATTTAAGAAGAACATCAGGCTACAATCTCTGCAATTTTAACACCATTTGTAAGTTGTAAATCCTCTAATTCGATCTTTGGATTTGGTGAGATCCAAGGGGTGCTTTTTGTGGGCTTGATCTTGAACCGTTGGTGGTATTTTTCATTTTCTCTTGTGCAAGCAACTAAGAGCAGTAGTGGAAATCGAGGGCTTGAGTGATCCCGATTTACACGGAGTTGATGAAGAACACGAACTTTGATTGTCATTCCTCTTATTTGAACTCCAAATCTGGTGACGATCCAAGAACCGAGGCAGGTTTGATCCTGAATTGTCGATATATTGACAACAATCTGAGGGCCATAGTAGGCTTGATCTTGAACCATTGAATTGCTTAATTTCTCGTAGAAGAAATCGATGGAGGATGTGTACACAGAGGGCTTGAAACCTGATCTCTATAGAAAGAGTGTTAAAGAACATGAACTTTGATTGTCGTGAAATATGCAACAATACTGTCATTTCTCGTACTTATTGATCTTCTACGTTGTTTACGTCTTATTCTTTGGAGTATTGACATGCTTGAGTTGTTGAAAAACTTGACTTGTTCTTGGTATAGAAGATGCGACACCTTGTGATCTGCTTGTTGATCTCCCATGTTTGAAGTATTGCTGTTAAGAGTGTTGCTTCCCCTCCATGCTTTTTTGGTTCTTGGAAATTAATTCTTTCTTCTTCAATGACTATGGCATCCTTTTTATAGGGTAAGAATGAAAGTTTTAATTCATGAAAGCCAAAATCAATCAACTTAATTAAGAGTAAATTAATCCCCCTAATTTGCTCTAATTGATTTCATTAATTTTCTCAATTAAAGAGATTTTATCTCTTTTGATTGATTCTAGAACATTTTAGCTTGTTGGGTTAAAACAATGTCTAATGGGTTCGATCTGTACATTTTACCCAGTTCATAAGGATATAAGCCTATTTAACTTTGAGACATTGTTCAACATCTCAATTTTGTTGAATCCAAAATTAATTGAGATTAGTCCATTATAATTTCAATTAATTATATTTTATTGTCTACAAACACGATTCCAAAGTGTTATTTAATTTGATACTGCTGAATAGTTCAAGGGGCCAATTTGGTAAATGAATAATTCGATAAGAAATGTTACATATGATATCTAGGTGTAGAAATAATCTTTGCTTTTAACTTAGGAAGTTTTTGTTGAAGAATCTTGTTTATTTGCTAATATTTTGTATTCATAGTTTATTGAAGGGGACAAATGTCGCAAAAATAACATCGCGGGCCAAGGCATATTTGGATATAATACTTGAGGTGGGGTTTAACTTAATTAATTTAAAAAAAAAAAAAAACAATATAATGGTGAGGAAAAGAGAAATGATATTTTTCATCAAAAATTTCGCACCAAAATATCACCATTTGTGTAGAATGCAAAGGTAGAAAGATGACATGTCATTTTCCATCCTCATCAATAATCTTATGCAACTTTTTTTTTTTTAAATTTGGTTCTATCTAAAAATTTTTGTTCCTCAAATTCTCTAAATCTGGCATCATTTTCCTTTCACCTCCTTCCTAAGTTTTATCATCCTCTATTTTATAGACACCTATGCTATAAATTTATAACTCATTTGACAAAGTTATAATTAGAGTTAATCTAGATCTATTTAACTTTCAAAATCTACTATTCAATAGATGAAATATAATTTATAAAGTCACAAATTTAGTACTAATATCAAAATATTTTACGTTAAAAAATTATATTGAATCATTAACTGTTGATTTTAGATACTAAGACAGATTTTGTTACTTTTTTTCCGTAGAGTTAGTGACAAATTCGGTTACTTTTGTCAATTTGTAGGATGTACTGCAATAGATGAGACAATCCACATAAGCATTTCATGTAATTGATAATAAGTTTGTGACTGATGTACTGATGAATGATAACGTTCAATAACAGATAAAAACAGATGATAACATTCTCATATAAATATGGGAATGCATAGCAACTAACGACGATTAAACATCGGGAAATAAATAACCTGCACTAGAGACAATCAACATCGGTCATGGCAAACTAAATCAGTACTACGGTAGTAGAACACATGTACTGCCACTTTCCTATATCACTCGATAAACAAAACAATTGGCAGTCTGGTACTCGTTAAGAAACATTAAAAAAAGAAGAAAACACAAATTCATGCTAGAAATGTTGCATCAAATGATAAGGATAAATTAATCGGCTACATGTTAATCCCATTGGCATCCATTCACAGTCATTCCTCCATCCACAGTTACTACTTGTCCAGATATGTACGAAGCAGCAGGGAGACAAAGGAATACCACCACCGATGCAACTTCTTCGGGTTCTCCAATTCTCCTCATTGGAGTTCTTGATTCTATTTTCTTCAAGTTGTCATTGGCATTAAGCCAATCTTCCACTAGTGGGGTTCTAATAAACCACGGTGCGACACAATTGACCCGAACATTATCTTTAGCCCATTCACAAGCCAAACTTCTTTCTCGTGAGTTGATTGATTGCCCCTTTTGTTGCCGAATAAACAGCTGAATATTGCACACTAACAAGACCTGCAACAGACGAAATGAACACAATATTTCCGATCCCAGATCCTTTCAAGAGAGGATAAGCAAGTTGGGAGAAATGGAAACAAGATTCTAGATTGGTAGACATAATCATATCATAATCTTCGGAGGTAAATTCTTCGGCTGGCTTTCCTACGCCTGTTCCAACATTGTTTATGAGAATATTCAGCTTTCGATCGAAGAGAGAAGAGACCTTTTCGATGATCTTAGTTCTCTGCTCTCTTGAAGATGCATCACAGACGGAACCAGTGACTTTAAATCCCTTGGAGGACCACTCTTGCAAGCATTTGTTGAGCTCTACTGCGTTTCTGGAAAATGTGTGAACTGTGGCACCAAGTTGAGCTAATTCCTCCACAATTGCATGGCCAATTCCACGAGTGCCACCGGTGACAAGGACTGTCTTTCCCATGAGAGAGAGTCCATCTTGATGTTCTTTCTCCGGTCTGTGCCATGGTTGATAGTTATTAGATATATTTCAGGCGCCTGAGGGAGGAGATAGAGATACACTAAGAATTGCAATGACGTCAATGAAGTTTCTGGGTGGAAAAACTTATAATGACAAATCTCCCAACAAATGACAAAAGAGCTTTGTCATTTTGTAATTGATTGGGTCTCCAAAGGGAAAATCTTTGACTAATTTTATTTTTTTGTGATCCGACCATAACGCATAGAGAAGTGGGCTCCGCAATTAAGTTTTAATAAAGCTACCTCCCAACAAATGACAAAAGAGCTTTGTCACTTTGTAGTTGATTGGGTTTCTAAATGGAAAATGTTTGACTAATTTTATTTTTTTGTGATTCGACCATAACGCATACAGAAGTGGGCTCGCAATTAAGTTTTAATAAAGCTACCTCCCAACAAATGACAAAAGAGCTTTGTCATTTTGAAGTTGATTGGGTTTCCTAAATGGAAAATGTTTGATTCTAATTTTATTTTTTTGTGATTCGACCATAACTCATAGAGAAGTGGGCTCCGCAATTAAGTTTTATTAAAGTTTTTTTTTTTTTTTGGTGTAGAAAAACGTATACAATGACAAGTCTCCCTAACAAACTTACTTTAAAATGACAAAACGCCTTCGTAATTTTGTACTTCATTCATTCATTTGGTGAAGTGAAGAATTTTTTGGTAAGTTTTGGTCAATGTGAATTTTACTTACCATAATAAACAAAAATTGGGCCCTATTTTTCAGTTTGTTAGTAAACGTTTCTTGCAGACAATCCTAAATAAGATTTACTTTCACTCTACCACTTAAAGGTTTAGAATTACTATTAATTTAGTTCTTATACAATTATTTTTAAAATATTTAAATCTCTTTATTAAATCTAACTCAACATAGTTGTGCCTTATAAAAATATACTTATAACTTTATCTAAATAAAAAGCCACATCTACAAATTTCATTCTCTTTTTTTTTTTCTTCTCTTTTTAACTGATTAACATTTTCCTTTCTCTCTCTTTTGGTTGATATGATACAACAATTTTTCATGTTTCAAAATTTATCAAGCTCTATTAATGGGGAAAAATATATTTTGGATGTCATAGAAATTTTGTCCATACATGAATAATTTGAGGAAAAAGGATCATTTTAGTTAAAAATTTTAACACCGTTTGATTTGATTGTAGATTGCGGGACTTTAGTGCTTAAAAAAAATGTTAGGGAATAAAATGATATTAATCCTAAATATTAAGGGGTAAAATGAAATTAACCTCTTAATAATGACAAATCGACGGAACAAACTACAGAAAAGGACAAAAGTTTTGCAAGTTACTATTTGATTCTTTGTGGAATGGAAAATTCTTGCGATTTGAGGGTTTTGCAAACTGCAAGACAAAAAGGGAAAGGGGCTTATGGACTCGCATATAGGAAATATTTTGGTAGATTCAGTTTTTTACTCTATTTGTAAACTTTATTGCATGGATAAAATTTTATAGAATAAATGATCATAATGTAACAACATAGTGTACCCTATGGCATTTTGATCATGGATTTGGGTCATTAGAGGGTATGAGGGAGAGGTGAAGTTTTTTTGAAAAAATGACATGAAGTAAGTATGATTTCATATAATTTAATTCTAATCACAAGATTTACAGATGAAACTCAAAACTAGATGTATATAAATATTTCCACCTGATATAAACTCTATTCATTTGTATCCAATGATATAGGAGAACAACATGTTAGTGTATGCTCTAAAACCAATTTGTTTTAAGGATGAATTACACTTTTATATTTATGTATATTTTGTAATATGGCTTTGTTTGAATAAAATATATATATATGAAAAATCATAAATAGTTATGATGTAATTATATTTTATTCGTGAATATCACTAATCGTTGTGTTTGACACTGATAGATTAGCACATAAGTGTATGTGGATGCTTGTTGAGAATAAGTGCATCGGATTGACCCGCTAAAAGTATTTCACATGGATTATTATTTAAATACTAGTGGATTAATTTCTCTGTAATATAGTGTAATGATCCTTTGACTTGAGGTCATGAGTTTATCTTGACTGTGGATTATTATACTTTAACTCTATTAGTCGTTATTCTTAATGAGTCGCGTATGCTGTATAATTCGGGTATAATATGAATCACGATAAGATAAGATATAACCAAGACAGGATTCACCACTCCTTATAATAGGAGAGTATATTCCAGTATGGCCACTTCTTGAAATAAGATTCAACATTCTTTGTGCAAAGTGGAAATATAACTAACAGTGTCTTAAATTCTATTTCAAGTGAGTTGTATTTTGAAAAGAAGTAAATTTGATTAATTCGATAAGAGTTGGCATTATATCTATACTCTTAAATCAATTGGGATACAGGTTGGTGAAAGGATAATAATTACACGGGAATTAAATCACGATCGGTGATGTCGAACCATTTGACATATCTCAATACTTGGGTGGTCATGATGCTTTCCTAGAAGCTAATCTTGATTATTATAGGTATAAATTAATTAATTGGGGATCAATAATAAATTAAAGGTATTTAATATATCTAATCCTAATTAATTTAGGATTATAATTTATACTTATTGCTAACGTGATTGGGAATCTAAAGGGTCACACACTTAAAGATAATTAATTTGGGGTTAAATTGATTTTTGATAAGTATGAGATACTTATGGGTTAATTTATGAGATAAATTAACTTTTGGGTATAATTGTAATAAATATAAATATTGGGAGCTAATGTGTAATATATGTTAGAAATTCTAATGATTTTATACTTATTTATATGCCCTTGACCCAAACTAGTTAGAATTGTTATAATTCCTTAAACCCAATTTAATTGAAATTCTAAACTATATTATATTATATTATATTATATTGTATTGTATTGTATTGTATTGTATTGTATTGTATTGTATTGTATTGTATTGTATTGTATTGTATTGTATTGTATTGTATTGTATTGTATTGTATTGTATTGTATTGTATTACGTACAATATAGTATCGTACCGTATCGTATTGTATTGTATTGTATTGTATTATATTATATTATACTATATTATATTATACTATATATATATATATATATATATATATATATATATATATAAGTGCAAGACTAATACATATATAAATAATAGTAGTAGTACTTGTGCAGAATATAAGAATTAAAAAAGAAAAGCCGTGCAAAAATTTTAGCAAAATCTGAAAGTCACGTTTAAAAATTGAAGAGCAAGCATTTCGTAGTTTGAATCAATCAATCTTGTGAAAATTCCTAATTTAATTATTTGTGTGGATACCATTAGAGGTCAGGCACTTGTGCGGCTTGTGGATCGACGTCCCAAATATATTAGAAATTTTACCGCAATTTTAAAGTATAATCTTTATACTTTTCTTGTATTACACATAAATTAATCAAGCTAATCCGTGATAGAAAAATAAAAATTTTAAATTTCACTGCGTTACTCTGATTATTTACTTTCTTTTACATCAACAAGGTCAAACCTACCAAAGTCTAAGACTTAACAATTGATAGTCGAAATCACAATTGATAAAGGGTTCGTAAAATCGCCAATTTAGAATAGGAATTTGCTTTTCTTTTTTGTTTTCGTTAATATTGTGGAAGACCTAATATATAATTATACAAGAGCAGTAGCTATACGAAATTCTTGACAATTTGGCTTGGAAAATTAGAAAATGGATACAGTAGTACAATACCAACTTGAAATAGTAAAATCTTAACCAAGAAAACCGAGTAGAAGTTTGTAAAATAGGTTTATGTTGGTCTACAGGCTATAAAAACTTATGATTAATTGCTCAAGAGAAAAAGTTAATAAATAAATCAAATTAAAAGATAATAGTTAATGAAAAGACAGTTAGAAGTTTAAGGAAGTTATTTGTAGTGGTTAAAAGAAGTTATAAAAGGTTGTTTTTTTATTTTTTAAATTTACTTGTCTCCTTATTCTTTAATAACTCGAATCCATGATTAATAGATCATTAGGAAAAGTATAATAAAATAATCTTATTGTACTTTAAAATTTTGTACAATATTACATGTGTTTTAAAAAAATTTACTGCACAAACCTTTAAAATCAACAGAATGATTAATTCAATGAGACTTTAGAATTCTCATTACATTACACTAAATTATACAAAATTATTCATGAATTATTAAAGTAATAATAATAGTGAAAATTTGTATGTCACAATACACTTGGCAAGAGCATCCAAAAATTGGTTCCAAAGTAAAATAGGAGTAACTCCATATATTGTTATTGCTGTAAAGAATTTTAAGAAAGAAAAAAAAATAGTATATATACGTACGGCTTTTATCAATTTGCATTTTTTAAATTATACTCGATTTTCACTTTACATCTTATATTTATTTTTTTGACACATTAGTTTAAGAGTTCGTGCATTGCACGTTGGTAGGTGATTTCAGACTCTAATTATTTGCATATTTTTGTTAAGATTAATCAAAGAAAAAGTTTTGTTTTGATAACTAAAATTAGCAACATAGGGATAATGGAGGCACTGTAAACTTTATTTTAAGAATAATCATATTTAGTCTAACATGGATTTCATTTTTCAAATATTATAAAAATCTACTTCTGAAAGTTGTATAATTTGTGGTTGTCTCAAATAACACCTCTAATATGCTTTTTTTTTTTAATAACATCAAAATATTACTTTAAAAATATAGCTTTAATAAACCTATGTAATTTGAGTTTGTATTTCTCTCCAAATTTTCTATATGTATTACCACCTATGTTTCCTCAACTATTACTAAGGCATTTTTTTATGACTAATATCAGTTAAAATTTTTTTTAACTACTCTAAGATTTCCTTAATTGACATATTCTAATTTGGTTTTCTTTTTTTCCTTCATCTATTTACCTATATCTTCTTTTAAATCAACTAATTGTGACCATAATAATAATTAATTTAATGAAGAGACATTTTTTCTGTGATCATTTAAAGTTCAGATACAACCAACTATACCTTAACAAACAACTATATCGAGTTGGTTCTTTTTAAAGAACTATGTTTTTAAAGCTTGAGATACATTACAAGTTTGTCATATACCATAGCTATCTCAATTATATCATCTTCAAACAATATTCTTCTAATAGGAAGTATTTTTTTCCACAAAATAATGTAATTTATTAGTTCCAAATCTAAATAAGAAAATAGTAAGTATAATTAACATACTGAACTATATTATGAAAACTAGAAAGGGTGTTAGATATTTCAATACCATCTAGGGGAATACATTGTGCTAATGCTAAACTATCAGTTGAAACTTATGTAAGGGTAATCTCTTTTAAATACAAAAATTAAATTCAATTTCAAATATGAGATTTGCATGTCTTTACATAGAAATCTAGTAATAATGATAATGACAATTAGTCTAATAACAATTCAAAATATTCTTGACAATGATGATAATAATTACTCTAATAATTTAAAATTATATTAAATTAACTTTACGTACGTCATTGTTGTTCTCTTTTTCATCTAACCATCAAATTTCACATCATAAATAGAAAATCAAGCTATCATGTATAGCAATTGAACAATAACTTAACCAAATTAGAAAGTTGGTGTGCATGAAATTACCTCAACTCATTAAAATTATTTTAAATCCTTCCAATATTGGTACCTAAATCTTTTCTTTGAATTTTCTTTTCATTTTATAAGAATGCTACAACAAATTTTTTCCTCTTTTTTTTTGAGTTTTTTCTGTATGGCCTCTCATTCATTCTATTATATTATACCTTGCAAACCAAATAATTTCAATATAAGAATTCTTTCTCAAATACGTTTATTTTATAGTAGATTTCTAAAATATTTTTCTAAATAGTTCATTGGGAATCCAAATTTTAAACAATTTATCTCTTTTATTGGGAAGGGTCATAGTGAAACAATTATTGTTTAATTGCTAAATTCATCTCAAATATCAATTCGTTGTCCACCCCGAATGAGATGGTTAGCTAGCAAGTTAGCGCAAATCTTATATATAAATATGATATAAGTAGTTCAATCTCTTGTTGTGGTATAGTAAAGAACTAGATTTCCATTAGTCCCTTATTCTGATACCAAGAAGGGAAAATTGACTTCTTCTTAATTTACACTGTAAATATTTAGTTTGTAATATAAAATAATTTTGAAGAATTAATGGGTGAATGATATACTTAAAAATAAATAAAATTGATCACACATACACTGCACAGTGGTGGCACATGTGCGCTATGGATAGAATCAAAATGAGATCAGCGCACATGTACTGCTACTGTGCAGCGCATGTGTGCGCGCTCCTGAATCCTGACCGTTGGAAATTGAAAAATGGATAAAATGGAAAGAGTTACAACTTTTGGTTCAAGAGGTGTGCTCCATGGATTCAAAAGGTGTATTCCAATGGATTCTCCTACATTTTCATCTTTATAAAAGGGACATTTCTACTAATTCATAACAACAATTATTATTAAAATTCTATCTCTCCATATACATTGTTCTTGGGAAGATTTTTTATCCTTTTTTACTGTTAAAAATCTTTAAAATTTTGTTGTATCGTAGAGGTAGATTGCTATTAACCCAAGCAAACAATTGAGTATAGTAGGGGCAATCAAAAATTTAAGGAAAGTGTTATACATGCCTAAAATTTTATATATTTTGATATCCCCAATTTCATTAAAAATACTTGTTTCCTACTCCACATTTGCAATCTTTGATCAACAATCTTAAGGTTTTGAGTATGAGCAACCATAGAAACAAGTGGTGAGTCTGCCTTCAAAGTGATGAATCAAGATTTCGTCAAGTTAGATTGCTTTGATGGTACCGAAACAAATTTCAACCGATGGGAAGACAAAATGATATTTTTTCTTACTACATTAAAAGTTACATATGTCTTAGACTCTGCATTGTCTGAAATTCCTGCGCCAACCATTGGTGATTTGAAGGAACTCAAGGCACAAAGTGAGAAAAGGAAGGAGGATGAGATCGTTTGTAGATGTCACATTCTCAACACCTTTTCTGACCTATCTTTATGATCTTTTCACAACGGTCAAGTCTCTAAAAGAATTTTGTGCTACCTTGGAATACAAATATGCTATACAAAAACAAGGTGCGGACAAATTTCTTATTAAAAATATTTTGAATTCTGTATTGTTGACTCTTATTCTATTTTGGATCAAGTTCATGGCCTTCAAATTATTGTTTCAAAGTTAGAAGATCTTGGTGTTAAAATTTCAGAGTCATTGCAAGTGGGGACAATTATTGCAAAATTACCTTCTAGTTGGAATGATTATCAAAATAAAAAAAATGTTTCATACTACTAAAATTTTAACAATTGATCAAGTTTTGAAACATATGAGAATCAAAGAAGATACTAGAAATCTTCATAAGAAGGATTTATAATTTGTCTCAAAAGTGAATTTTATTGATGAGAATAAGAGTTAAACCACAAATTCTAAGAGAAAATTTTCTTAAAATACTAATTCTAAAGACAAGTTCAAAATGAATAGAATATGTTACAATTGCGGCTGCAAGAAATGGCATTATAAGAATGAGTGCAATTCCAACAAAAAACAAAAGAAAAATAATGCCCTTAAAGCAAATCTTATTGAAAGAGATGATGAAATTGTTGCAATAGTAATTGATTGTCACATTGGTATGATTTCTGAATGTGGCAACTTCAACCAAATCAAATGATTGGTGATATGACTCTGGTGCAACCGTGCACATCTGCAACAATAAGTCGCAATCCAAGACTTAAGAAAATGTTCCTGATGGCTATGAAATACTCATGGGTAATCATGCTTTAGCCAAAGTTCCTGGCAAGGGAAGTGTGGAGTTGCAATTCACTTCCGGCAAGAAATTTGTGTTAATGAATGTATTTGATGTTCTAGAAATTATAAAAATCTTGTATCAGCTGATGTATTGAATAAGAAAGGGTTGAAGGTTGTACTAGAGTCAAACAAGGTTATCTTGTCTAAGAATGGTGTATTTGTAGGAAAGGATTACTCTTGTGATGGCATGTTTAAATTAAATCATTTATCAATAAAGACAATATTTCTATTTATATTGTGAATTCTTCTTATACTTTATGGCATGGTAGATTAGGACATATTAATCATAAAATACTTTATTTTATGTCTAAACATGAATTAATATCTATCAAGGACAATTATGAGAAGAAATGTGAAACATGCATTCAAACAAAAATCACTAAGTCGCCCTTTCCTAAAATTGAAAGAAATACACAATTATTAGAACTTGTGCATTTAGATGTTTGTGAATTAAATAGTTTTCTAACAAAATGTGGTAATAAATATTTCATCACTTTTATTGATGATTGCTCTAGATATATGCATATTTATTTGATGAAAGCAAAAGATGAAGCATTTGATATGTTTAAATCTTATAAATCTCTTGTAGAAAATCAATTGGACAAGAAAATCAAAATATTGAGGAGAGATAGAGGTGGTGAATATTTTTCTATCGAATTCTCAATATTTTTGTGAACAAAATGGTATTATACACAAAACAAGTGCACATTTCATACATTCCACAATAAAATGGTTTGGTTGAAAGAAAAAATAGAACTTTAGTGGATATGGTTAACACCATGATTCTAAATTCTAATTTTCCAAAGAAATTGTGGGGAGAAGTTTTATTGGCTGCTTGTCATTTACATAATCGAATTCCGTCTCTCAAGACTAAAGTGTCACAATATGAAATATAGAAAGGGAGAAAACCAAATTTAACTTATCTTAAAATTTAGGGATGTATAGCCTACTAGAGAGTTGACCTAGAGCACTTAAAAATGTGTTTGTTGGCTCTACTGAAAATTCTAAAGCCTGTGAACTACTTGATATTGATTTTAATATTATTATTAAATCAAGGGATGTTGAATTTTTTGAGAATAAATTTCTTAAAAATTCAAATGTGGACGTGGATCCAACTGAAGTACAAGAACCGTCTCCAAATGTTGATCATTCTTCTAGTAATAAAAGGAAAGAAATTGATACTCCTTCTGACCTTAGAAGAAGTCAAAGACAAAGGAGCAATATGAAAAACATTTGTCATCTGATTTCATTTCTTCACAAGCTATTGTTTTCTTAGTTGAAGGCAATAGAGATTATTCATTTAATAAGATACCAATTTTATTAAATGTAGAAGATGATCCTAAATCAATTAGTGAAACTATGTCGTTAAGGGATACAAAATTTTGGAGAGAGGCTGTAAATGATGAGATGGGCTCAATATTATCAAATAATACTTGAGCTCTAGTGGATTTACCTCCTGGTTCTAAACCTATTGGTTGTAAATGGGTATTTAGGAGGAAATATGCCACTAATGGATCCATATAAAGCAAGACTTGTAGTTAAAGGTTTTAGACAAAAGAAAGGAATTAATTATTTTGACACTTTTGCACTTGTTGCAAGAATTACATCCATTAGGGTGCTAATGTCATTAGCTTCCATTTATAATCTATGTGTGCATCAAATGGATGTTAAAATAGCCTTTTTAAATGATGATTTGGATGAAGAGGTATATATGAAAAACAGAAGGTTATTGTATTATCAGAAAATGAAAATAAAGTTTGTAAATTAATTAAATCTCTATACGGTTTAAAACAAGCACCCAGACAATGGCATGAAAAGTTTGAATTAGCTTTACTTTCTAATGGATTTAGATATAATATTGCTGATAATTGCATTTATTCTAAATTTATTGAAGAGTATGGTGTGATCATTTGTCTATATATAGATGATATGCTAATTGTTAGTACTTCCTATAAGGGTGTACTTGAAACTAAGAAGTATCTATCTTCACAATTCAAAAAAAAAAAGATCTTGGTGAAGTAGATATTATCTTAGGGATTAAAGTTAAAAGGCACAGTGGGGGTTATGCTTGATGTCAAACATATTATGTTGAAAATTTTTTGGACAAGTACCAACATTTAAATGTGAAAGAAGTAAATACTCCTTTTGACCCTAACTTTAAACTGAGTGAGAATACTAGCAAACCAATTGCTCAACTTGAATATGCAAGTGTAATAGGGAGTTTAATGTATGCAAATGATTGCAAAAGGCCAAATATTTCTTTTGCCATGTGTAGATTATCTAGATATACTAAAAATCCAGGTAGTGATAATTGGAAAGCAATTGGGAGAGTCTTAGCTAATCTAAAAAGAATTAAAGATTTAGGACTTGTCTACAATAGTTTTTCAGCTATGCTTGAAGGGTATTCTGATGCTAGTTGGTTTCCTAGTATTAGTGATAAAAACTCTACAAGCGGGTGGATTTTTATATTAGGTGGAGGAGCAGTTTCATGAGATTCAAAAAAATAAACTGTAATTGGTCATTCCATAATAAAAGCTGAATTCATAGTCTTGGCCTCAACTTGTAAAGAAGCGGAATGATTGAGAGACTTGTTATTAGACATCAAGTTGTGGCCTCAACCAATGCCAGCCATTACTTGAATTGTGATAGTGAACCCACAATGTATAGAGTATTGAATAAAATATACAATGGTAAATCTAGACATATAAGTATAGGGCATACATATATTAGACAGTTGTTAAATAATGGCGTCATAACTATTGTGTATGTAAGAACGTATAATAATTTAGTGAATCCGTTGACTAAACCTCTTGCAAGAGAGCTGGTAATATCGACGTCACTAGGAATGAGATTGAAACCCTTTGTCTAAAACTACTAGCAATGATAACCCAAATTTTCTTCTAGCACTACCACTAGATTAAAAGGTTTAAAGGTTAAAAACAAGTTGTTAATAAGTAGTTGTGAGCACTAAAATCATATGTATACCATTCCATATTGTTAGTGCAAATAGTAACTCTTAAGTGGGAAGATTGAGTATATAAATATTTATACTCTTAATAAAATTATCTTATTGTACTTTTAATCTTAAAAGGTTGAAAAGATTTCACCTTTATGATCATTAGAAGTGTTTTGTTACTTCTAACAAAAGTTTAGGGTTCTCTTTTATACATAATCATGAATTAGGATAGAGCACATGACCGGTAATAATACTAAACTATTTTGGTGAACATATGTATAACAATTGTTTAACATGTTCATGTGTGTGATAACTCTAATCTAATCTTAAATCATGATTTAAGCAACTATGCCATCTTGATTTAATTAGATCTAGTGAGTTGTTTACAATAAAGAAAAGTTTAAGACAATAGTCACTTTTCTTTATGCATGATATTAAAAAGAGATAGTGAGTTGTTGTTTATATTACAAACTAAGTGGGGGAAATGCAAATATTTTGTTTGTAATATAAAATAATTTTGAAGAATTAGTGGATGAATGTTGTATTTAAAAAAAAAAAATTCAGCGTACATGTGCTGCACAGTGACAGCGCATGTGCACTATGGACAGAATCAAAATGAGATCAGCACACATGCGGGTGCTACTATGCGGCGCATGTGCGCGCTCTCCTGAATCTTGACCGTTGAAAATTGAAAAATGGGTAAAATGGAGGAAGTTTCAACATTTGGTTAAAGAAGTGTGTTCTATGGATTCAAAAGATGTATTCCAATAGATTCTCCTGTACTTCCATCTTTTACAGCCATAAAATGAGACATTCCACTAATTCATAACAATCATTATTATTAAAAGTCTATCTCTCATAGACATTGTTCTTGGAAAGATTTTTTATTTTTGCTATTGAAAATATTCAAAAATTTGTTGTATCTTAGAGGTAGACTGCTATTAACTTAAGAGCAAACTACTGAGTATAGTGGGGGCAATCAAAACCTTAAGAAAAGTGTTATACACGTCTCAAATTGTATAGGTTTTGATATCCCCAATTTCGTTAAAAACACTTGTTTCTTACTCCACATTTGCCATCTTTCATCATCATACACTACTATATTTTTCTGTGGCTAATTTACCCTTATTTCATAGCCCACCAAATCATGAAAAATCTTCTAAACTTTTAAATCTTTTTCTCTTTCCATTATTCTTTCTCAAAAATTAAAAAACTATTTAAAAATTAATTTTTCATTCACATTATTATTTTGTATACGAATATTTCCTTCTTTGCATCATTACTATTTTTTATACGAATCTTGCAATTTTGAAAAAGAGTAAAAAAAGTATTAGATACAATTTATATTATTTTTGTTTTTGAATTCCAGTTTAACAAATAGACTGCATGAGATTTATACATGTTTTAAAATCATGAATATTTTTTTCAAAATTTTTTATGAGTGAAATTTTAGACAACACGGACTACTTTATTTTATTTTAATACTTTTTTTTCTGTTGAAAATTAATATTGTTTGATGTCATATTATCCAAATAATCAAAAGACTTTACATGGACTATTTCACTATTATCAGTATAGTAATTGTTATGTTATGTGCATGGATTATTTGATTTGTTTGATAATCATATAAGCACATATTTAATTTTTCGAGAATGCTTGAACTACATTCTTTTTTAATATAAAATGTACATTCCTTTTTAATATAAAATGTCTATTTTATGTTAAATGTAATAATAATAAATAAAAAAGAGCAATGGATTATTGGTGAATCATAAAATAAGGGTAAATTAGTCTATTCAAGAAAGAATATTTTCAACAACTTTATTTTTCTATTGTAAAAGGAAATTTATTTCAATCAATTATTAATTCTTATTATTAAAATTCAATTTAGTTAAATTTCCTTTTTTATTTCTTTAGGTGCATTTTACATAAATAACTTCTAATGACTAAAAAGATATTTAAGTTAAATAATTGATGTAGTCATTAAATTATAGAGTAAAACAATTTCAAAAAAAAAATTAAAATATCTAATCAAACACGCTCTTTTAAATAGTGTAGATAGATTTTATACTTTAGTACCATTATAATTGAAAATGAAGCGGGGAGTTTCCATAGTTGTCTGTTTAGTCAAAGGGGTGTTGTGTTATATGACTAAATCTAGGGGTGTAAAGGAAAATAACCCAAAAAGAATAAACAGCCAAATCTAGATAGTTACAAACCACATAGATTTCTCAGTCTCCACCTTTCAGTAACCATTTGTATATATAAGCAAAAATGGTCCACTTTATGCTTACTGAATTAAACTATGCAACCCCTTTTGGTGCTTGATTAGATTGGTGAGTGATTTTTCCATTTAATTAATGCTTTTATACATTTTTTTTTTTTGAAAAAATTTGAAAAAATTGTTTCTTGATCATAAGTACATTGTCTGAATGCAGGAATTTCATCAGCTGCTCTGTTATTGTTTCCGTTTTGTATTCATTATATGAGAAAATCAAATTGCTTTTTGATGGTAATGAATAATGTGCGTAAGCCTCTCTTACTTTTGTCTCTCTAAGAATTTATGAGTTTAGGGAAAAAAGTGTGTTTGTGGGTCTCTTGGAGGGAGTTCTAGATGGTTAGGGAAAAGTGGTATGGTTATTGATGTTGTTAAAGAAATTACATGGATTATAAGAAATAATATCAAGATTTAGAACCCCTTTCTTAAATTAATAATTACGAAAAGATAGGTGTTTGGAAAGTTATTATTGTTGTTGTTTTGGCTAATATAGAATGGGAATCCTAGCTACTTATAAGATTGTTTTCTAGTGCTGAGATTTTCTGAGACAGAAGAGGGAAGTAGTTGTGTTAGGCCATTGTTGGAACCCATAATATTTTGTGGAGGGAATATAAAGTGCTCAATGAGTTGTTCAAGTGGTACAAAAAGTTGAATGAGAATTCGATCGAATATTGACAATACTTATATTATATGTATGATGTTTTCACCTGCCAGATAATTAACTTGATTACTGAAAATTGTTCTTAGATGGACATTAGATTCATCGCACCGAATACATACATCTACACGTATGAACATGTCTTTGTATCTCTGTTTGTGTGTTGTGTATGCTTATATTTGATGTCATCAGTGAGGTATATATATGCAATGAATAAATAAATAGATACTTGTGTGCATATGTTTCTATTGTTGGTTTAATATGTATTCAGTGTAATGAAATTTTTTGCTATTTGCCTCACCAGAGATTTCAGATATGCTGTTGATGAGGAAATAAGGATAACCTCTTGCTTGACATTGTTACATACCCATTACTGTGTCCATGGCAAGATCAAAAATAGAAATCTAAAGAAGCTAGTGACAGGTGTCATTCTTGATTTGGATGGAACACTTCTGAACACAGGTAGGCTGGTATTTTTTACAGTATATTATTGTTAATCATTCTGTACAAGTTTATATTTTTCGTGGTTTTACTTTGAATGCTATTTTTTAAGCCTTAATTGTATTTAATATCTTGAGGCTGATTAATTGTGGTTTAGAAGACAAGTATATTTACCAACCTCCTGTTTCTGCTTGATTATGAAAGTGCCCTGTAGTAGCCATAAAAGTTCAATACTTTATGCTATGTTGATTCGTTGAATATAGAGGATTTGGATAACTTGTTATGCCTGAGATTTTTGTGTGGCATCTAACTGATATCATGTTCAAGGAACTATTTTTCACTCTTAAGGAACGACTTTAGAAATTCAGAAATTTAACTTGGATTAAGATATCAGATATTGACTTATGTATTTCTTAGTGTTTTTTCTGTCTCTTTGTAATTCACGTTTGATTTGAGACGTTTGATTAGAACATTTGTCAACAGATGGAATTGTAAGTGATATTTTAAAAGTCCACTTGCTTAAGTATGGGAAGCAATGGGATGGGAGAAAAGCTCATAGGATAGTAGGAAAGTCACCTATGGAAGCTGCTGCTGCGGTTGTAGAAGATTATGAGCTTCCGCTATCACCTGAGGAATTTCTCTCTGAAATTAACCCGATATTCTCTGAGCAGTAACACCGCTGTATTCCTAGTCTCTTATGCATTGTCATTTTAATTGGAAAAATGAATAATATGGGCTTAACACCATTTTCTTACTTCAGTCTAACATATTAGAAGTAAAGAAATATATCCTTGAATTTTAGTGTGGACTAGTATTTTCCTCTGGCGAAAGAGGGATCAACTTTTGTTTGTTTGTGATAATAGTATACCACAATTATGATGCTTGCTGTCATGTTGCTTTTGGAAATCATACTTACTCCAACAATTAGTTTCATTTTAGGGCTCATATTAAACTGTTTCTGTTAAATCCTATGTTAATTTTTGTTCTTGGCAAGATTTGTGAGTGTTGTATTGTATATTCATCTCTGAGTTGTAGGTGTTCAAGCTTGAAATTTTTATCTCATGGCTGTATTTTTCCAATTTGCATTGCAGGTGGTGCAAAATTAAAGCTCAACCTGGTGCAAACCGGTTAATTAATCATCTAAGGGGTCATGGTGTGCCATTGGCATTGGCTTCAAATTCACCGAGAGAAAATGTAGAAACTAAAATTTCTTTTCATGGAGGTAAATTTGGTGCATAAAACTCGCTTAAAAGAAGTCGTGAATTTGGGTATTAAATCTGTTGTCATACCATTTGGATGCCAGCAATAAATGCTTCTAAATCATGAAGGTTGTTTCTACTAGCTATTGTAGCTCTAGTAGCTCCTGCATCAAACATTTTTCTTGTTGTTTTGTTTCCTCGTTTTTTCTGAGCATATTTTGCCATTTCATTTCTAGGCTGGAAGGAATGTTTCTCTGTCATTATTGGAGGAGATAATTGGAAGTTACAAATGGAAAGCCATCCCCTGAAATGTAAGATGAGACAACTAAATACACATCATGCCATTCTATAGAAATTTAAAAAATTATACAACAATGATATTGATATTGCTATGCTGTTTTATGTGTTCTTTTGCTGAAGATTTCTTGAAGCAGCTAGGAGGCTCAACATAGATCCATCCAGCTGCCTTGTTATTGAAGATTCTCTGTAAGCATCTTACTTTCATCTAATTTCTTGGTACTGTTTTGAGCCTGGACACCTGGTAAAAATAAACATAGAAAGTAACTTCCACATTTTTTTATATATATTTGTTTCCTCCTAGTCAGAAGAATCAAGGGGAGTATTGTGGCACACGTTGCCTTTATTTCCATGTCTTTTCCAGAAATTGAAAAAATATCAAAATGTTTCTAGATGTGCCAAATACAACTGGAGCAGTTGAACTCCTTTGCTATATTTGACATGTAACACAAATAGATTTTCGTAAGCTTTATCAAGTGAACAAAACTTGGATGCTGTTTGTTTTGTTTCGCTTGAGCATGGAAGTTCGTTAGCGTAGGAGCTAGATCTTCTTATTGTGAGTGGTTCATAGGATAATTGAGCACGTAGATAATCTACATTTCAGTCACTCAAGTGTCCCAGATTGGATATGTTGGTAACATTCAAGAGTTAATATTAGAATCTTGGGTGAAATACTACAAACAACTTGGTTTAAGCATTTTGGACAATTGTCAGGCTCCAACACCTTGGCAGGCTAGTATGCACATGGTTGTTATTACAATTAGTCAAGTTTTTTCTCTATCTTTGTAACCTGCACAATTGTGTACATTTGGGGTCTTGCTGCGGGAATTCTCCTCCATTCGTCTGCAAAGCATTCATGGTAAGCAGATTTGATTTTTATCAGCAATTTGGTTTGCAATAAAATGGATTTTACCTAAGCATCTGGAATTCAAACAGGCAGGCAGTTGTTAATAAAAGAGGTTTGAATTATTAGATGGCACGTTTTTCTCTCAAGCTTTAGAAAATCCAGTCCTAACCAAGGGCTTCCATGAAGTCAAGTGAAGTGTTAAAGTCCAGACATGTAGGAACTAACTAGAAGGATGGCAAGCTAGTTTATTGTTCAGCAGAAATAACTCCTGCAAAAAGCTCTTGGCTGTTTACAAAAGATAACATAGCTAAACTCATATCCGCCATTGAAGGTTTGTCCTTGTACATTATCTCAATGGGTCTGATGGTGTTTAAATGTTGAATCTCAGGTTATGCAAATATAATGAGTGACAGGGAGTGATGTCATTTCATTCATGGTCATGCAAGATTGCTTGTAAACTTGTCATTCTAGAATTGCCCTAAATATTCTATTCTAAGAAACATGTTGTTACCTTTCCCTTTCCAAATTTCTCTGTAACATAGTATCTCTGTTCTTTGTGCACCTTTTACTTTGCATTGGTTAGAAATTACATCCAGATCAAATTTCCTGTTGAATGAAAGTTGGCATAAGCTGAAACCTTGAATAAAGCAAAGCTAATTATATTTTGTGTCTGGTTCATATAGTTGTGGTCCTTTATATTGGAAATAACATATAAGAAATATAGAACATCAAGTTTCAGTGAGCATTATGTTGTCCAGAGAGGCCTTGTCTATGGTAATATTCATGTCTTAATGCACTACGCAGCATTCTGGGCACTTAGCAAAAAGGGATGTGAAAGAATATAATTTGTCATAATAACAGATGGCCTGCATGAGGACCATATTGCAAACTTTTCTTAATGATATAATTTTGAGCTTTCTGTTAATAGTTCATTTCATGTGCTGAATGTTGAACTATTTAACTAAGATTCTAGATTGTTAAGTAATATATTTCCAGTGCTAGGTTGCTGCTCATAGTCTAAGAAATGAGGAAGCCGATATCAGTACCAGTAGCATTTGTGGTCTGTGGGATAAATCTTCTGGGTGATTCTGATATTTGTATTTGCTCCTTTTGTTTGTATTTGTATAATTTATTGTGTCCCTATGTCATTACCTGATGAGAAGTTCATTAATCTTTAGTGTTTGAACTTTGTATTGTGAATATTTTGTTTGTGTGAATTCATGTTTTCTTGTCTGATAAATTTGTGACAATAAGCTCTGAATCAGCTTGTTGTTGTGTACTCAATGTCTGATAAGTTCCACAACTACGACTGTGATGTGGCAGACCAGGTGTTACAGCTGGGAAGGCTGCTGGAATGCATGTGGTTGTTGTCCCCTCTGTCCCAAAGCAAACCCATCTCTACACTTTGGCTGATGAGGTGATTAATTCTCTTCTAGACCTGCAGCTGGAAAAGTGGAGCCTACCTGCGTTTCAAGATTGTGAGCTTCTCTGACTGTTTCAAATCCACTCGGTGATTTTTTCTCTTTAATTTTCTAAACTGAGAATATTGTAGGGATAGAAGGCACTTTACCAATAAAACCTTGGCATATAGGAGGGCCTGTCATTAAGGGTTTTGGGCGTGGATCAAAGGTGTTGGGGATTCCTGCAGGAATATTGTCATTTTCTTTGTGCCAGTTGCTTTTAGGTTTCCT
Source organism: Cinchona pubescens (assembly GCA_025175665.1). NCBI lineage: Eukaryota > Viridiplantae > Streptophyta > Magnoliopsida > Gentianales > Rubiaceae > Cinchona > Cinchona pubescens. Next base: position 269,032 of record JANKKI010000321.1, read on the forward strand.
GTAGCATTGTACATACTTGGGTAATAGTTTAAAGCAGAGACCTTAAACTCTAGAGGTTATTATCAATGTCATCTCTTTGTATACATGCATCAGTTGCATTTACATCTCTTACATGTCTGTAAAGCATGTCCTGATTTTGGGTAATTTGGGAGGCATTCAAGATCGTATTATTAAAAGAACAGATCTTGCTGGTTGTCTAATAAATTTCTTCATATAATTGTTGTTTACTTATTTATTTATTTTTTATCTTTGAAAAGATAAAAGAAAAGAAAGTTAACAACACTTAAAGTATCACCTTAATGATTCAGCAAATTTATCCACGGAGGGCTATTCAAATCTCCTTTCAGAACATCCTTCTGGTGTTTATTTTGGGTGGGCTGGATTACCAACTGGAGGTGTTTTCAAAATGGCCATGAGCATTGGTTGGAATCCATATTTCAACAATTCTGAGAAAACTATAGCTTCATGAGTGTAACATGATATGACATTAATATTTGGAACTGCTTTTTTAATCTCCCATTGTTGCTCAGTGGGCCACCAATATTTTCAGGAACCATGGTTGCTCCATGGCTTCAATGAAGATTTCTATGGTGAGGAATTGCATCTAGTAATTGTTGGCTATATTCGGCCTGAGGTATTGTCACATCAGAACATCTAACCACATAACTACAGCCTTGAGAGCATAGCTCTCTTTCTTTTTGCATATTTTGCAACTGAAAATTGGGCTTTGATACGTTGCAGGCCAATTTTCCATCTCTCAAATGCCTGGAGGCAAAAATTCACGAGGACAGAGAAATTGCAGAGAGAGCTCTTGAACTTCCCCAGTACTCGAAATACAAGAATGATCCTTACTTGACAAGCCCTTCTCTCAGGGACAACTTCAATTAATTTGGTTTCTCTTGATAATAACTCAAACACATTATGATTTGTTTGATATTACAACAGTCATTGACTAGGGAATCCATTCCATTGCAGAAGATCCATCTATTGATACTTAAATTTCATGCCTGCATGTTTTTGACTCCATGCTGCTGCATGGACATATATTCAAGGAAATTTTAGTGTAGAGATTACATCTTGAGAAGCAAGGAAACAATATTTGCTACAATGCTTTATGTATGTTGTATTTTAGGGAGAGTTATTTGTTAATGAGCTCTCAAGCTGGAATAAATGGTGAATGAATTATATTTCATTTTACTTGGGAAATGTTGGCAGAAACTTATTTTGGATCACTGTGTTGTTTTAAGTAAGAACAATTTCTGAATATGATATTTTGATTTTTATAGATGCATTACTTGCCCACAAATTTATAGACCTTTAACTGAACAGGAAAAAATTAATACTACAAGATAAAGAAAAGTTGTGTCAGGGGACTGCATTACATGTTAGCACACATATTAAGGTGAAAAGTGAAAACTTTGGAACTCAATTATCATGTTTTGCTCCCGAGGGCTAATATTTATTATAAGATCAAGGACCTCATTGGTTGATTTGTCGTACAGTTTCGGTCTCATTGAGGAACCATATAGAAGATGTATACTGTAGAATTTCCGTTAACTATAATTAGTTTAAGATAAATATCTGATGTTTTATGTGAAAGAAAAGAAAAGATAGACAAAGAATTTGACAACAAAGTGCATCTTAGGTTGTAAGATGTTTTTCTTATGACTTATTGGTCATGGGTTTGAGTCACTAGAAGATAGTGGGAGAGGTGTTTTTTTTGACAAAGAATCTATTTATACATAAGTTAAGCCAAAACCTTGGCTTCAAATGAATTAAAGACAGCCTAGAACCCCGGGGCTGGTTTTTGTTGTCAGTAACACAAGCAGCACACAAGACATGGTCGTACAAATGGCAGAAGCATCGGCAGCTGAAGCTGACCAGCAATCGACTTCCAACACAGAAATTGGGGGAATTACAGAAAAACCACCAGAGGAGAGGAGGAGCAATCATCCTACTTATGGCCAGTAATTAACTTCAAACTATGACACCTCAATGCAGGACTTATCATTTCTCAAACCAGTTCAGGACGGCCAATTCTTCAAATCCTAACAACTTTCTCAAGGCCGTCAAATGGTAAAACTTTTCATCTTTGAGAAAAAATTTGAAAATTTCTTGTTTCTGCTGCTGATTAATAGTTGAATGTAGTGAGTTGTTTGGTGATTGAGCTTAGTTCACCTGATGGTTCTTGCCTTCTTACTTGCTCGGACAACAATATGCTTCGAGTATTCCCATTGCAAGGTTTACTCAACAAACCCATATACTTGATGCTTTTGTTTACTAGGTTTGTCAATTATGCTTTCATTTATATGGATTTATCATCTGCTTAGTAATTAATGCTGGTTGAAATAGACTTTTTGAGGAAAACTTACTTTTTGTTATTTTTTCTGAAGGATAAATTACTGTTAAATAAAAGATGATGCATGTATAGTTTTGGATCATGATGCAATTTATTAATGAAATGAATGATGACATTATGCTCGTATGAAACATATTATTGGTAAATGTTTTTGTTCAAGTAAGGTATAAAATAATTTGATCGAGCAGTTCTTGAACTTAGAAGAGCTTAATGCATGGATTTTGCCGTATGTTACATGTAATCAAGTTAAAACTTGGTGTAATTTCAAAAAGTCGTGACAGTTACCTGAGATATTTAATTTTGGTTCATTATGTCAGCCTTCCAGTGCATGATCCACAAATAAAAGTAGACAAAAGGACCCATAAAATATTACAGAGTACGATATTGGAGATCTATTGGTTGAATATTTTAAATAAACGTGTACAAAATAGGATTTTAGTTCAGTTGTGAAGCATAAAGGAATTGCGTCTATTAAGTGATTATCTTTTTCTTTTCCTGGTTGATCCTTCTAAGTTTCAGCGTGCTTGGACCAGATGAGGTTGGTCTTATGCTCTTCCATTCGTGTACCTATGACTATCGGTATTGAGGCACTCGCACAGAAGCAATTTGTGACCAATATGACGGGCAAAACAATTATTGCTCAAGTGTGCAAACTCCATTTATTTTCACCTCTCCCACCTTTGATGCAGGATAACCTGTAAAGAAAGTTGTTGATGCTTAGTTAATCGTCTGACACGTCATAGGTAAAAAATGAAGTGTTACCTTAAACTTGAAAAAAAAAATGAAGTGAAAAAAAAGAAACAAAAAAAAGGAAAAAAAAAAAACCCCTTAAACTGATATGGACTACAACAGGATAACAAACATATGTAATCTGTTATGGAGTTCCAATCAAGATTTCTCCAAGGAAAATACTTTATAAAGCGACATTTCAAAGCCACTTTCCAAAGCCAATCCACTTGTCAAAATCATATTGAATTCCCATCCCCCTAATTTTAGATCCTTGGTCCGATTTCTTTCCTTCTTTTCCGGATCTAATGACACATCAGTGGCTTTTATTTGTTACTTTGTATAGATGCATTCTTTGTCTTAATGGTAGGTGTTCATAATGATAAGAATAAAGTATTAATCTGAATACCATCTAAGCAATCAGGCATTAGGTTATCAAAATAAAGTATTAATCTGAATACCATCTAAGCAATCAGTCATTAGGTTATCAAACTTAAATAAAATATATTAACTTCTTGTTACATAAGTTAGATATGAATTGCTGGATTATGGCGCTATAAGTATCACTTGCTTGATTTAGGGTAACATATACAGATTTTTTAATCTGCTCTCGTTTCTGGTAGATGGTGCTATTAGTTGGTCTGACAAAACTTATTCTTCTTTATGCTAGACTCTATGATGAAAGTGGAGGCATTGTGGATTCTTGTTCTTTTGCTTCAGATGCTGGTATTTGCATTTAGTTTCTTAAATTTGGTTTGCAGGATACTACATATCAACTAGTTCTTCATGTGTTTTTATGCAGATGTGCTATGATGTCTGTGTGCTTTTTTTTGCAATACCTCTCCCTAATGTACTAGCTCTACTTCGTGCAACATTTCTGTATCCTTCACTAGTCTATGCTTTTATAGTTAGATAATTGCTATATTTTTTGTTCACACTGCCATTCATTGATTGCAGATTCATATGCTCAAAGGGAGAATATATATACAATTGTTGCTGATATTCATACATGTCTGCGTCAAGTATGTTATGTCTTCACCTGATTTAATTTATTTTGGTCCTGGTTAGTGTTATAAATGTGAGGTGTTTGACTAAAATATCTGGTGTGTTTTTTAGATACAGATACATGTGTATTTGGAAGTACTTTGAGTGACCATCCTATTTATCTATGGATGCTACTTCAAGACAGGTGCAAAACTATAATTATGCTTTCCTTTTAAGATAATGTTCACAAACACTTTATAATTAGCCTTCGCTCCATTTATACTTTACGCAATCCAATTGTATGAATGTCTTTTATGCTGTTGGCTTATTGGTATCTATTTATGAAGATTGTGAGTGCTACTCTTCCTTGTGGATCTTATAAGACAATATTTCGATGAGATAACTTGGTTTCCCATTGGTCCAAACTGGAAATTGCTGTTATGTTGTACATCCATGGTCGTGCTTATGATGCCATGGATGAGATCATTGCTGCCTTCTCAATTACCTTTAGTCCTGCTGAAATCATGTAAGAATTATCTTTTTTGAAAACCAAGAGGAGAAAATGCCTCTAATCGCTTGCTATTTAACATCTCCACAATTTACAAATATTTCACACCATCCATTTAATGTCTGTCATCAGACCTTGAATCAGTCATGTTGATGTTCTAAATATTATTACCCTTATGTAAACATATATGCTGTGTTTTGTAAATGGTTGCACCAATATCCTGTTATTACTTGCTATATGTTCCCTTTTTTTCCAGTTAGTGTGTTGTCCTGAGTTTCTTCATCTTTAAGGGTCTGTTTGGTTGGGCTTCCAGAATGTTTCTTGGCACCAAACATCGGATTCCTGTTAAACTATTTTTCAATTTTTCTCCCTCGGGCTAAAAATAACTTACGAAATCATCGAGTGTAAATTATTTTCCAAATAGTTCAAGAGTGACATTAAATCTCAAATGCCTCATATAACAAGAGTTTCGATCCCTCTTGAACTCCCTCTATTGGTCATATCTTATCATATCATGATTTATATTATACCCGAACTCTATAATATGTGCGATTCATTAAGAGTAACGACTAATAGAGTCAAAGTACAATAATTCATAGTCAAGATAAACTCATGATGTCAAGTCAAAGGATCATTACATAACTATCACAAAGAGATTAATCCACTGGCATTTAAATAATAATCCGTGTGGAATACTCTTAGAGGGTTAATCCGATAGACTTATTCTCAATAAGTATCCACATATAATTATGTGCTAATCTACTTGTGTCATACACAACGATTAGGGATATTTACGAATAAAATATAATAATATCGTAACTATTTATGATTTCATATATATATATATATATTATTCGAAAAATGTCATATTACAAAATATAAATAAATACAAAAGTGTAATTTATTCTTAAAACAAATTGATTTTAGGACATACACTAACACCAACTATAAATCTAGAAGTTGCACACCGTCTACACAATGACGAAAATTTCTATGGAGATTGTGACTTGTGATGGCATTGGACTAGACTCTGTGGAGAGTTTAGTTTAAGGGAGGCAATGTTGGTATATAAACCAAACCTAATTAGGATTTACAAGTTTTAATATAAATAGTTTTAGGATTTGTTTGTATTGCTGGATTAGGAAAGTAGTAGTTGAATACATTAAGGATTTAGGTTAGATTGATATGTATTTAAAAACCTTATACTTAATTATTTTGGTTTAGAAGAATTAGTGTTGAAAAGTCGATTAGGCAAAGTTTTCTCCTCCTAAAATCCTTTTCCTCACTTCTTCCGATTTTGTTTCTTGAGTTTATTTGTATGTCATTATTTTCTGGAATTTGTTCATTTGATTAGTCATATCCAAAGGCTTGGTCTTTAGAGTCATAGAAGATCAACACTCAAATTATATAATGTTTGTTGACTATCATAATTAAATATTGTGTTTCTTAATTAATTCTTTCTTCAAAGTGGTATAAAATTTGTGTTTCGCTGTGGGATTTTTTATTACTTACGATAATCTTAATTAAAACTCTTGTAGAAGGAGTTCAAGAGGGACCGAAACTCCGATAATCAAAAACACTCTTGTTATTCAGCTCTTCCACTTTCTCCCTCCTCCTAAAATCTAATTCTAGCTTTTTCAATTGGCGCCGTCTGCGGGAATCGACAGATTTCCATCTCTTTCAGTCAATTCTCAATCATCTGAATTGTTTATTTTTACTTTGAGGAGGATGAAGAACCGTGGAACACGCTGAACTGCTAGCAAGGATGCCGAGACGAGCAATCAGCACCTCGTGGTGCATACCGATGAACTAGAAAACGTCGATACACCAACCGAGACTCAACAAAAGCAGAACGATGTCCTGAAATACATTACTGATCATTTCGAGTCTTTTCGAGCATTCGTGGAGTAGCGCGAGAGCCAAACTCTGCTTGACCGCTCGAACCGGGTAGCCATTCCACAAGCCGAGCAAGCCAACGCGACCCCGGCTGATGGCCTGGGAAAGAGCTGGTTGATGCCATGAGCCCAACTGACCTACATCACAAATTGACAAAGTCGCGCTTGAACGAACAATCTGACGAGTCACACTCATCCAAGAATGAATCAAAGAAATTACCAGTGCGCGAGAGACTCAGTGCACATTCCTCGAAAAATCTACTTCAAGAGAACCCTTCTAGGCTATTTTAAAACAGATCGAGGAGCAGAGTCTCGAAATAAGATGCAAGAGATTTTGAGAAAAAATAATTTACTTCTGAATACTTCTGCTACGGTAGAGATTGATAGAGATCCATTCACAATCTCTATCAAGATTGAACCTCTTCCAATGCAATTCAAGCTGCTGGACCTAGATCGCTACAAGGAAGAATCTAATCCGTCAGATCACCTGCAGCACGTGGTAGCGATCACTAGCCTTTATGGCTACGGTGACGCGACCCGCTGCAAGTTGTTCGCCACCACTCTTCGAGGTCAGGCACAAAAGTGGTTCCAGGAGTGCTAGATGCTGCCGACGAACTCAATCGCCACCTTCAACGACCTGGTGAAATCCTTCCTTGGCCACTTCAGGAGCAAATCAATATTGCAAAAGGACACGTCGCACCTCATGAACATTCGACAGAGGTCCGATGAGTCGCTTAATAAATTTGTGGACCGCTTCAATGATGAGGTGGTCCAAATCAAAAATGTTGATGAAAGAATTCTGGTGGCCGCTTTCTGCAGCGGCATCCAACCAAGCATCTTTAATGCCGAGCTGACCAAAAGGATGCCGAGCTCCTATTCTGAACTCCTCGAAAGAGTATCGAAGTTCATATGGGACGAATAGTCAAACAGGACAAAAAGAGAACTTTACGATACACAAAGAGAAAAAGTCTTGAAAACTCCGAACCCCTCATTCGTAAAAAAATTGAGGGTCGCTGACAGGTTGAGCTATTTCAGAGCCACACCGTTGGCGAATCGGGTAGTCTACCCAGGCAACAATATCGGGAACCGATCCCTGCGAACAAGGAGCCATCTCGATGCGCTGACTTCACACATCTCAATGCATCGAGGAGGGAAATTTTATACCAAGTACAACATCTGATCCTCTTAGAGCCACCTCCTCGAATGGTATCAGCCTCGGACAAAAGAGACAGGACAAAATATTGCGCTTTTCATGGTCAACACGCCCATGATACTGAGGCCTGTAACCATCTAAAGGTTGAAATCGAGAGGCCCATCCAAGAAGGACACCTGTAGCAATTCATCAGTCGAGCTGCTGCAGAGTTCCAAAGAAACGCTGCCAATCGAGGAAATCCGGCGCAACCTCGCCCGCAGCCTCGTCAACAGAACTGAGGCAACCAAAACAGGAACAACCCCCCCGGCAAACCAAGACGAATAGATCTTTGTGGCCGGGGTGATAAACACAATGGCTGGAGGATCGGCGACCGGAGACTCAAACAATGCAAGGAAAAAATATGCCCGAAATATTCGTTCGGGCGAGGATCGGGAAAAACGACTGAAGCCATTCATGAGCCTCAAATACACCTCCGAGGACCCGGTAGATCGTTCCTAGCCTAATGCCACACAATGACCACGTGATAATTCATGTAAATGTGGCTGGATATGAAATGCACCGTGTGTTCGTCGACACCGAAAGTTCAACGGACATAATCTTTTGGGACGCTTGGGTCAAAATGCATATAGACGCTTCTTTGATAAAACCTTTCAAGACTCCATTGGTTGGTTTCACCGGAGACTTGGTCGTGCCTGAGGGACAGATAATGCTCCCATTGTGTCTTGGAGCTCTCTCGAAGCACAAAATTGAGATGATCAACTTCGTCATCGTCAAAAGGGACAGCTCCTACAATATGATCTTGGGCCGACCCATGCAATACACCTACAGAATCCTTCCCTCCGTGTTCTATATTGGGATAAAATTCATGTTGAGGGATGGATCTGAAGGAACAGTCATTGGCAGCCAATAGGAGGCCCGAGCCTGCTATATGATGTCCTTGTAGTTCTAGTCACAAACGATGTCCATTGCTGACAAGGCTTACTTGTAAACCTTCGATTGACTGCCTCATTCACCTAGGATGGCTTCGAAGAGCCTTTGATAAGTCAAGGGGAGGGGGAAGAGAATGTACAGCCTCGGAGATGAGCTACTGAGATCCCCGAACCTCCTGAGCCTAAGGAGAAGGGAAAAGTGAAAATTGAGCCCCAAGATGAGGTTCAGATTGAGGAAGTATCACTAGATTTGAGCCTCCCCGATTAGAAAATTAAGATCTGTGCTACCCTCCCAACAGAGTTTAAAGCCATTCTCTTCAGGTTTTTAGTCGAGTATAAGGACGTGTTTGCCTGGATCGTCGAAGACATGCCCTGCGTTCCTCGGGAAATAATTGAGAACAAACTCGGAGTGGACCCGGCATACAAACCAGTGAAGCAGAAGAAGCGCCTCTTCGGTCAAGAGCGTAGTTTAATAATCGAAACCGAGGTAGATAAACTCTTAGTGGCCAGATTGATTAGAAAAATATTGTATCCCACCGGGTTTTGTAATCCAATCCTTGTAACAAAACCAGATTCTTCTTGGCGAAGCGAATGTGCCAAGATTTTACTGATCTTAATAAAGTCTGTCCAAAGAAAAGTTACCTGTATCCCTGGATCGATACAGTAGTAGATTCATTTATTGGATTTTATATTTTACACTTTTTAGATGCATTCAAGGGCTACCATCAAATATACATTGCCAGAGAAGATGAAAAGAAAACCTCTTTCATCACTGACCGAGGCACGTACTGCTACACTACAATATCCTTCGGACTCAAAAATGCTTGAGCCACATATCAACGCCTGGTCAATAAAATCTTCAAGTCTCAAATAGGACAAATGTGGAGGTATATATTGATAACATGGTGGTCAAGAGTCGAACCTATGAAGAAACCCTAGAAGATCTCAGGGAAAACATTTGAGATATTGAAATCCATTCAAATAAGGTTGAATCCCAAAAAATATACATTTGGGGTCCCTTCGAGAAAATTCTTGGGATTCATTGTCTCTCACAGGGAAATTGAGACGAACCTTGAAAAGGTGTAAGCCATATGTAGATTAATATGAAAACTCTCACCTCAGTAAGGGAGGTTCAGAGACTCACCGGTATAATGGCAGCCCTGAATCGATTCCTTTCCAAATCAGCAGAAAGAGGCTTGCTGTTCTTTCGGCTCATAAAGAAGATTGAGGATTTTCAATGGATTGAGGAAGCTTATAAAGCCTTTGAGGAGGTTAAACAATACTTGGGCAACTTGCCGAAGCTTGCATCTCCTCAAAAAGGAGAATCGCTATACCTGTACTTTTCAATCACTGAACTGGCAGTCAGTTCGGTTCTATTGAGGCAGGATGAGCAAGGCAGCCAATGCCCTGTATATTTTGTAAGCAAAGTGCTTCAAGGTCTAGAAAGAAATTACACTCCTGTTGAGAAGGCAGCCTTCTCATTGGTGGTGTCGGCTCAGAAGCTAAGACCTTATTTTCATGGTCATAAGATAATTATCTTGACCAATCTTCCTCTGAAAAATATCTTAAGCAAGCCAGATGCTTCGGACAGAATGCTAAAGTGGTCTGTTAGAGCTGTTCGAATTTGACATAGAGTTTAGGCCTTGGACCGCAATCAAAGCTCAGGCTTTAGCAGATTTCATTGCAGAAATCTGTGACGTCGAGAAGATCAACCTCATCATGGCGACTGATCCAGCAAAAGAATAAAAACTGAGGAAAGATCTCTCATGGGAGCTTCATGTTGACGGAGCTTTGTGTGAGTCTGGAGCCGGAGCAGGGATAATAATTCGATCCCTAGAATGGGACTATCTCACTTACGCCCTGAGGTTCGGATTCAAGGCAACAAATAACGAAGCTGAGTATGAGGCCCTCATCTGTGGGATGGAAATGGCCTACCAGATGGGAGCCCGAACTTTAAAGATACATTTAGATTCTCAACTAGTTGTGAATAAAAACCTAGAAATTACGAGGCTCGAGGCGTGATTTTGAAAAGGTACCTAGCCGATGTCAAAAGCTGGATTGGAAAATTCAAAAGGTGGACATCATTAAGATTGCCCGAATAAGAAACACGCATGCTGGTCTTATATACTCTGTCAAAACTAGCCTCGGCAATATATTCACATTTAACGAAAGAGATTTTGGTAGAACTACGAGAACACAGGTCTGTTGACTTCTCTGAAAGAATTTCTTGTGTCCAACCAGACCTCGGTTGGATGGAACCCATAATAAATTATTTGAATAATGAGAAGCTCCCCGAGGATCCGGACGAAGCTAGAAAGATCAAGTACAGAGGCGCCAAATATACCCTTATTGACGGAATCTTGTATAAAAAAGTATACTTGTGCCCCCTGTTGAGATGCCTTACACCTTCCGAAACTAACTATGTTTTACGAGAGGTGCATGAAGGCATATACGGAAGTCACGTTGGTCCCCGGAGCTTAGCTCGAAAAGTCTTGTTGATTGGGTACTACTGGCCGACCTTACACTCTGACGCAGACACTTTGGTGCGGGGGTGTCATCAATGTCAAATACATGCGCCAATACCCCGAAAACCCGGCTTGGATATGGTTCCTATTCAGAGCCCATGGCCATTTGCTTCTGGTAGTGGGGAATTGACATTTTGGGCCCACTTCCCAGAGGGATAGGCAAGCTTGAGCTTTTAGTAGTGGCGGTTGACTATTTCACCAAGTGGATCGAGACCGAGCCCCTGGCTACAATCTCGGAAAAAATAATAGAAAAATTCTTTTGGAAAAGCATTGTTTGTCGATTCGGTATCCCTGCTGTGCTCATTTCTGATAATGGGAAGCAATTTGAAGGAGATCCTTTCAAGAGGTTCTGCGCTAATCTCGGCATCAAGCAGCACTTCACCTAGGTCGCTCATCCGTAAGCAAATAGACGGACTGAAATGTGCAACCGAAACCTGTCGATGGGACTCAAGATTCGACTTGAAAGAGCCAAGGGTGCTTGGGTTGAGGAATTGCCTAGTGTCCTATGGGCATACAGGACCACATCTCGAACGGCTAATGGAAACACTCCGTTCAACTTGGCCTACGGGTCCGAGGTTGTTATCCCTGCAGAGATTGGGCTACCCTCGGTTCGAGTGTCCTTGTGAATTTGATTTGGAATTCAACGATGATGCTCTGCGAGCTAATCTAGATTTACTTGAGGAGAAAAGATTAGATGCATCCATCCGGGAAGCCAAATATAAGCAGGTCATGGCTAAACACTACAACGTTAGAGTCAAGCATCGTTATCTGTGACCCGGAGACTTGGTGCTTTGAAAGAATGAAGCAAGCCACGTAGAAGGGACTAAAAAGTTAGACCTAAACTGGGAGGGACCATATCGTGTAATAAAAGCTCACACTTCGGGCTATTACAAGTTGATTGACATGAGAGGGGATCCTGTTCCCAGAATGTGGAACATTGTAAATTTGAAGAAATATTATCAAGGAATGTAATGAAAGTCCCTTTTCAAATGACAGATGTTCGAGCTGCTCCAACCCTCAAAGGTTCGGATCCAGTTCAACAAAAAAACAAATGATTGAGGGCCGAGGCTTAACAGTCCCCCCTCAAGGGCAGAGGCTTAGTAGCCCCCCAAGGAAAATCAAGCCGCGCCAACCCTCAGAGGTTCAGTCAAGGCACAGTTAGATATTCGAGCTGCTTCAACCCTCAGAGGTTCGGATCCAGTTTAACAAAAAAGCAAATGATTGAGGGTTGAGGCTTAGCAGTCCCCTCTAGGGGTGTAAACGAGCCGAGCAGAGCACGAATAGTGCTCTGCTCGAGCTTGAATTCGAAACTTTTAGCCAGGCTCGAGATCGAGATCAAGCTCGATCGAATATGGTTTTTAGAGTTCGAACTCGACTCGTTAAAATTTGATAGAGTACGAGTTCGATTCGAGCTCGCTCGAATATTTTGAGCGAGCTCAAATCGAACTCGAATTCAAGCCTAACTCGAGTTCGAATTTGAATTCGAACTTGAGTTCGATTCCTTGAACTTTTGCAAAAAAAAAATCATAATTTCTCATTACTTATTGACATTTATTTAAGAAGCTCGCTCAAATAATGTCGCTGAATTCTTATACACATCTTATATGATCATAAAGAGACACAATAGATTAAAATAAATAAATTATCCAGCAATAGAGACAGGTGTCATTGTCTGAAAAACAAAAAGTCAAAGATTTGATTAGTGATTCCAAAAGAGAGATTGGCAATGAGAAAATCATACACTGCAGTCCATACATAAAATTAGTAAAGTGCCAAATGTTAACAACTAGAAATCAATATTCGTAGGCTAAAATACTCAGCTTTGTAAAATTCAGTTGACACCTTTCTCCAAATATCTTGATTCACGAGATCTGTCTCTTAAACACATCTAGATGTTTTGATAAGAGACACACCTTTTTCCTTAAATAAATGATTCACAACATAATTTAATATGAATGGGCTGGAATGGCTAAAATATCACAAGCCATCCTAGACAATATTGGGTATGATAACCTATTCATCTTCCACCAGCCCAAACAGTCAAATTGTACCGGATTAGCATTTGGTCCATTCTTTTGTGGACCTTTCTCCAAATAGTCAACTAGTTCAGATTTTTGAGGCTCAAAAGTCTCCGATTGCCTTAAAAAATCATCAAAATCATTTCATCCAGACTTTTTTATACATTATAGCATCCATAGATGAATCACCAACTTGAGATATCTTCCTTTTTCTAAGCTGATCATGATCATTTGCAGCCACATATTCATCATACAACTCAAAAAGGACTGCCCTAACTCATTTGAAATGTTCTTCTGGGCTTCATTAGATGGAAAGAGTTGTGGGAAACAAAATTCTACAGCCTTCATTTTTTGCCTAGGATCTAAAATAGCAGCCACAGCCATCAACAGATTGCACTCACTCCAATATTTATCAAGATGTGTATAAGATTTTTCTAACCATTACTCTTATGAAGTCATCTTATATTTTAGACCCGAAATCTAATACTAACTTTACTCTTTTAATTTCTTGGAGGAATAAATTTGATGTAGGATAATCACTACCTGAAATAATTTGAGTGGTTGCCCAAAAAGTCTCCAAAATATTGCAAACTTTGACCACTTTTACCCAATCTTCTTCTGATGGACAGCAATCGTAATGTGGCTCACTATCCCGAAATCATGGAAAAACTTCTTTGAACTTTATTGCACAACTCAACATCTCAAATGTTGAGTTCCACCTTGTTCTACAATCATAAATCAGCTTTCTTCCCGTCTAGTTGCAAGTGCTGCACAATATCAGCAAATACCTGAAGTAGAAGTCTTCCATCTGAGCGATTGACAAATTCTACACTTTCTCTAATATTGTCAGTGATGTCTACAATCTGACTAAGACCATCTTGAACCATAAGGTTCAAGATATGTGCACAACGCCGAACATGGAATAGTTTTCCAGCACACACTAAGTTCTTACTCATAGAGAAAGTATCTTTCAACAACCTGATTGCCACATCATTATTTGAAGCATTGTCCACTGATATTGTAAATATCTTGTTCTCAATACCCCATTCTTTTAGGCATTTGAAGATGGCATCAGAAATTTCAACTCCTTTTCGAGGTAGCGGAATGTGAACGAAACTCAATACTCTCTTCTGTAACTTCCACGAAGAATCAATCCAATGTCCGGTTATCACCATATATTCAATCTTTTGATTCTTAGACTTCCACAAGTCCGTTGTCAAACTTATTTTGTTGACATTCTTAAGAAGATTCTTCAACTTCTTCTTCTCTAGTTCATAAACTGCTACACAATCAACATGCATGACTACCAACAGAATGCTGCTTGTCTCAAACTCATCTTCCTGATCACACAAGTCTGTCGGTGTCTAATCATACTCGATGTGGTCCCCGTTGCATTCTTTGCTAATTTTGATTTACAATGAATGCACTCAACTTTCTTAACACCATCAACAACAACATCTTTGAAATCATTCCATGCCTCTGATTTTTTACACCTTTTCTTCACTTGAAATGTCTCTAGATTTTGTCCATCCTCATTTTGTTGATTAAATTGCTGGGTACTTCACCAGTTGCTCCCATGACATTAGTATCTTCTACAGTAATGTATTTTGCAATTGCACAGGTTCATTCTCATTGCTTGGAGGAACAGGAGTATCCAAAAATACTGGGGTAGATGAATTCTCTGTAAATAGTGTAGGATTTGAAGAAATTTCTTGCTGACTTTGCATTATTACAAAATGGTAACAATTGAAAAAAAAAAAAAAAAAAAAAAAACCCCATTTAGCTTATAACAAAAGAAAAATAAAGAAATTAATGAAAGTGCAACAAACTTTAAATCATATATATGCATGTAAAAATTACTAATGTCAAGCACTAAGAATAACCCTTCAAATCTAAATAAGTAGCAACAATTAATATTTTAACATAACAATGGCATAATTTCAATTCCAAATAACTAAAGTTAAGAGGGGAAGAACAAGAATGATAACTTGCAGACAAAAACTAAAGAAGATATATCCTTGTATAACAAAACAAATAAAGAACCAACCAAATAGGAAGCACTTAAATTCAAGAATTATGAAAAATTGTTCTTTTTAAAATTCAAGAAGCAGTAAAAAATTCTAGATGTGTATGAAGATTTTGTGCAGACAATAACAAAGTCCACATACTTAAAAGTAAACCACCTTGAATTACTAATCAAATCTTTGACTTTTTGTTTTCCAGACAATGACAAACTCCATACACTAAATAATCACTAATCAAGCCCCGCATACCCCACATAACAACAACTCACAAACAACCCCATGCACCAATCACCAATTCATTTTAGGCCTTTAAAGGATAGTAGCATTATAGTGGTATTGAATAATCAGACTTCCCAATTCTAGATTTCTTATAATTTTTTTGTTGAAAATATCAATCAATTTTTTCAGCCCCAATTAAGCATCGTTAATATTTTCATCATCTTGCGCTTTGAAAAAAAAATACAAAAATAAAATCAAAGTTCAAAAGTAAAAAATATACCTTGAGATTTAACTATGTTGGAGATGGTGGTGATGGGAGCCGTAAGATGTGGTGAGTTTAGGGGATTGTAGGGTTTGTGAGTGCAATTATCTGAGTTAAGGAGAGTAGGGATTGTGGATGGATAGGGATTGTGAAGTTTGATAGAATGATCGTTTGAGATATTTAAGGGTATTTGTTTATTTTTTAAAATTTTTAGATAAAAAATGTTTGACTAAAATGTCCATATACTATTAAAGAAAGTGATCTGGTAGAAGTGTAATTTTATCAAATACTTGTGATATTTTAGTAATTAAACATAGCATAAAAAATTTAAAAAATATATATAAATATATACCAAAGCTCGAAAAGCTCGATGAGCTTTCGAGTCGAATACCTATGCGCTCGAGATTCAGCTCGAATCACTATTCGAGCAGTTCGAGTCGAATAGTTGACCGAGCTGCTCGCGAGCAGCTCGATTCGTTTACACCCTTAGTCCCCCCTCAAGGGCAGAGGCTTAGTAGCCCCCCCAAGCAAAGTCAAGCCGCGCCAACCCTCAGAGGTTCGGTCAAAGCACAGTCAAATATTCGAACTGCTCCAACCCTCAGAGGTTCGAATCCAGTTCAACAAAAAAGCAAATGATTGAGGGCTGAAGCTTAGCAGGTCCTCCCTTAAGGGTAGAGGCTTAGTAGCCCCCCAAGCAAAAACAATGCCGCGCCAACCCTCAGAGGTTCGGTCAAGGCACAGACAGATGTTCGAGCTACTCCAACCCTCAGAGGTTCGGATCCAGTTCAACAAAAAAGCAAATGATTGAGGGTTGAGGCTTAGCAGTCCCCCCTCAAGGGCAGAGGCTTAGTAGCCCCCCCAAGCAAAAACAAATGTGCACCAACTCTCAGAGGTTCGGTTCAAGCACAAAACAAATTCGAGCTGCTCCAACCCTCAGAGGTTCGGATCCAATTCAACACAAAAGCAAATATTGGGAGCCGAGGCTTAGCAGTTTTCTCGCAAGGGTAGAAACTAAGCAACCCCCTCCAAGAAAAATGAATTTGAGAGGATCCGATCCTCAAAGAGGCTTGATTTCCCTGCTTAAGCAAAATATTATTCCCTGGACTTTGGAAGGTCTGACTCAAATTAAATGGCTAAGGCAAACATAAGGAGCCAAGCTTAATCCTTTTAGCCTCAGCTCGGAAGGGTCTAAACAAGGCTTAAGTTCAAAATGAAAGGGAGCCTTAGACAATTTTTTATATTGGAATTCTTAAGTGTTGAAAGTTTGTTACCTGTTTATATCATAAAATTTTTGTTTTAAATGCAGAAAATAAAGAAATTGAAAGACAGGTATAAGGCCGGAAGCAAGGAAAAGCCAAGGCTCTTATTGATAAGACAAAGTTATCAAAGTTTAGGAATTTTATTGAAAATCCTGACTATTACATAAGGAGTTCCTAACTATTACAACAAATTACGTCAGCCTATGCAGCAGAAGTTCAAGGCTCAACAGAGAAAGTGGAAACTTGATTCGTAAGCTCAGCCTCGAGTTCGGGCCCTGGATCAGCAGAGTTGTTTCAGAAGTTTCGAGAATCAGAGCAGGGGTTTGAATTGAGCCTCTACTCCATTGATGACCTCCTCGGTGACGGCCGCCCTTCATGCAAATCAGGATTCTTCACCAAGTGGTCACAGGCCAGTGTGAACCCCATGGCAGAACACCTTTTTTGTAAACTCCTTCAACATCTCATCTGCTTCGACTGAGGCCATGAATTGATTCCTGCATTCGATCTGCAGCTCCACCTGTGAGAAGAGACTTTGCCTCGGCCAGCTGAGCTTTTTCTTGAATTTAAAGAACCCTTTGCTCCAAATCTGCGATCTTCTTGTCACGATCGTCAACATCCACTTCAAGGGTCTTCTTCTCCAGCTCGGCTTGCCGAAGCTTATCCCTCACCTCAGTCAGTTCGGCCTTCCACTCGTCATATTTTATGCCCGCCTAGATGTTGCATTTCATCTCGTTGGCATTAACAGCCTCCTTCACTGCCTGATCCACGCTGGATTTTGCGTGAGCCAACTCTTGCTTTATGGAGTTAAAAGCAGAGTTGAAGGAGGATTCCCGATCTACGATGGCAGGCAAAATTGTAATTGCCTGCAAAAAAGGCAAAATGGTTAGTTGTATAAGTTGAGGTACGAGGTGCAAAAAGTTGAAATTTCAAGAAGGGGAATAAAAACATTTAGTTAGACTTACGTTCATCAGGCTGACGTAAAGCTCGTCCAGCCTCTGTTGAGGGGTGAGCCACTTAACGTAGGCTACATCCCGAGGCAAGGCCACCATCTTTGCCTGCTCACAACCAACCCTCGAGAACTGAGTCTGATCATTTATGTCAATAGACGGGATGGGTCGTAGATCAGTGCTCCCCGAGGTAAGAGAAACTGGAAGAGTGTCGACGGACAGCCGACCCTAGGGCACATCCTGTGACCCTGTAGATTTTCTCTCCTCCTCATAGTGTATTTTCTATCACCTAAAAAAAAGTAAAGTGTTAGCTCTGGACAGTGAAGAAGGAATAAGGAGTGGGAACGAATGAGATTCGACGGTTCTTACCATATGAAGTGATAAGTTGTTTGGATAGAGGGACATTTCCAGAGGCTGTCCCTGGGGTCCTTACCTTCGCTACTGGAACGGAGGGCCTTGGTGACGATGACGAGGAGGAGAGGGTCATTGCCGAAGAAGGACCCTCTCTAAGGCCGAGGCAGCCTCCCTTGTCTTCTTCCTTGTAACCCAAACCGGCTCGGGTTTGGTAGGTCGAAGAGCCAGAGTTACTTCCCCGGTTGGTCTCTCCGGCGGACTGACTGCCTCGGATTGATTCATGGGCGCGAAGGTTGAAGGTGTAGCCTCAGCACTCTCCGAGGGCGTGTTTGTGGTGGCGGATGAAGATCCACTTATTGATGAGCAGGGCTGGTTTGAAGTGCCCGCACCAGTGGCAGGTGTGGTGGACACCAACCCCCTGAGAAATGCTCCGAGCTCTGCATAAGATGAAAGGTCAGGGAAAAATAATGATAAAAAAAAGAGTGAGAAATGATGATGATGACCTTGTTGAGGGTCGTAGCTTGGGAGAATATCGTGGGTAAGGATCAATCCAGCCCAGGCAAGAATGTTGCTTGATAGGATAGCAGGTTGGTTGTTAAAGTTTATTCGGAGGTTGGATTCGACGAGCCTCTAGGCTTGAATGGAGTCCGGGGAAGAGTTTTTGGTTTTTAGGTTCTCTTTGATATTGGGTATAGGTTCCATGGACCCCGAGGCATTGGAGGGTCGAGGTATTGGATGAAGAAAAATAACTTTTTCCAGTCGTGAATAGATGAAGGGTTACCCGAAGTGAGTTGTTTGCTAGCGGTTTAGGGAGATATGTAAAAGAATCCTTTCGTAGGGGATAATTTCAGTATCATCCTAAAGGTGTCTAAAGAGAGGGGGATGTTGTGTAATCTATATAGAAAGGTGAAGCCGGCAATGACCCTAAGAGTTTGATGCGCACGTTCTTGGAAAAACGACATCTATCCCTAAAAATTTTGATATCCTAGGGGTCGAGAGAGTTTGATACGTTTTGTGTTTGGAGGTTAGGGTGGTCGTTTTGAGGAGGTTCGGCAAAGAAAGGATCGGGGGGAAAATTTAATGGCACTGCTACCAGAAGGGCTTCGACGAAAGGATTTAGCATCCTATCAACGGCGTTTACAGGGGAAGGGGGAACCGGCGTGCTAATGAGAGAGGTGGGAGTGAACGTACAGGCCACGGTGCTTCTGTTTGGAAGGCTTGTGGAATTTTTGGGGAACTTCTAGTGGTGTCCAGTGGTGGCATTGAGTAGCGGTCGGAAGTCAGCAACGGTAGAACAGCAGAAGACGGAGGAAAGGGGAACTGGAGGATGAGGGTGAAGGGAAGAGAGTGTGTGAGTCCCTGGGGGAGTAAAGGAGTGAGAAGTAGTAAGAGACGAAGGAAGGAAGTAAGAGATTGGGGGGAATGGAGTAAAGTGAGTAAGGGAAAGAAAAAAGATTTGGGGGAGAATGGGGGTATAAATAGGGGGGCTATCTTCCAAAATGTTCAGTGGTTCTGGGGGAAAAAACTTATGGTTTTGAAATGAAAAAAGGTGTTTAGGCAAGAAAAGCGAGGCGTTATGGCGTGAAAAATGAGATATGCCGTGAAAAGCGAGGCGTTATGGCTTGAAAAGCGAGACGTTTTGCTTGAGCGAGGCGTTATAGCGTGAAAAGCGAGGCGTTATGGTGTGAAAAATGAGGCATTTTGCAGCAAAATCTCGGAGCCAATAATGCAGTGCAATAAATGAGAATTCACTGCATGGTGACTAAGTGAAAACGTCACCCACGAGTTAATGTTGCAGTTACGTCCTGTAGAGGATCCCAAGGGTCGTTACGACCTTGAATCGATAGGTGCGGGTACGAGAGTGCTCCGAAGTTCTGCACCTCAGCTCGGTATAAAAGTCTTGGTTGTCATCGTCTGGGGACTGTGAGTAGTAGTTTTCGGCTCGGCCCCTGCCGCGAGGCTCGGCGCCAAACCGAGAGGACTATTGATGATGTTGATTAGTGACACATAGCATCTTCGCTAGATTGTTCTAGAAGTGCCAACGTGGTAGCCTCATTAAGGGCAATTATGTAATTCAGCTTCAGCTGTACTAGCATAAAGATAGCCTTATGCCTCCTTATTTACATCTATAAATAAGGGGTTTGGGTGCTACTAAAAAGGGATCGAAACTCAGATAATCAAATACACTATTGTTATTCCACTCTTCCACTTTCTCTCTTCTCTTAAGAATCTAATTCTAACTTTTTCAGTACTCAAATAAATAAAGTCAATATTATCCTCGTATGGTTCTTCCTTCTTCGTTTCTTCTGTTTTGCTTTTCTGGGCAAGCCCATAGGTAATAACATAAAACTGTCTGGCTAATGAGTTTCTATCCTATTGTATGTCCACAAAGGATGCCATAAACATAGTCATTTCTATAAATTCTTGAACATTCTAAAAGTGTGTCTTTCTGAGTGTCAAAGGAAACTACACCAGGAAGACATCTTAGGTTTCTGTTTAATGCATTTAAACTACAATTCGTGCCATCCATACAGTGTAACTATCATTAATAGGGTACAAGGCATGGTAACGCTTTCTGTTATAAGGTGCAACAATGCATTTATTAACAAAGTTACATTTTATATAGTATATGTTATTTGGAGTAATTAATTCGTGGAGATTTTTATAAGCACACTAGAAATCCGAATTTTGTAAATATTAAAACATTAACGGGCCTTCCATACTTGCATTATTTAATTACTTTTAGACCTTTTGGTAATAATGTAACTTAAGCACATTAATTTTCTTTAGTGCTAAACAATTGACTTATAAAACTTAATATTCTCACTCTTTCAGGTTCTACTGCTCGAGTTTGTGACAATTTTGCAGCTAGTAGCGATAGTTTATGTTACTCACGTAAACTTAACAGATTGCCATGTGTTTCCATCTCTTTACTCTCCAGTTCTAGAAATCCCTTGTGGATATTTTGTGCTAATGCTTGCCTCTTGAACCCAGTTTCCATTTAGTATGCCATCACCAGTCAATCTCATTGTGTCTCTTTGGCACGTCATTTGAATTGATATTCCTTGTGTTCTTCAGGTTTTTTTGTGGCATTCTCCATCTACTTGTAAAACGAAATTTGTGCTTTCTCATTAAAGTTAGACGACCGGTGATAAACTCTCTTTCGCAGTAAGAACTATTGCTAAGAGTGTTCATGCATGCAAAAAGAATGTATAAGACATAAATGTATACATATTTTTGTATCGAGAAATATATGCGCGATGTAATTAGCATCATTTGGATTGAGAATGAAAAGGACTTTTTTTTCTAGCTATTATTGTCACTAAGCAATCTGTATGTTTTAGTTAATGTTCTTTTTCTTACGTTCTGATCCATGCTTAACATACGTCATTTTTCATATGTTTTGGTCGATGTCATTAACGATATCCGTGAATTTTCCAATAAGGATATCCTAGGACGGACGTTTGTTTCAACATTAATACACATTTCCTTCAAACAAACACATAGTTTACATTTAGGCAGTGCAATCTTATTTCCTAGTAAAATAGAAGATTATGTGCTGATCCATGTGGAAGTCAAATATAATGCACTCTAAACTCTCTTTCATTGGGCTATACCCTTGAACTCTTGAAGTATTAATTATGGTGGCACTTAACATCAGTAATTTTGGTTTGACACTTATAGTCTTCGTTTTTTTTTTTTTTTTTGTCACTTCGATCCAATTAATAGTTAATATTAAATTCAATTTCATAATGTTGAATATTCACCTTTGAATGGTACTTGCACTTAATTTGCACGTGGGGGTCTAAATAATGCTTGTGTAAAATAGTTTTACTTTCGATGATTATCTAATTGATTTTCAAGAATTCATAATTAACCCTAGAACATTAATACAATCATCACCATTTCAACTTCACCCAATGTAGCTGTTGCAAACTCTAGGTACATAGATTTGTTATTTGACGAATCAAAAGCAATCATAACCATCGAAGATCTGATGGTAGGTAGCACATGCAAAGCACTCTTACGTAGCCAACGATAACAAAGGCTTACCCAAAAATTTGTTTGCCACAAGACGAATTCTATTAAGTTCTTTCTTCAGCCGAGCATTCTCAACCACCCTAAAATGGTACTCCTCAATAGAGATCTCATCATGAGCTGTTGGCTGCCACAATTGCTGGAAAGGGAAAATATTACTATGAAATAGTCAGAAGGAAAATTTGATGTGTGCAAAGTGACGCCTAACATATCATGAACAACCAATGGTGAAGTATACGTCCAAGTGGAGTCTTTACTCTTTTATCATGAACAACCAAAGAAAGGCACTCAACTTTATTTAAATTAATTTTCGGGTTAATTTTACTTTACTGTCATGAGGTAGTGTCATTATTAATTTAATCTCTAAAGTTAAGTACTAAAGTTCTTAAATTGACGATCAAAATTTAAGTGTGTTAAATTTTTAACTAAAATAATAGCTTTATCCACAAATTGTTGTTGTCAATAAAATTTCTCATAATACCCAAAATATCTTATTTTCTTTCCACAAATAAATTTGTTGAATTTTGAAACATGTTGATGAAAAAATATTAAATCATACGTACAATATTAAAGGAAAAAAAATGAAACACGTAAAAAGGAGAAGAAAAACAAGATAATGAAATGTATAGAAAAATAATCTTTTGTTTATTTAGATAAAGAAGTGACATTGATAAGGCTAAAGTGAAATTAACCCTGTAAGTTTTTTAAGGACACAAGGTAAAAAAAAAAAAAAATGGTCAGTGTTGTTGACTGCACGAATCCTAACTTGACTTGTGAGTTGTGACCCAGTCCAATCTTGGGATTTAGTTTGATACAGTTCTCTTAACGTTCATCCTTCCGAAACTCTAGGACTCATTTTGATTTTGGGCCTTTTGGGGGCCTTTTGTTAGTTTTCTTGAGTAAACTAAACCAGGTTTCTTATGTCTTGATTACATTATTCCCAAGAAATATCCTGTAATTTGCTCAACTTGTCGAATTTCACTTGAATTTAACATCTGACAATTACTTGGAATTAGATGAAATAATGTTAAGAAGGTGACTAATGATGATATTAATATACCCTTTTTAATTTCAAACAACTACTTGAAATTAAATATAATAATATTAGTGTAATGATATTTACACACTCATTTTAGCCTCTTTAATCCAATTGAACGAATGACATGCCATTTCTGCTGGATAGTTTGATATGGGGTTATTTAAAAGCTATGATTCTTCTATAATTTATTGTCCTTTCTCTTATCAATCATTCTCTTAAATATTGCAAACAAATTCATGTTATAGTTCCTTGGGAGAATGCATAAAAGCCAAGGATCTGTCTTTTGTTCTGTTGCTATATTCTTCAACTAGCGATATATGAAAATGACTCATTTCAGTGTACTAATATTTAATTGTACATAGCCTAAAGCAGACAAAAGATCCCTTCCCTTCCTAGCAAGAACATCCGCAGTCTAGCAGAAGGCGAAGTTAGGACCCTAACTAAGAGAATAACAATGATAGGTGTTTAATGATTGTACATTAAAATAAAAATACCTTTTTCAATAAATAATTTCACATGTAGATATAATAATTTGATGGCGAATATCCGACTTTTTATGAAATTGAAAAATATAGTAGAATCGGTGATCAATTTTAGAACTAAGAAAACTACAACTGCTCAACTTTTATATAATATGTACTTTGAAAATGAATTCATAATGAAAATTATATGTCCATTAATCATACACAAAACTTCAAAAATCTTTAAATTTTTGTGTTTTTAAATGACACTTATTCTTAACTTGAATATGCAATCATATTTAATTGTATGATTTAATGACTTCAAATTTTTAGAGGCTCAATGTAAAGAAAAAGCAAAGATTGATAAATTTTAGAGGTGTAATTATAAGATAAAATTAAAATTTTTAAAATTTTTCCATGCATAGTTTTTAATTTTTCAAAGTTGAGGGACGGGGGAGGGGCAGGTGCCCACCCTTAACCAAGTTTGGCTTCGCCTGCTCTAACATGTTTACATCAATTGATTTACTACACCAACTTAAGATGTAATAATTGCACTAAAATCTAACTTAAATATGTAAAGCTCGCAAAAGATATTGTACTTGTGTTGTAATACTATAGTCATGGACGAAAGAAATACTATAAAAATTTGAAGGATTTGATGTTTGAATTCGAGCTCGTTAAAATATTCAAACTCGAGTTTTGACTGAACAAACTCGCGAATTAGCATGTTGCCTCCAATCTCTACGACATTTAGATCCTCCTCTTGCCATGAAAAAAAAGAAGCTACTATTAATGTTAGTTTCTGAGAACACAAACATTCAAACATAAGATTTTGTAGACAAAAATTTATTTATTATTTTTAAAATTTAAAAAAAAAAGAAAAAAGAAAAAAAGAAAGCAACATAGCTCTTTTTTGTCCTCCTCTCTTTTTGGAATGAATAAATTTTACAAAAAAGTGAAACAACATATACAGACCAACAATTAATAATGGACAACGATAACATCATACTCCACAATAGCATCCCCGGTGGAGACGTTGTAAGAATAAGTTCTTGCCGTAGCAATTCCACGGGCCAACCGGAAAACGCCGGTGCCACCAAGTATAGGCAACTCGCGATACTTGTGAAGTGCCGGATTTCTGCCTAGAATACTCAGAGTGCTGCCTTTGTACTCACCTTCACTGAACACGTAATTAAGGTTCATGAGCAGTCCTATTTCACTTAAATCCGCATCCAGAACCATAAAATCCTTGGGCTCGGCCCACTATTTTGGAAGTGGGTTCAGGCCCAACTGTTAATATGTCGTCGAACATGTAAACTACGCCGAACAATGTGGGTGATGATGTGAAGGTTATATTGGACTGGGCTACTTTCATGGATGTTGGGTTCTTACCACTTAACTTGTCATGGTAGTAAAAGTGTAGTTTAGTCACCTTTTCTTTTGCCAGAGGAAGATTTTGGAACCAGTCTTGTACTGCTTTGGGATCTTCTTGAAGGCCAAGAACCGTTGTCAGATCTGCCATGAAAATGGAGCAAAGCAAAATGAGACTGAGAGATTGATCAGTTTGCTTCCCCATTGTCAGAATAGCCTTGAAAATAGTCTTTCAACTCACTCCATTTTATAATAGGAGTAGGACTTATTGGTGTAACAAGAAACCATTAAAAAAAAAAAAAATAGACAAGTTGAGGATATTGGAGGTCTCCTGTCTTTTATTTTGTACTAATGCCATCTAGGAAAATGTAATAAATAAAAAATAAAAATATTCTTCTTTCTCGTTGTGCTTTTTTTGTCTGTTATTGCTCATCCCACATTACTTTTGTCCTTAATAATTAGTTTGCTTTTTATATGATAATTTACTTAAAAACATGGCTACCTAACATGGTTCTTATACATGTACCAAGTAAAGAATGGTTAGATCTTAAGTAGACTCGATTTTATATCTCACTTATAAATATTGTGTTATGTATTAATTGAATTTTTCTTATATTTGTTAATATTATTTATTTCAAAAAATTTAATTCTCACTGTAAAATTATAATAAGATTAAAAATGGAATCTGTCTAGTATTTTCGCGTAAAGATTAGTCCCTTCACCTACTAGATTCTACAATTGTAACATCAAAATCACGGATTTCTCTTTTGAATTGTCGTTAGTGTTTCTATACTTCTGGCACTCAATCAACATATTATTCTAGTACATTATGGTACAAAACGCATAATATATTAGGAAAATATTTTATATGATCAATCCGATTTACAGTAAGTGAGATGAATCTTTTGGTCATATTTATTCACATCACTCTGAAAAATTTTATTTTTAATAAATTAAAATGATGTGAATGAATATAAACCAAAATATCTATTCTACTTATTGTAGATCGGATTTATGTAAGAATTTTCCTAATATACCATATGCATCATTACATTACCTAGCATATGGCCAGGTAGGTAACATTTTTTTAGAGCAAAATTCTTTGGATACCTTTTCTGTTTTTGTACACATATATATAACATTAGTTAAAAGGGATTCCAAAATACTACTTTTATACGGGCTGTTTTAAGGATGTAAAATTGTTGAGAAAAAATTTAATTATTGAGACTGGATATCGATAATACTCTTTCTTCTCAACAAAGTGTAGGTTTTGGCTCGAAACATAAATGGAGAATTTACATTATAATGCATTTGGCAACTATAAAGGTACCAATTAAAATATGAAGAATTGATATTATTGTAAATCATCAAACACAAGAAACAGGCTTCTAATACTACAACTTGCAACTAATTACCACAAAAAAAAAAAAAAAGCTAACTACATGTTCAGTAGCACTAAGAATTTGTCCTTAGCTTTCCCATTTTGTAAATATGACTTAATAAAAGTTTAATGTCGTTACTTAATAATATGTGATTAGGTGATATTATGTATTGACACTTGCACTAAATCTTCAATAAAAGGTTTTTGAACTTCATTTATAGTGCAACCAAGGTATCATTAATTAATCCATTATGTGGTCAAGAATTAGTTACTAATTATATAATAAAGTGTTGTAGCACCGCTTAAGCGCCTTTTATGTGCATTCCCCTTAGGCTCAAGACCAATTCCCTCCCATTTTACTAAAAGAGCGCCAACCAGTTTTCAAGTTGAGTACAAAACTGAGGGACAGCAACTCCTTTCATGCCCTCAAGTACAATAGCATTAAGCTCAAGAGGCATATTATCCAAAATCACAAATCTTCCTGTTGCACCACAACTTGTCTTGTCAAAATGTCAGCTACTTGATTTGCTTTGCAGTATAAGTTCTTGAGTTGCACCTGATTCAAAGAGCTGATGATGGACCTACAGTGATACACATTGAATTGATAAGCTAAATTACAGATATTGACTTCCACTTCCAAATTAATGAGATTTCTCTCAGATGCAACATTCAGTTTTTTCATAGAACTCCTGTCCTAGTGTTCGTATTTGAAGGAAGGATAAAGATATTATTAATATTTATTTATAATAAAAAATAATAACAGAATAATAGATTATTATTATACTGAATTATAGTCTAATAGTTATAAAGTTAAACATTTGTTCAATAAATTTGAATTATTCTAAACAAGGATAAGTTAAGGCTATCTCTAAGCCCTCATAGTTCACCCTAAACTTGTAAAACGAGTCTGTACCAGGTGAAAATATCAATAAATCACAAGAATATTTTGATAATTTTGAATTAAGTTCGAATTCCTAACATATCTCAACTAGGTCTTTTAAAGGAATCCTGATAACTCAGAAACTTAAAATTCAACCCTAAGGCTTAGAATTTTCCAGCATTCACAATTGAGCTTCCAAAAATAAGGAGTTGGAGGAATCAATATAATAAGGATTTTAATCCTTACTTGCCTTTGGCTTTGAGTGGGTCCAAGAAAGGAGTATTCAAAAACTCCAAAAGGCCATGGTATTAAAAGCAAACACAATACCGTTTTCAGGCAACCAAAAGAAGAAAAAGTGCCCCCATGAAATATCATAGAATGGAGAAGGAATTTAAGAAGACATTTATTTCATGCGCGCAAGATTAAATCAACATTTAGGAACTTAGTAGAAGTGTGTTACATACGTGGACAACTATTTATTTAGTCACATTAATCTTCAATCAAGTTAATATAAATTCTATGACGTAAATTAAATATGATCATAAAATAACTAACAATAATTAATTGAAAGATTTCATAATATTTAATTTATATAACAAGATATACAAGTACTTGTAAGCCAATTCAATGTTATAAATATTTTCCTTGTGCAAATCAATTATGCTACATATTTGTGCTTTCATACTACAATCATCCAAATTCAAAAGTTTATCATAAGTAAAAAAGAGACCACAGGATTGACCAACTTGCCCACAGGGTCACAAATTTTTTTTTTTTTTTTTTTTCCCTGGCAAAAGCCACTAGAAGCATAATTGGTGTACAATTAACAATTGGAGTGTTGACCCAGTTTTGAGTATTGACTCCGCCCAATCCCGTGTAAGTACTGAGTCAGCCGCCGATTTGGAACCCCACTTTCACTACATGTGTATAACTGGTCACCAAATTTCTCTACTCCTGTCCCTCTCACGTGTAACTCTTCACCAAATCCTCACCATCCGATCTTTCACTCCAACCACGAGTTACTTCTGGTCCCTCAGATTACTTCTTGAGTACACGTGGACAGCGTTGATATTACAACACACAGTTCCGTCCATGTACCACAAAGCGTGTCAGATAAAAAAATATAGGAACTGTCTCTTAAATACGTGACTGTGGACTAGCCGACTTAGACCGACCAGTTCCAGCCACGTCATCGGAACCACCCACGTTGTTTCATCCAACCTCTCCTATCGCGCCACGTGTATTTCGATAACGGCTAGTTTTTTTTTTTTTTGGTCACCATTTTGCACTATATTTTTAATTTAAGTATTTAACAACACCCAATGACCGAAGTACACGATTTAACTGTTTAACCGTGCAACCATAGATATTTCTGGGGCCAATCGCAATTTGCACCCATAAACTACCATTGAATTATAATTTGTACCCAAAACAATCAATTGTAAGCCTTAAGTACCTTATACAGATATACTATTAATTTGTTACATATTGTTCAAAGTAGTTAAAATTAATGGTTTTCATAATTTTTTTTTAATATAAAGACATTAATAACAGTATATTAAGTTTTTTTAAACTATCATTCTCTATCTTTTAGTAACTCGAACTCATAATAAATTTATGTCATGGAGAAAACATCTTACCATTTAAATTACATTTCACTTTTATATAACAGTATATTAATAAGTATATGTCAATTAATAAATATAAATAGAAGTATTAAAGTGTTTTAGTTCAAAAAATATTTGAAAAGTTTATTCATTTTTAACAAATTTAATCAATGTGAAAAAAATTTAGTAAAGGGACTGAAATATTAAAATTAATAATTTCCAGGAAAAATGCAAATAAGTGATAATTTGTAGGCGTGTATTGCAATTAGGACCAGTATTTTCCACAAAATTCCAGTACCTTCCAGTAAAACTGTAAAACAAAACTTTTTGCCAAATCCCATTTTCCCTCCCAGAATTTATCCCAAAATCAATTTAAAATTATTCTAAACTAGTAATCTGAAACCTAAACAAGATTACAAAAAAATCCAGCCTTTTTTCTTAGTCATATATAAATACACCATTAGCCTTTTCCTTTATTTCCATGTACAAAACAGCAGTTACACTCGAGTCTTAATTTATTCCACCCACAAATTAAGGTTTCTCCATAAGGTCTGTATCCACATCTATAAATATATATACAGACTTTCTTGCTCTGCAATTTTTGTTCCATAGATTTTATTAAGGGGTTTTCTAGATTTTATTGGGTTTTATTTTTTTTTATTGGTTTTGTCGGAGGGTTGTTTTTGGGCAGAAAAAAAAAATAAAAAAATACAGATCTTGGATACAAGGGAAGTGTGTGAACTGTGTGAAAATGGCATGTGGGAAGAAATGTGGATGCCATTTCCAGGGAGGAAGTGAAGAAGGGGGGTTTGGAATTGGAATGGGGCTGGTGAGGAGTACTTCATTTGGGAGGAAAAGGGTTGCTTTATCATCCAATGATTTAATGGAAATTGATTGCTTTGACAAAACTCCCACCAAGAAACAACTCTGCAGAAGTTCTTCTGAGCCTTCATTTTTCACTTCAGAAAACAAGTCTGTTCTTGAAACTTTGCCTCAAGATGTCTTGGTGAGTTTGAGCAGCTTTATTTATTAGTTTTTTGTCTCTTTTGATCATATTGGGATATTGGATTTTGCACATTAATTGTACTTTAGTGAAGTAATTGCTTGGTTTTGATTAATTCTTGTGGTTTTTATATGCCTTTGTGATGTGGAAAGAATTCTTTACTGAGGGTTTTAGGCAGATTTGTGTATATGGTTAGTAATTTATTCAGTAATGGTGTTAAAATATTGGGACTTTTTAGGATAGTCATTCATAATAGGGAGAATTACCTTTTAGGATATTGTGTGGTGTTGAACATCAAGATTACCTTTTTATGCTGATTATTAATGCTGAATCTTGGGATTCTTCTTTTTTTCCTGATTCTGCAGATTAGGATATTGTGTGGTGTTGAGCATGATGATTTGAAGAGGCTGTTTTTCGTGTCGAAGTCAATTAGAGAAGCAGTAAGTTCTGATTTATGCTTTGAAGATATTAAATTGATTTGATTTTTAAGGTGCTTTCTTTAACTTGTTCTGAGTCATTTGTTGATTTTGATTTGGATTTTTATTGAAAATGCAGACTTTGATTGCGAAGCAATCTCAATGGCATTTTGAGTACAGGACACCAAAGAAAACACTTAGGTTCCGAGATGCTGTTGATTTGGAGAATTTGGATCTTATTCAATGAGCTTGAACCGCAAGCTCCGAGGCGGTTGCGGGTTCCAAGGTCTCGATTGAACAGCAAGAATCTTGCTGATATTTCCCTGGCCTTATTTACATCAGCTGGGGGAGAGAATTGGCCGCGAAGAGAGTTATTTATAACAATGGAAACAGAAGTATGATATGAATGATTTATGAATGTTTTGTATAGTCTTCTTGTTGTTGAAGATTTAAGCTAGATAACCAGAAGACATTGTGCCTATCAGATTTTGGCAGATTGTACATGACAACAATCTTCACAGGCCATTTTCTTCAACTCATTCGCTGAAGATATATTGGCTTGCTTATACTTGTTTGTATATTTAGAAGAAATGGTTTAAGGATTTGATTGAGGAGCTGAACTCTGCCCCCTTCTGTTTTCATAAGGCTGTATATATTGATAACTTATTATCATCGACGAATTGGTTGAATGAAAACAATAGTGATCTTATCTTTTTCATGTTAATCTTATATTTTTCATGTTAATCTGCAACTCTGATTGTCTGTTTGTTTTTCCTTGATGATTCATGTTATTTCAGAATCTATCCTTAATTCTCTGGAGCAACCATTATTTCTATGGAATTGATATGGTGTGATGTGAATCATTTAAGACTTGGTTTTAGGGAAATCTGATACTTCTGTGGAGATTTCTTCTTGGATTTTCCATGTCATCTCAGATTTCTTTTCCCATATTTTGCAACATTAATGGATTGGATGACATGTGCATCTATAGATTCTATACTCTGAAGTTCTATTTGGTCAACCCTTTAAACAATGTGGTGAGGGGAGCAACCTACAGATTTGATGCTGATAATGGTTAACAATTTGTGGGCTGTCATGATGCTTTAATTCATGACAGTTATCAGGTCTCCTCCTAGCAAAAAAAAAAAATGACAGTTATCAGATCTCCACATCAGAAAAATGAAAATTGCCATCTTGTTATCTAATTTGTAGTAGTTGGCCATTTTTTCGGAGAACATGGATTTTGCGCTTTCAGGCACGGGACTTTGGGACCTTTACAGGACTCAGGGCAGCATTAGTTAGGTGTTAATTTATGGTAAAATTTATATAGGTGATTGAAGGTATTTTAATAATGACGTAACAATAATAGCAGACTGTCATTTAAAGAAATATTTTTTTATTTTTAGTAAAAATAAGATTCATGCTATTAATTGTAAAATAATTATTAAGATAATACTAATGGCTCAATTGCAAACATAAACTATTGTTAATTTAATCAGCAAAATACTCTGTATACCTAGAATCATGTTAAAGGCTGTCTCCGAGGGAGTGCACGAGGGAATCTAGGTGGAACCAGAATCATAGTGTAGCATGTTGCGCCGCAATGGTTGATCTTCACAATCAGCATGTACTTTTCGGTGGTAAGTTGTAGTTGCTCAATCCAATAAAAAAACGAAGCACTGCTAACCTGCTTGAAAGGTGGAAATAGAAGGACATGAACTGGAGACAATTTTGGTGGTAGCTGGCAGATATTTCCTTTTTTTTTTTTTTATATAAATTACCGTAAACACCTTATGTGATATATCCTTCTGCCCTTAAACCCTTATACAATTTGTTTTAAAAGGTAAAATGGACAAAAATCATCCAAATTAATGTTGAAAAGCATACGCTTCTCAAATGTGTGTTTAATAAAAAATATAATTTTTCTTCAAAAAATTTCGAATTAGTTATCACAAACCTCCAAGTGGTATGAATTTTGTCCCATAACCCCATATATTTTTATAAATATACACACGTATGCCTGTTGTGAATTATTACCTGAAAATTCATTTTGCCTTTCAAAATTTTATGCCTAACCTTACTTACATAAACTTATCCTCAAATTTATTATTCTTTATCTATCATATATACATAACCAAAAAGTACAATTGTACAAGGCTGCCTAACGTATTTTTTCGTAGTTTTTTTTTTTATGCATTAATTTACAGATTTGTAATTATAATAATAAGCTAATGTCATTTTCTTCATTTTTCTACCATACAAATTGAGAGTTAAAATGTCTAAAAAGAGAGAAAAATGAATTATTTGAAAGTTTTGGTGGTACGTGTGGCTAAAAATATAATTTTGATCAAAATCGTGACTTTGGATAATTTGGGATATATTTTCAAAATATATGGGAGTTACAAGTCTGAAAATCATACCACATATGGTTTATAATAATTTACTCTAATTTAAATATGAGAATAAGAATGAAATTTCAATCAAAGCGTTAGTTTGGATGTTTTCTGTCAATTTTATCCTTTCAGTCTATATCATACATCATACAGGAGTTTAAGGTATATTTTCAAAATATATTATAGTTATGAATCAAAAGTCTATACCACATAAAAGTTTACGATAATTTACCTTCTTTTTTTTAATCAAGTAAATTAATAGGGCTAACAGATATTTCTACATCTAGAGAATAACACGGCTTCTTCAGCTTTATAACTTTAAAAATTTTACTATCTAATTAGGCATCATATTATTGGATTTTATAGATTTGTAGGTTAAAATACAAGTATACAAAGCCTAATAGCAAACTAAGCTATTTAATACTTGAAACAAACTTGATTTGTTAAAGGGATAATACTTAAAACAAACTTTATTTGTTAAAGGGATAACGCAATAATTTTGGGGTCTAAAACTAAATTCAAACCAGGTCTTTATCTTCTCAATAAAATTAATATATATTCTTATTTAAAATTTATTTTTATAGCTTTCTGAAATGCAAAATTGCTAATTAAATTTTGTAATCAATTTCTTCTAATATTTATCTCTCAATGAATAATACAAATTAATTTATTTAATCTTTCTTCATATATGTTGATTTTAGATGAAAATTTTAATTTTTTTGAACAACTTTAATTTGATTTATTGATATATTAAAACCAACATCTTAAAATTTTTGAATAACTTCTTTTTTGTCAAAACAACAGCAATAAGAATTGTAAGCATTATTATATGGACAATGTATCCATTAGAAAACAAATTAGGAATCTTATTGAAGTCTTATTTTCTATCATACAATTTAATTTAAAATATTTAATCCTAAAAATATAGATCATCGATATCATAATGATTATTATTATGTTTTAAGCAAGTTTTAATATTACAAGTTATCTTTTAATTTCTCATTGTCGATCCGTGGCAGATCCTCTTAAAAAATCATAATTTTTAATATTTTTAATACAATATTTTCATAAATATATTTGAAGTGCAGAAATTATTTCATGCACTATGCAAAAAGAAATAATCATTTTAAAAGATTTTTGTGAATTACAAACAATAAAATGTACTATGAATAATACTCCCTTCATCCCAATACTTTTTATTTTATTTTATTTTTATCTTTTTTGGGAATCAACTTTTAAAAATAGTATATTAATAGGTGATAGTTGTTCAAATCTTTCTAATTTTGCCTTTCAAAATATAAAATTCGAATGATGTATGATACTTCCCTTACAAAAGGACAAGGATAAAAGTGAAAAAAAAAAAGTAATGATTATGCTTTAACTAATAAGAATGGCATCTATTTTGGAACAAACAATACTGAAAAATATGACACTTTTAATGGAAGAATATCATTTAGCAAATTAAGTATAAAATAAAAAATAACCAAACTTTTATATTTATTTCACATGATTTGATATATTACTGATTTATATATAGAAGTTTTCATTCACCATCTTATACCTTTTAAAATATCTGTTGATATATTCAATTTACATCTAAATGGAAAGAATAAATTTTAATTGTGTTTTGTACTTCTTTTTATTGCGTTTTCTATAAAGGTTACCAAATATTAATAAGTCTAATACGTTATAAGAAAATCTAAATGTTCTAAAAAGTATAAACACTTATTCTAAAATTCATGACAGGGCTCCATGTATAATCATTATTCTTTAAAGATATTTCATATAATGTATTAATTATTTATATAAGCATATGTATTCTATCACCTTATTTACATATCATTTAAGAAATTAAGAAATGCTAAATTTTTTTACTGTTATTTTTTAACTTAATATTACTAATTAGTATTTACAAAGAATATATAATAATTTGTATTTACTATTAAATATTATAAATTACACAATATTAACTCTAAATGATATAAATATATATTTTCAAAAATTAATACATATATATATATAGCAAAATAATAAAAATCTTTCAATTCATATAATTACAGATTTAAAATTTTGGGGTATCAAAATTTTGGATTTAAAATTTTGGGGTATCAAAATTTTGGAGGCTTAAAGTAAGTGCTTTACTTGCTTTACTCTCGAGCTAAGAATTCGTTCCAAGTTTTGGTAGTTTTGGTTCCAAGTTTTGGTAGTTTTGGTTGTTAGTAATCAAGATAAAGTTGAACAAGATTTTAGCCACCATTAAGCCTTTTTGTACTCATGTCGATAAGTTTACAATTTTAAATTTATATTTGAAAAATTCAAACTGCTTGAGATTCATGTGAACTTGATTCATTAAAATTTCATTTGAATTCCATTCAAAAGTTAAACAAGCAAAACTTTAACGCATTTATAAACTGGTTAAAATAATTAAACAATTTGAATACTAAAGTATTTGACTTGTTTAAACTTGTTTTCTATAATGGGTATAGAATTATCAGTAAACTTGTTTCTTTTTTATTTTCCCCAAGTTAGTGATTAGCTTATAGGAGTTATAGAATTACCCCATTTAAGTTTTTTCCTTTTTCTTTTTTCTTGCTATTCGCACAACGTTATTACTTCACAATCCATAACTTTTTTTCCCTGTCATATAGTTTCATTTTTTATATATAAAAAATAGGAAGTATAACAGAACAAAGAAACAAAGAAAAAAACAATAAATGTGCACACTTAATTTAAAGTAAGCGCTTCAAATTTGAATATTACATATCATGGTAAGGATATCCCTCTGGTATATTTAAAAAGATAACAAATATGAAATTTATATGTGCATACTTGATACTTATCAAGAATTGTGCATACTTGATACTTATCAAGAACCTCTTAGATAGAATATTTTCAAGTACTTCGTGTACTTCTTTAGTTCTTTATGTCGTGTTCAGCCTTAACTATTTAACCATTAATTGGAATCTTGACAGCTACAAACACAAATATTTTTGTTTTATTGGATACATAAAAGATATTTTAGATTTCTTGTATATGTCATCTTAAATTTGCTTTAGCAAAAAGAATTTTTGTTTAGAAAAAAAGAATTTTTGTAGATACATAGAAAGAAACATTGATCAGATAAAATACAAATGTAGAAACAAGTAATATTAATCATTTCTGTTTTGGTGTGAGGGAACTTATCCTAAATACACCCATTGGCTTTGCTTTTATTGGACTCAGAGTTGGTCAAGAGATTTTTTTTTTTTTTTTTTTAAATCCATCTCTCTTACTATTAGTAGAGACTCGAACTCACGTCTAATACACATAGTGAAAGCGTTTTACTACCTCTGTACTTTGTTGTCGGTCAAGAAATATTTTCAAAGAAAGGGAATTCCTACCTCTTCTTTTAATGAGTAAAAATTATTTCTTTCCTAACTTTAATTATAAACTCAATACATTCATATTTCATACTCATGCAGTACTTAGGTTCCAAGATGCTGTTGATTTGGAGAATTTGGATGAGTTCAACGAGATTGAACCACTCAATCTCCGAGGCAGTTGCGGGTTTCAAAGTCTCGATTGAACAGCAAGAATCTTGCTGATATTTCTGTGGCCTTATTTACTTCATCTGTCGAAGAGAATTGGCTGCAAAAAGAGTTATTTATGGTAATGGAAACAGAAGTATGATTTGAATGATTTATGAATGTTTTGTATAGTCTTCTTGTTGTTGAAGATTTAAGCTAAATAACTAGAAGACACAAGAATATCTGATTTTGCCTATCATATTTCTGTAGATTGGTATATGACAAAACAATGCCATTTTCTTCAACTCATTCATTCGTTGAAAAAGTGTTGGCTTGCTTATACTTTTTTTGCACATGTAGAAGAAATGGTTTAGGGATTTGATTGAGGAGACGACTCTGACCTTCTGTTTTCGTAAGGTATATATTGATAACTTATAAACGAATTGGTTGAATGAAAACAATGGTGAATATCTTTTCATGCCAGTTTGCAACTCTGATTGTCCATTTGTTTTCCCTTGATTCGTTTGTCACTGAATTTATCTTTAATTCTTGAAGCAACCATTATTTCTATGGAATTGATATGATAGAATGTGAATCTTATAAGATTGGTCTTAGGGAAATCTGATACTTCTGTGGAGATATCTTGTTGGATTTACATGTCTTCTCACACTTATTTTCCCATCTTTTTGCCTACATTAATGGAGTAGATGACAAGTACATCTATAGAGTATAGATTCTCTACTCTGAGGTTCTATTTGGTCAACCATTTAAAAATCTAAGGTGAGGGGGTAGCCTGCAGATTTCAGGCTGAAAATGGTTAACATCATTCATGACACTTATCTAGTATATAAAGGAAACTCGACATCGAATAAAGGAGAGGGAAATTCTATGCTCCTTATTTGGAAGTGAGTACCGTATGGTTTTATTTTATAGTTTGTAATATATAATTATTCAAAACACGATATTATAAGTATTTTAATAGAATTATAGAATTTTTCTAAATGAAAATACAAGAAAAAAAGTTGCCATCTTGTTATGAAATTACTAAATAGTAATAGTTGGCCATTTTATTTTACTAAGTTGCTTCTTTAAAGAACATGGATTTTGTGCTTTTTAGACACGGGACTTTGGGGCCTTACAACACTTGGAACAGCAATAGTTAGGTGTCAATTTAGCAAAATATTCTGATATACCTAGAATCATGTTAAAGGCTGTCTCCGAGGTAGTGCACGAGGGAATCTGGGTGGAACCTGAATCATGGGGTAGCATGTTACGCCGCAATCTTTGGTCGATCTTCACAATCAACATGTACTTTTCGGTGGTAAGTTGTAACTGCTCAATCTAATTAAAAAACAAAGCATTTTAAGCTGTTTAAAAGGTGGAAATGGAATGACATGAATTGGAGACAATTTTGGGGAGTGGCTGACAGATATATACAGAGAAAAACACGGTTTCAAAACTTCCAATTTTTAATTTTTACCTTCATCGTATCATATTATTAGATTTTGAAGATTTGTAACTTGTATTAAAATACAAGTTAAAAAAGTATTAGGCCGTTAGGCAGATCACGTTATTCAATACATGAATTGAATTCGATTCACTAAGAGCTAGTTCGAGATTGGTTTGTCAGTAATAAAGTCAAACTTAAATAAGATTTAATTATCATTAACTTTTTAAATTCAGATTGATAAGTTTAAATTTTCAAATTTATATCTAAAAACTGGAAGCTGCTCGAGGCCAATTCGAATTTAATTTGGTGCAAGATCGTTTTGAGTGTTGAGTTTCACTCTAAAAAAAAGAAAAATAAACCAAAATTAAATACATTTATAAAGTCATTAAAATAATCAAACAAGTTTAAATATTAGAATGTTTGACTTATTTAGACTTGTTTACTATAATAAGTATAGAATTACCCCTAAGCTGGTTTCCTTTTTTTTTTTTTTCCCAAATAGTGATTATTATATGATTTATAGAATTACCCCCAGCTAAGCTTTTTGCCCTTTTTCTTGCTTTTCCCACAACTTCTAGGTTTTTAGTTCACAATTCATAACTTGATTTTCTTTTTCCGGTCATATAGTTTCATATTTTTATTCATAAAAATAGGAAGCATAAGAGAACAAAGAAACAAAGAAATGAACAATAACAAAAATTCCGAGCCTAATCTTTTCAAAAAAAGCACTTACAGTGCTTTTGTGTTTCCGAGCCAAAATTTTAACACAAGAAAGTCGAAATATATACTTTATTCTATACAAACTTTTTTTTTTAGAAGATCTGCTAGTGAAGGAGATAGGCCATTTAAATAACGCTGAAAATCCAATATTTAAAAATTGTATCAAGAATGACCGGAAAGGTATGACCAATAAATGTTCACACTTAATCTAGATTATGCACCACAAATTTGAATATTATGTAGGGTTAAATGCAGAAATTTTTTTTTTTGAATTTACACCCCAATTGCAATTTGTCCTCTCAATTTATTTAATAAGTACTTTACCCCCTTATCCCTTACTTCTTGATATCTTGGGACAAAATTACTCTTACTATTTTAATAATATGTTTTTTTTTTCTCTTCTTACCAATTTATTTATTTTCTCTTTCATCTTTTTTCCTGTTATCTTCTTACCATTCTTTTTTGTTTCCGCTAAACTATTATACCAGTACTAATTGGTTAGTTAAAACTCTAATTTTTTTTATATGTGTATAAATAATTTATAGAATAAATATTTTTTATACACGTAACATATATTTTAATAATATAATATGAATTTTGTAAGTTTTACTAATGTTATAGTCAACAAATAAACAAACTATAAAACAGATAAAATAATTTGTCAAAAAGTTAAAATATATATTCTAAGTATGCAAACAAATTGTTTTTTGGTGCCATATCATTCCCGTGTCATATTTTGGTTGAATTTAATGTAATTTCAAAAAAATTTATATTAGGCAGCCGTAATATTTTCTTACTATATTTTGTTGATATTACACCATAAATAAAAAGTTGTACACGTTTTTTCATTCTATAATTTTATTTGAATACTAAAATAATTTTTTTAATTTTCTCTAGCTTAAAATTTTTATTTTTTATTTGCTAATCTTATTGTTAATAGTTAATCACAAATTCTATATTACAACAAGGTATATTTATTGTATTAAAGTATGAATAATCTATAAATTAAATTGTTTAGACATATGTCAAAAGTTAGAACTTTAGTTAATTAATTATTAAAAGTAATGTAATTGTTTTGTAGTATCAAGAGAGAATAGTGAAAAAAAAAGAAAAAGAAAAATAAGATAGAGAAAATAAATAAAAAGAAAAAGAATAGAGAAAAAAGAAAAATAATAATAATTAGAATAATATGGATAATTTTGTCTCAAAACATAAAAAGGAAACAAAATGCTTATTAACTAAATTGAGGAGAACAAATTAAATTACAGTGTAAGTTCAGGAGAGTTTTCTGTATTTACCCTATTATATATCATGCATGATATCTCACGTATATTTATAAGGATACTTGGAAAAAAAAATGAAATTAAATGTGCATAGTTGATACTTTATTAGGGTAAACAATCTTAGAATATTTTCATGTACTTCTGTAGGTCATGTTCGGCCTTAACTATTTAATCATTAATTGGAATCTTGACAGCGATAAACATATTTTTGTTTCATTGGATACATAAAAGCCATTTTAGATTTCATGTATATGTCATTTTAAATTTGTTTAGAGAAATATTTTTTTTAGATATATAGAAAGGAAACATTGATCGTATAGAACACAAATGTTGAAACAAGTAATATTAATCATTTTCTTTTTTATATATATTTAAATCCTATATAGATCTCTTCCCTACTATTTAAAGACTCTAACTCCTGAACAGTAAATCATAGAGGAAGCATATATTTTCAAAGAAGGGGAATTCCTTCATCTTCTTTTTAATGAGTAAAAATTATTGCTTTTCTCACTTTAATTATAACCTCCGTATATTCATATTTCATACTGATGCAGTACTTGAATGGCAAAACAAAACTTATGCACCATATCATTATATTTACATTAATACAAGTATAATTAACTAATATAACAAATAAAATGGTTATTTTATATTCTCAGAGAATAGAATAATAGTGAGACCCTGTATACGCTTGGGAAAGATTTAGGTAGACCTGGTTTTTGGTCCCACTTGTAGACCTTGTGGTGTGGATTAAATGTTATGGAATCTATGACATAAGTTGATGTAAGCAAGATTCTATAAGATTTAATTTTGACCGCAGGGTCTACAGATGGGGCCAAAAATCGGGTTTATGTAAGTATTTTCGTATACGCTTTTGGCCGCAAAATAGGAAAATACTTTCGTGGTAATAGAAATTCTTTTTTTTTTTTTTTTTTGGTAGGAGTAATAGAATGGTTATTCTGTACTAAAAAATTATAGTATGTTGGAATACCAAATTAACTTTAATATCATGACAACCAACGTTATCATAACTCGGATCCTTCATATTTAATCACCAAGAATATAAATTAAATACTAGATGTGAAAGCGTACCGAATCTATAAGAATTGATGTGATTCTTGAATATTTAGATGTGGTTCTTGAGCCTACGGATTTGATTTTCTTGAATATTGTGGTCATTGATCTTCCAAATTACTATGTGTGTATTTTAGAGAATATGGTTCTTACTTTTTTGATGATGGGATGTCAAGGAAAGTAACATAACATATAATTTAGGGATCATAACCTATATATATATATATCATAACCTATATATATATATACTTTCCTCATTCCTCTAAGGTTTGCCCATCATAAAACAGAAAATAAGATTTTAGGGTATCTACACATAAAAGCCTATACTTAATTAGATGACTTGGGTCCATTTATCTTAAATCATATTAGATCACTTTATATTGGGTCAATTAATTATGATATCACATATTACACAGTTAATATATATATATGTAAATGTCCAAAACCCAACATTCTCTCACTTGGAGTGTATATATATTATTACATAAAAACTTTATGAGCTCAAAACCTTTAGCTATCATGACCATAGTCATCCCCGAACAATCTCGTCCATTAATCATGTCAATATAGGATCAAGACGATTTTCATTACATTAACCGTAACTAAACACATTCTTGGTCACGTACATCAACACAACCAAATGACATAGATCAAGTATGGATGTGTAGCATGAAAATTACATGCAATGTTATCTTAAACATGCCTATTTTCAACTGGTCCAACTTTATTCTTCATAGATATCAAACTAAAAAATGAAGTCAGAGTGAAATATAAACTGAACACTTTATTTTTAAAACTGAATTCTTTATTTTTACAGAAAATATTCATAAACATAAGATGTGTCTTAAAAGATAAAAGTATATAAATTGAATACAAACTCCAACTAATCTTGAATATCCTCAAAAGACATAACATCCAGTGTGTTCATGAAAGATCTTGGGTGGAAATCTTTTAGTAAGCGGATATGCAATCATGGAGTTCGTGAATATACTCTATAAACACCTGACCACTATGAACTCTTTCTTTAACAACTAGGAACTAGATGTCTATGTGTTTAGACATCGTTGAGCTCCTATTATTGTTAGAATATAATACTGCTAATTAATTGTTACAAAATAACTTAAGTTGTCTTTCAATACCATCCACAATTCGCAGCCCTGTGACAAACTTTCGCAATCATATTCCATGATTGGATGCCTGATAACATGCTATAAATTCATCTGCCATGGTGGAAGGGGCTATAAGTGTTTGTTTAACACTTTTCCAAGAGATAGCTCCATTAGCAAGCAAATAAATATAGTCTAAAGTGGATTTATGACTATCTTGACATCCAGCAGGAAAATCAAAGTCAGAATATCCAATGATCTCTAATTTATCCGATCTCCTATATGTGAACATGTAATATTTTGTTCTCTGAAGATACTGCATGACTCTTTTGGCTTCTATCCAATGAATCATACCCGGATTGCTTAAATATTTGCCTAACATTCCAACAATATACGCAATATCTGGACGCGTACAAACTTGAGCATACATTATAGCATAGGGAATCTTTTGCATTTTCTTATTTTCAAAATCATTCTTAGGGCACCTAGCAACAAGGGTATCTCCTAATTTGCTATCTTGCATGCCAAATCTCTTAAGTATCTTCTTGATATAGTTCTTTTGCGATAATCCAAGAATACCTCGAGAGCGATTTCGATATATTTGAATCCTAATACAAAAGAAGCGTCCCCAAGATCTTTCATCTCAAATTTTTGTGATAGAAATCTCTTGATTTCGTGCAATAAGCCTATATCATTACTGGCAAGCAGTATGTCATCGACATATAAAATCAGAAAGTAATAATGTACTTACTCCTACTAAACTTGTGGTATATACAATCATCAACCAAATTTATCTCAAAATCAAACGAGATGGTAATTTGATGAAATTTGTAATACTATTGACGAGATGCTTGTTTGAACCCATAGATGGATTTCTTTAATTTACAGACCATATTCTTTACATTTTTGAATATAAAGTTTTCTGGTTGCATGATATAAATGGTCTCATCAATGTCACCATTGAGAAACGCAGTCTTCACATTCATCTGATGTAACTCAAGGTCAAAATGTTTCACTAAAGTCATTATTATCCTAAAAGAGTCTTTCGATGATATTGGAGAGAAAGTCTTTTTATAATCAATGCCTTCATTTTGAGTAAAATTCTTTGTGACAAGACGTGCCTTATATCTCTCCATATTACCCTTCGAATCCCTTTTGGTTTTAAATATCCATTTGTAATCAATAGGTTTCGTAC
The DNA here is from genome assembly GCA_025175665.1 of Cinchona pubescens. Taxonomy (NCBI): domain Eukaryota; kingdom Viridiplantae; phylum Streptophyta; class Magnoliopsida; order Gentianales; family Rubiaceae; genus Cinchona; species Cinchona pubescens. The sequence continues at coordinate 312,117 of JANKKI010000321.1, forward strand.
CTTCGGGTAGTGCGACGAGTTTTCAAACATCATTGTCTTTTATGGTTATTTAATTTTCTCATTCATAGCATCAATCCATTTGTGAGAATTAGCACTATGCATGGCTTGATGAAAGTTGATTGGATCATCTTCCACCAATCTAATGCTATCCTCATGTTCTTGGAGAAATACGATGTAATCATCCAGAATCGCATTTCTCCGTTCTCTAGTAGATCTCCTTAATGTCATTTGTTCTTGAGGTTGTTGTTATTCTTGATGGGGAAGATTTTCAACATTGTCTTGTGATACTGTATTGCTTCTTGAATAATGTCAGGAATAGAAGGCTGATCATTGTCAATAACAATCGTAGGAAGAGAAATAAATTCCTCTTCAAAGACAAAGTCTCTAACTTTATCTTTCTCCCAAACTCAATATCCTCAAAGAAATGGCCAGTCTCAAAGAAGAATCTAGATATGGGATCATAAAATTTGTACCCCTGAGACTGTTCAGAGTAATCAACAAAATAGGTGTTGACAGTTTTTGAGTCCAATTTATTTTCATTTGGCCCAGTATAAGGCCTTGCCTCAGTTGGACAACCCCAAATATGTAAATGCTTTATACTAGACTTTTTACCAGTCCATAGTTCATAGGGAGGTTTGGTCGTTGCCTTAGTTGGAACTCTATTAAGGATATAAGTTACAGTCTTTAATGTCTCTCCCCAAAGTGAATCCGGTAAAATTGTATGACTAATCATACTTCTCACTATATCCTTCAAAGTTATGTTTCGTCTCTCAACAACACCATCATGCTAGGAGATCCCGACATGGTGTACTGTGAGATAATTCCACACTCTTTTAAGAATTTAGCAAAAGGTCCTGGACATTGTTCACCTAATCTGTCATATCTGCCATAGTATTCACCACCATGATCAGATCTGATAGCAGTAATTCTTTTACCAAGTTGATTTTCAACTTCAGCTTTAAAAGCCTTGAACATGTCCAATGATTAAGACTTCTCATGAATTAGATAAAGGTAGCTATAACGAGAAAAATCTTCTATGAATGTAATAAAATATTTGTTGACCATTCCATGAAGGCATAGGGAATGGCCCGCAAATGTCCGTATGTATTACTTCTAAGACATCTAAAAATCTATTGACACCTAATCTCTTTATGTTTGTTTGTTTGTTTTCCCTTAATACACTCAACACAGATTTGAAAGTCTGACAAATTAAGGGGAACAAGAATTCCATCTGACACAAAATTTTCAATTCTGTGTTTGGATATATGACCTAAACGCTTATGCCAAAGTGAAACAGAATTCTCATTGATTAATTTGTGTTTAGTACCATGTGAACTTATATGCAAGGCTTTATTATATGAAGCAATAGTTTCGATAAAATAAAAGTATCATGAGATGACAAAAAATCAGTACCAATAATATTTGAATTCAGAAAAAGACTAAACTGACTATTTCTAAATGAACAAAAGTAACCGGATTTGTCCAAAACAGAAATAGAAACCAAATTTCGTCTAAAAAAGGATACAATATATGTCTCTTTCAAATCCAAATAATAACCAATTTTTAATAAGTGTATAATCTAAAAGTCTCTATTATTTTAACTTTAACTGGTTTGCCATCACTCACATAGATGAATCTTTCAGCATCATTCGACTTTCGGCAATTCAGGCAACCCTGCATGGACACACTTATATGAGTAGTAGCACCGGAATTTATCTACCAAGTGTGTCTAGGAACTGAAGCTAAATTAATCTCAGAACAAACCGAAATGAGAAGTGTACCTTTCTTTGCACGTCAAGCGTGATATTTGGTACAGTCATTTTTCAGGTGTCCAAAATTCTTACAAAGTAACAAAAAAATTCCTCAATTTGTTTCTTTTGTTGTTTCTTTTGAAGTGGATCACCCGTAACTTCTTTATCCTTTTTCTTTTCTTATTTTTGTCCTTAAAGGTACTTACCAAGTGAGCACTTTCAATCTTTTCTTGCTTCAATCTTTCATCTTCTTGCACACAATGAGAAATGAGCTCATTTAGAGACCATTTATCCTTTTGACAGTTATAACTGACCTTAAATTGACTGAATAAAGAGTGTGCAGGAAGAGAAATCAAAACTAAATGTACGAGCAAGTTCTTAGACAGCTCTAATTTTAGTGCCTTAAGTTTTAAAGCAAGATGAGACATTTCTAGGATGTATTCCCTTGTATTTCCTTTTCCTTTATACCTCATTGAAATCAAGTTCGATAGAATCGTACTTGTTTTTGCTTCATCATTTTTTAGAAAATGCTTTTCAATTTCCATAAGGAACTCTTTGCCAGTTGCCTTTTCAGACACATCGCCCCTGAAGGTTTCCGGAATTGCACATTTCATGATCATAAGATTCATGCGATTTGAACGATCCCACTTCTTATAGTCCCTTTTTTCTTCTATGGAACTATTATCTGTAAGAGTAGTGGGTTGTTCAATATTTAGCTCAAGGTCTAGATCCATGCAACCAATAACGATCATTACGTTCTCTTTCCATTCCTTAAAATTGGTTCCATTCAACATAGTGATAGAATTAATATTGGTAGATATCATATAAGCAGATGTGTTAACGAAAATAGAACAAAATAACATATTCACATAAGTTCCAAATCTTAAATAATAAATTAAATTCAAATAATGGCAGGGCCCATCACAAGATACTTACCACAACATTAATATTTAATTTTTGGACAGAAATATTAACTTGTAAGTGGTACTCTTGGTGTAGTAATCAAATATTGACAATAAATCCTGTCAAATAATAAGTTTATCTTTGGATTGACTTATTATTCACATGAAATACCAAATAATTGTCACCACAGGTATATATGTAATTCGGCCAAATATTAACCTTCCTTTGGGCCAATAAATATCCGCATGACTTACAAATACACAATCATCTTAATATTCTAAAATAAATTAACTTACACAAGAAGGGCTATTTTGATAGCATGTTGTGTTAATCAATATATTTTTGAACATTAGACATTCTTAATTAATTAACCAAAATTTGAATTTAATTATTTTGCCAAAGATTTAAAAATAAATAAAATTAAAAAATAATTTTAAAAAAAATTGTTGGGATTTTTAATTCTAATACCAAACAAATTCTTATAAAAAAAAAATCAAAATCAAAATTTTGAATCCAATAATTTAATCCGAATAAATATAAAAATTATTGGACCCAAAACTTTAAATCCGTAATATAGCCACAATTGTTCTTAAATACAACAAATTAAATCACATAAAAAAATTTGTTGAATTCAAGAACTAAATCCATATGAAATCACATAATAAATCAAATTGAAAACTGATTTCTCAATGATTCAACATGAAAATGCTCTGATACCACTTGTTGGAATATACCAAATTAACTTTAATATCATGACAACCAACGTTATCATAACCCGAATCCTTCATATTTAATCATCAAGAATATAAATTAAATACTAGATGCGAAAGCGTACATGAATTTATAAGAATTGATGGGATTCTTGAATATCTGAATGTGATTCTTGAGCCTACGGATTTGATTCTTGAATATTTTGATTTTTGATCTTCCAAATTACTATGTGTGTATTTTAGAGAATAGGGTTTTCGCTTTTCTGATGATGGGATGTCAAAAAAAGTAACATAACATAGAATTTGGGGACCATAACCTATATATATGTTGGCCCCAAAAGCAACCTAAGAGGGGGGTGAATTAGGTTGTCTCTAAAAACAAACATTTTTATGTGCTTAATAGAAATTCAAACTTTATGCACCAAATGAAAACTTAAGCACAAATGAATACAATAGATATTCAACAATTTAAGCTTAAAGAACAAATAGGAATATTGAGATTAAGAGAATCAAACCAAACTCCCTAGCTTCTTTTGTCATATATATATACTTTCCTTATTCCCCTAGATTTTGCTCAGCATAAAATAGGAAATAAGATTTTAGGGTATCTACATATAAAAGCCATACTAATTAGATGACTTGGGCTGTCTCCATTTATCTTAAACCATATTAGATCACTTTATATTGTGGCCAATTAATTATGATAGCACATATTACACAATTAATATATATGTCAATGTTCAAAACTCAACATAGTAAGCCCAAAAAAGACTATTATACATGCATATATTGACTTTAAGAGCCACACGCTTTGTAAGTGAAGATAGCGGAAACTAAAAGAAGATTAATTTTTTATACACTGTTCGTGTAGCAAATTTTTTGTATTATTAGGTGTGGATATATGTTATATATACAAAAATAACATCTAAAAATTTAAACAAAGCATACATGGTATGCATTCATACTTGATAGTGTAAAATTTTTTTTATACCGATAGTGCATAAAAGATTAAATCGTAAAATGGTCATTACAACAATTTTGGTCTCATCTTATTTTCGCAGTTTAGTTAATTTATTGATTTCCTTGGTTAAATAATTGCTTTTTTGGCATCCTTCTACCTTATCACAATATGAGTCGTTATGGAACTTGTTAATACCACCATTCTCATTTCCTCTGTTGTAATAAAAGATTTGGTATATTGTGTTAATTATAAAATGCATATATACCAAAAAAAACAATAGAATTGCAATCAATTACACATTCTTTGCGTCACAATTCCTAGTGGTTTATTGTTACAAGAAGTCAATTATCCACTTCTGCCGTGTAAACACGATGTTGCATGTACATTTGTGCAAAATGGATTTATTTCTTGCATGTACATGCTCTAATGTCATAAATGTGGAGAGAATAACAACTCAAATGGACATTGCAAAAGGTTATCAGAGCTTGTGACCTGGGAATGTGCAACTATTTAATTTTAGCAGCAACAAAATATCTAACTATAAATAAATCTTAAAACCAACCACTTTACTTAATGATATTAGCTAAATAGTTTACATCTTCTTGTTCCTCGTGAAGAAGTCACAAGGGAAAAACCATTAAAAACTAGTATAATAACTATCGAATACATTAAGTCATTAACTTCTCATAACTTTTCATATAGTCTTTCACCTGTTTCAATTTATTTTCTTTTTAAAATTTGCACACACATATAGTGTATCATTTACGTTACTATGAACAATTGCCTGATTTGTTGATAATTTTCTTAAGTTGGTTCTGAATAGCAGTTCTATAGTTATTGATCAAGTCGACTGTTATTTTGGACTTCAATTTTGAAATGAAGGATAGCAATATAAAATGAAATATTTAAATAAATTCAATCTTTATTTTACTTGTAAATTTTAAATTTAGAATTAAATAATATGGATAAAATAATATTCACAAATATATACAACATTGATAATATTTAAGACTAACCACAAAAATCTATAAGTGAGCCAAAAATTAAATCTGCCCATCATCTAAAATTGACTACATATCACATTATCACTAGAGAAGCAACATTCAAGTTGGCTTTTCATATCTGAACCCATGAACAGGATTAGAATGTTTGAGGCGCTTAAGTTGCTTGATAAATATTTAAAAACAAATAGTTCTTAAAATATAGAGGAGTATTTAAATAGATTATTATTATTTTTCACTCGACAATAATACTAACATATTTTTATACATCTACTATTAAGAGGAGGTTCAATTGGACTAAAGGGGCTACAAAACCTCTGCCTCTAAACTAAAAGGGTACACTACTCTACCAACTTGAATTTAAGTCAAGAATAATCTGACAGATGCAAGGCCGGGAGCTAAACCCCGACTCATACCCAGCTAAATACTTATCTCTACTTGGTGGCCAACACATCTAAAGAGAGTTAGATTAATGATAGGTGTAAAAGAACAAACCCCTAAATAGGAAAAAGAATTAGAGCTCAATGAAAATGAATACTTAAAAAAAAAGAAAAAAAAGAAATCAACGCATACATAATTACATCCTCATAAAATGATGAAGATACAATTATAGTACATATTGTTATCTAAAATTTATGTCACCCATCGAGACGAAGGCAACTAAAAGAGCATAATCAGAAGGAAACTAATAACACGCATGCGTCTTCTTAAACGTTTCCCCGATAACGCTCCCCCCCAAAAAAAAAAAAAAAAACCCTAAAATCTACATGATCTTAAACTCGTTGGAGTGTATACAAAACTAAGCAAAATATAAAGCACACATATGAAAAAAAATCTTGTATATATAAAGACATAGTAACACTATTTTTATTAAAGTTTCAATAATGTTTTTTGGGTTGTAACATATATTTTAATACCTTATATGAATTAATGATTAATTCTTAAATGCTCTCCCATTTTATGGAAATAATGGGCACATAATAAACAAAGATTACAAGAAGATTTAGACGACTGAGTATATGAACGGCTTAGCTATAAACCCAAAGAAGTCCAGTTTAAATTGCTCTTGTATTTTATTTTAACTTACTAATTTATTAACAGATTTAATTCTATGTCATGTTTACTCCAATGACTTTAATAAGTAAATTTTATTACTATAAAATAGTTAGAATTCAAAAGTTTCAAGTTCTACTCAATGTATCCATAACATTTTGTTCGATTTTAGCAATAAGTAGAGACGAGATACTTAGATGGCACCTGCTATTGGTACTACTCATCTGATCAAAAAAAAATGATACTAGATGGTGACATATATACATAAAAGATTTTTAGGTGAATTTGATTTTTTTAAAGTGAATTCGATTCATACAATAGTACACAAATTGATCTTAAAATTCTATTTGTGCTTCATTATTACTAAACCTGCTTGACATTAATTCAGACAAGGTATTAAAAGATATCTGTCAACCCAGAGACTACAAAAAGGATTCTGTATGACGATATAATCTGCATAACTACAAAACCACACAAGTCCAGGTTTAATTGCTCCTGTCTTTAACCTTAGCCTAACCCATTAAGGGACTTAATTTTATTGACTCTATTGACTTTAAGTAAATTTTATCACTACAAAATAGTTGGAATTCAAAAGTTAAGTCAACTGGTATTTAAAGTATTGGGAAAATGGGTCACAGATTTAAACTATTTATCAAAGTCAGTTTAAGTACTAATAAAATTATATTAGATTACCAAGCTCTAATTTTAGATTTTTAATCGAATTTAAGGGTGTTCAAAAGTTAATAAAGTTGAACTATTGAGTCGAGTCAAGGTGAAAAAAAATTGACTTGACTTGTTCAACTTTCGACTCGAAATCAATTAAGTAATCAATTCTTTTGACTCAACTTTGACTTCTGAAAGTCAAATTGCTGGTCGAATAAGTTGAACAATTATATTTTTTGAAAATATTTTAGCCATATTGTAATAATGTAGTACTATTTTAATTTATTTGTGTACATAATATTCTTAATTTTTAATAATTACATATCTTAATAACTGATAATGTTCTTAATTCTTCTTTTTTTTTAAACCCACCCTCCCACCTACCTTCTACTAGCTCGAATTCATAACCAATAGATTATAAGAGAAGCATCTTTCCATCTAAACTCTCATTATTCTAATCTCAAAAGTTGAAGCCCCTTTGAACCTTATCCAATATTAGGTCTATAAGCTTATGCATTGCAGATCCTTTACAAAATCATTTCCAAAGTCCTAGTTACTAAGCTGTTTTTGTCCTAGATAGGCAGATTTTTGATAATGTGATTGTGGCCCAGGAGTGCATCCATTACCTTAACCAAAAAAGACAAGGTAAAGTTAGTTATATGAAAAATTCTTATATAGACCGGTTCTATAACATAGTGTCATGGACCCCTTAATTCAGAAAGAAACACATTATCCAATTGGATGATAGAACTTGATGTAGGATGATGTGTTTTTTTCTGAACCAAAAAATCTATGGCACTATACCTATGAACCAAGTAGAGGAGCCATAAGTAATTTTTAATGGAGGTACTAGTAACATAAGAAGTTATGTGATTTTGGACGGCGAGATAAAACGAAACGGTATAAATTTAAAATAATAGAATTAAATAAAAAGTTGAAATTTTGTTTTTTGAGGAGAGATGAAGATAGAGTTGGCTAAATTCAATTTTTAAGATAATTTTACAAGGAAATTTTGATGAAGATAAAGAAGCTATAAAATGGAATTTTTGAAAGAAAGTAATGCTAAGGATGACAAAATTTGAAGCAATAGCCTAACGATGGATGAGAAAGAAATAACAGTTAAAAATAATGGATAGCTATTTCAGTGTATAAGAATGAATACTTTAATAAATAAGTCTATATTTTATTAATTAGTGAGGGGTAAAACAAAACTTTCATATTTAACAGAGGCACAAAACTAAATACTTTCAAAAATAGACAAGATAAAATATGTAATAATACATATTTTTGGAGGTTCAAAAGGGACATGTGCCCCCAGTGCCCCTATTATAAATATGCCAATATATGAACTCTTTGATTCATATAAGAATTTCTCATGCTTTTGGCACTTGGTATCACTTATCCTACTTCACATTGAGTCGAAATAAGAAGTAGATGAATAATTTACCAAAAAAAAAAAAATGTAAAAAACAAAAAAAACAAAATAAAACGAAATAATGACACGTGGCATTACATTGGTAAGGTGGTGGAGAGGACGTAGGTATATAAAACCTCAGTGGGATTACAGAAATACAGGCTTTAGGAGTGTGAGTGTGAGAGTGAAGGGAAAAAGTACTTGCAAGATTCATCAGCAATGGCGTCGTCGATGAACCGATGGATGTGGATTACGAGCCGATGTGGGATGCCAAGAAGGGGAAAATGGTTGCAAAAGAGCCCTTTATAACTCGGGGACTGCCCATTCCTCGTGTCCTTCTCAATCCCGTGAAAGATTTCTCAATCTATAAAAACGAATTTAATCTGTGCATAAATAATATCACTGAATATCAAATGCGGATCGAGGAACGTACCTCCAGCCATTGATGTTGTTGGGTCACTATTAAATAAAAGAGAAATAGAAAAATAATCATCTGGGTACTTCTAAACCTAGACAATCTAATACGATAGTGTATTTTGATAGAATGTCAGGCCTAGGGACCCAAAATACTCTGTATACTTATAACGTTTTTCCCCATCAGAAAATGTAAGCTGTAAGAATAAGTAGTTATCACACAAAGTGTAATAATTATCACAATGTGATAATTATCACAAGATATTTATTAAGTCAAATTGATAAATATCATAATTAAATATTGGATCAAATATTTGGAATTTAAAAAATAAAATCACATGGGATAATTACAAAAATTCCAACATTTCTCCCACTTGATCCACATATTTCATTCGATATACAAACTATCAAATCTCACAAGTAAGATCCAAAATACATGAATCATGGCGACAAGTCCTCTAAGAAACAAGTATTGTCTTCCATGTATTACTATGCATTATGTCTCTTCAACACTAAACTTTTATATGATAACATACCTTAATAAATAAGCCTTATGCTTATTATAGGTCCAACTTAAGTGTGTTTTCTCAAATAACTAAATAAGTATGCGCAACTGAATATGAAAAACACAATTGAATAAGAGTTTCAATGAAAATATCAAATGTACGTACATGTAAAATGAAGATGGTGCGGCTACTCTATAATTAAAAAAAATATATACATTTTGTGTATACAGATCACAGACATTAATAATTACAGAAAAGTCACAAACACACACACACACACACACATATATATATATATATATATATGTTCAAATAACAAACTGGAAGTATCATATATATAAATAATACATTCTACAACTAAACAATTTGAATAGTTCAATTGGTCAGACTGCCTAACTTTTAACCTAAAGGTCTCAGGTTCAAAACCTTCCAGCAGCACCTCTGAATTTTTTTTTTTAATCAGATTTTTAATCAGAATAAGACCCTAAGTAGTTTGTAAAATTGTTGTGTTGCAAAATAACACAACCACATCTGATGGCTTGATGGTCAGAACGCGTGAGCTACTTCCACATGGCCACGAGTTCGAACCCCGGCAACCACCCTTTTTGTTTTTATTTTAATAATGATAACTAGTTTATAGAATTATCTTATTCATAATTTCCATAAACCACAAAGTGGTCCAGTGGTCCAAAGGTGTGCTTGTCCCCTGCGGGGCACACACAAGTTCGAATCTTATTACAAAAACCCCACACAACTTTTGTTTTTTTAAAAATAGAAGTACTATATTAAAATTCTACTAACAAAACACACAAACTCCAAGGTGGCCCATTGGTCAGAACATGGGCCTGGTGACATCTTAGTTCGAATCTTTCCACGGAAAATTCGTATTTTTTTTTTTAACTTCTTCTTCTTCACCCGTTTGGATGTGACAACTTTTGTTTTTTTTAAATAGAAGTACTATATTAAAATTCTACTAACAAAACACACAAACTCCAAGGTGGCCCATTGGTCAGAACATGGGCCTGGTGATCGAATCTTCCCACGGAAAATTCGTATTTTTTTTTTAACTTCTTCTTCTTCACCTGTTTGGACATCCAAACGGGTATGTACAACCCGGTTGCAACCCGCACATATTCCCATCCATTTGGGCATCAAAAAATTGCGTTTTAATCACAAAAAACATGGAAATCTAATTTCCTAATGATTTCTAACTTTAGTTTTCAATAAAAGCATCAAAATCATAAACCCATGTCCATAATATCCATAAAAAATATATGACCATAACTCAGCAATAAATAACACCAATAGATGTTTTTAATCAAGGAAAAAAATCATAGAATCAATTTCAAATAAATTATAATTCTAGATTTTTTCAATAACATGTCAACAGTAAACCCAAATCAACATATACATATATGCAAATCAAGGCAGAGGCATAAATGCTCTAATACCAAATGATAGACTTCTTAATCTATAAAAATGAATTTAATCTGTGCATAAATAATATCACTAAATATCAAATGCGGAATAAAATCGAGGAACGTACTTCCAGCCATTGATGTTGTTGGGTCACTGTTAAATAAAAGAGAAATAGAAAATAATTATCTGGGTACTTCTAAACCTAGACAATCTAATACGATGGTGTATTTTGATAGAATGTTGGGCCTAGGGACCCAAAATACTCTGTATACTTATAACGTTTTTCCCCATCAGAAAACGTAAGCTGTAAGAATAAGTAGTTATCACAAGTGTAATAATTATCACATATGTGATAATTGAAAACGAAGTATAGAGTATTATTGGGTCAAATTGATAAATATCAGAATTAAATATTGGATCAAATATTTGGAATTTAAAAAATAAAATCACATGGGATAATTACAAAAATTCCAACATCCCGCTGATTGCGACTTGGGTATATAAATTTTCTAATCTTTGATTACAAGTATTCTTGAATTGTACTTCAGAATTTGGGTCTGTTTGGTTGAATTGAAATTTTTTTTTTGCAAAATATTTTTTTGCGAAATTTTTTTAGCATCCAATATCAAAAAATATTTTTTAGTATAAAATATTTTTTAATTTTTCTTCATTTGAAAATAGGGAAAATAATTTTAATAGAACCTCACATTTCATTTTTTGTTCTTTTTTAGTCCCTCACTTATAAAATGATATATTTTAGGCACTTACAAATTTATAATGCACTGTTTTGGTTTCTCGATACAATTACAGTCATATTTTGGCTTGAAATATTCACATACGCATAAAATTTTACATTTTTTGTGGACAAAATTGGCAACACATAAATTTAAATGTTAAACAACACTACCTAATATCTCTTCCACCACCAACCCAATATCCTCACCTATCATCACTACCTCTATTCCCTTCCCTCATTGCTTTTCCTCCCACCCCTACTCCAACAATCTCAATTCTTTTCTTTTTTAGGACAATTTAGTATTTAAAATTATATATTATCAATTTTGCAATTAAATATGTTACATTCAATACGCATGTTAATATTTCAAGTCAAAATATGCCTGTAATTATGTCGAGTGACCAAAATAATGCGTTTTAAATTTGTAAGGGACTAAAATACATCATTTTGAATGTGGCGGACTAAAAAAATATAAATGTGAAATGTAAGGGACTGTTGGGACTGTCAATTGGGCCAGGCTGGCTAGAGCTCGGCCCGTCCGACCCGAAAAATAAAGGGCTGAACTTGTATTAAAATGAGTTGGGATGAGTTTGGGCCTAAATATTATGCTCGATTAAACTGTGAGCCGAGTTTGGTCTTTATTAGAAGCTCGACCCGATTAAAACCCGACCCATATATATATATATATATATAAAATACTAATTTCATCCTACATTAAATTGTACTACTTAATTTTATGTGGATAATGATTAATAATTCTAGTATTCTATTAACTTACCTAAATTCAGGTAATTAAAAATAATAATCTAACATCATTAGTCAATTTAGCTGAAATATTGTGGCTCAATAATATAGTTAATAGTTGTTTATTGATATAAGTAGTACATATTATTCCATATTGTATTGACCGGGTGCAAAAAATAAAATTTTAACAAAAAAAACTATAAAAAATTGTGTTGGATAATGTGAGTTTGGGCTAGCCTGATTAAACCCCGAAACCCAAATAATATTGTGAGATGAGTATAAGTTTCACATTTCTGAGTTTGGTCCGGCCCGATTAATGCCCGAAACCCAAATAAATTTGTGAGCTGAGTTTGGGGTTTGCAAAACCTGACTCACAAGGACCAATTGACAGTCCTAGGGAATATTAAGGTCTATTAAAAATTTTTCCTTGAAAACAACTTGCGTAATTGTTGAGAGTAAGTTGTTTTTTTTTTTAAGTTAAAGTATTTAAGGGTATTGATAGGTTGGATTATCTAGTTCACGGGTTTTGAATTCTAGTTTTTGGATTTTTGGTTAATATAGTAACTAAAGTATCCCTAACCCAAATATTAGTCAGACAGGTTACTTGGTTTATTGGATTATTTGGGCTAAAAAAAATTCAAACTAATAAAAAATTAAAAATTTATGATTGATCTTCCTTAAAATATGTATGTTTTGTAAAAAATTAAATAGTTAGTTCAAAATAAAAAGGAAAAAATATACATTATGGTAAATAAGATGTTATTTCAAGAATGAAAGGAAAATAAATTATAAGCTAGATGAAATAATTAGGACAAGAATGAAAAAATAAAAAATATATATATCTAAGTAAACTTTATAAGGTTATTTGGTTATTGATGTTAGGTTGGATTTTAGAAAATAAAACCCAATCTAACAAAATTCAGGAACCCTCTTAACCCAAGTAACTCAACCCATTTAGCTACAAATTCATTGGGTTGTGTTGGGTTTGAACACCCATACTTTTATAACTTCATTAACTAAACTTATCTTCGTTTTCAATTTTTGTCCATTCATTTTTCTCTTTATTGTGGGTCCCACGCTAATATAACTATTTTTATGCATATTTTATCACTACATTAAATTATCATTTAATTTTAAACAAAATCAATATTTTGTTTACCATAATTACTTGTGAAGTAATTATTGCAATTGTTGTAAATCTTTTTAATTCATATTCATAAAATAAATTATGGAAAATGTTAAAAAATTATGTTTCAAAATATTTTCATTTTGTTAACCAAACACCTGAAAATTGTGTGAAAAATATACTTTTTCATATAAAAATATTTTTCTAAGGAAAATATTTTAGATCCAACCAAACGAGCCGTTTGCATGATTTTCTTGAATATTTTTTTTTTTGTAGTATATTATTTTGAAGAATTCTACAATCTCATTAAAGGAACTATTCCGCTGGTTTTAAAGACTTATATAGTACAAGTTTTAAAATATATGGTGTTATACTATGCAAATATTTAAAGCATAATAAGATGGTTCGATTACGGAACTTTAGAATTTTCCCATCATTTTATATGGCCTTTTTGTTTTCCATCGGAATTAGATAATATGCATTTGGTTAAGTTAATTTCTTTGTTCAAGAAATTTGATTATGTTGATTTAGTACTGAATTTTTTTATTTTATTTTTTTGTAAAAATATGCTCTTCTTTATGAGGAAAGCTATTCAATTCGGTAAATGAATTGGGTTTGATTTAATTTCTCTGTTTTTGTTTTTGTAAATTCTTTTCCTGTTTAGTAAAAATAAGTATAGGGAATTTTTTTCTGCATGTAGAAAGTAAAGAAAATCAATGCTGAGATATATGGCAAAAATTTGAGTGGTATTTGGGAATTCTATCATTCTATTCATATATGAGACTACCATTTTCCTTATTTTGAAGAATAGGGGATGAAAATTATACAGAAAATGGCAGTTTAGGTCTCTCTCTGTGTCCAGTTCTCAGAATGTCTCCATGTGTGTCAACATTTTTTTGGGTCGATAAACTATTTGCTTGGAATCAAAATGTTAATGTCTTCCTTTAGAGTTAAGGGATTTGTTGTGATATACCAATGTTAGGCTAGGTTTTAATTGCTAGATTGATCATAAACTGAGTGAAGGGAAATTAATTACTTTCAGATTCATCGACAATGGCATCGCCGATTAAACGTCAACGACCGATGGAGGTGGATGACGGGCCTCCGCGGGATGCCAAGAAGGGAAAATTGTTGCAGAAGAACTTTTATACCTTCGGGACCACCCATTCTTCCTCGCGTTCTTCTCAATCCCGTCGACTGCCACTGAGTATATAAATTTTCTTATCTTTGATCACAAAGATTTTCAATTGAATTGTATTCTACAATTTGTGTGCATGAAGTTCTTGATTTTTTCTCTTTTTTTTTGTTTCTTTTCTTTTGTGACTGTGTACATCATTTCATGTGCTTTTTTTTATTTGTTGAAAGGATTTTTTTTTTTCCTTTTTGGTAATAATTGCATGGGAATGTGATAGCATGCATTTGGTTAAGCTAATTGCTCTGTTCAAGAAGTTTGATTTTGTTGTTTTAGTAGTGAATTTTTTTTCAATAAAAATATGGTCTTGTTTATGAGGAAACCTATTCAATTAGGTACTTGAATTGTGTTTGATTTGTTTCTTCTATTGTTGTTGTTGTTGCTTTTTTTTTTTTTTGGATGAATTCTTTTAAATGTATATAAGAGAGCACAGGGGAGGGGGAGGTAATTAATTTTTTTCCTACAAATAAAAATAAAAAAAAACAAAACCAGTGCTTAGATATATGACAAAATTGGAGTGGTTTTTGAGGTTTCATTCCTATATTAGACTACCATTCTCCTTATTTTGAAGAATGGTTAGGTATCGTTTTGTTGTCCAATTCATATATGAGACTACCATTCTCCTTATATGGGTTTTCTCTTGGGTTGCAAATGTTATTCGAGCCTATAAGGGTAAGAACCTGTAGGGCTACAATCTACGAGCTCTTTCAAATGTTTGACGGCTTTTTGTTAAACTTGGGATTTGTTGTGATATAAGTATGAATGTTAGGCTTTACTTTGCGAGATTGATCCTAAATGTTAAATTTTTAGTTTTTTGTATACTGGTTTAACTCGCCATTGGAAACTTTGTAGGATGTTACTTTCTAGTTCCTTTGCCATCTTTCTATAGGCCCTGTTGATTCTAGGAATTCACTCAGGAAATAAAGGAAATAAAGGAAAGGAAAGTAAATTCTACGAAACACTAATTAATTGATTTTTCTATTTGTGAATTTTAAACAGGAAATAATAAAGGAAAATGTTCTCTTTTTTATTTTTAAAATTAGCCAAGTAGTAGAAAAAAAATTCTTTGTTAGGAGTGAATATGTAAATCGTTGAATAATTGAAAAGTAGTAGGACCCACCTACTTTTTAGCTCATCTCAACGGCTGTCATACCCACTTTTCGCATTGTGGAGTGAGTAACCAAGACTTAATTAGTGGACATTATCAATTGAGAAGAGTGCTCAAAGTATCTAGATTTAATTTGATCTCTCATCACTCAAGTAAACAATTTTTTTTTAAGAAAAATGTTGAATGTGTAAAAAGTCATGCAAATAAAAGATCGACATAGTATTATTAAATTGGATTAAAAGATTTAAAATGTACTTATACCAAAAATACTCTAAATCAAAGTTACAAGGTGGTTAATGGGCTAAATTTAGCTTCAGTTATACCTAACTAAAACACAGTTAAGCTAATCAATTATTTCAAAAGGTTAATGGGGTCACTAAATAATTTAGAAAACAAGGTCAAGGAGAAAAAATTTATTAACTAAAACTTTTAAGGATCTTGACTATATTGTCTAGAAGATTGGGGCTGAAGTGCAATTTCTAACATTACCTTCTTCTTCTTCATTTTTAGCGGAAAACCCTAGCTAGCCCTCAAGCTTAAATCCACCACCGCCAATACTTTGTTTTTTTAATTCAATTCCTAGGCGGCAATTTGGAGCCGGCAACAACATCCAAACCGTCCTGTCTTTCTCTCTCTCAAAGTCACAACATCCAAACCTGATTTCATATTTTACCCGATATAGATCCGTGTGTTAATCCGATTCTTTTTTTCTTTTCTAACATTTCCCACTTTTTTTTTTTTTTTTTTTTTTTGTGAAAACCATTTTTGAGAAAAATTAATTCTCCATTTCCTCACCATTATCCTTGAATTTCTTTCCTTCATTGTTTCCTCCTAACCAAATAGGGAAAACCATTTCTAAGAGAACCTTTTTCCTTTTCCTCAGTGAATTCCTAGAACCAAACATAGCCGTAAGTATATCAGATCTTCTTGATTGGGTGCATGAATCTTTCTTCTAATATTTGTTAATTGACACATGTTTGAATGCCTAGATATAACTCAATCACAATAAACCGCTAGCATTGACCTAACAATTACATATTACAACTTAACTCTAAACTCCCAAATTTATCATATTTCAATTTAATTTTAATGTCATTACCAAAGTTAATGGATGTTAAGCAAGTGTGTATCATGCCCTTGTTTAGGGGCGTACTACACCAATAGAAGTTGTAATGACTAATTCTATTTTGCACCTCTTAATTTATAATCAATTCTCACTTTGCACTCGCAATTCTATATTTTGAACATATTGCATCCCCAACTCTGTTCATCGTACTTTGGTCAAATTTTTAGACGTGTTAAAATTTTGATAAATGTTCTATTTATGTATGTTGTGTGTATAGTTGGAATATCTATTAACTTTGGACACATTGAGATATAGTTATTGTCCCTCAATTTCCAAATGAAGGATATGAGTAAACAAGCTATATCTTACGTGTTGAGATACAGTTAGACCGTTCTAAAAGGTTATTGTTTCTTTTCCAAGAACAATATATCAAAAAGGTCCTAGAATGATTTCTTATGGAAAACCATAACCTAATAGATGTTCCTTTTATGTCTAGAGAAGACAAGTTGAATAAAGAAATGTGTCCTAAAACTCCAGAAGAAAAGAATAAATTGAAAAAGTTTCTTACACTAGTACAGTTGGAAGTTTAATGTATGATATGATGGATATTTCCCATGCTATAAGAATGGTAAGTAGATATCAATCCAATCAAGGAGAAGTATACCAGAGAGCTAACAAAAGAATTTTGAGATATCTTAAAGGAACTATGGACTATGGTATTTGTTACCAAGGTCAGGATTTTCATTTAAGATGTTATTCAGATGCAGATTTGGGAGGTGATTTAGATGAAAGAAAATCTATCTCTGGCCATGTTTTCTTACAAGGCAATGGTGCCATTACTTGGTGTAGTAAAAAACAATTTTGTATTGCCCTATCCACCATGGGGCTGAATTTGTGGCATTTTCCACAATTGTCCAAGAAGCTGTGTGGCTTAAAAGGTTTCTAAATCACTTGTTACTGAACACAGTGATAAATTTGTTATGATTTATAGTTGAACCTAACAGCGAAGCTTCCATTGCTTATACAAAGGATCTCAAATGTCATGGAAAGACCAAGCATATCAACACAAGGTTCAATTTCATAAGAGACACGGTTGCACAGAAGAAGTTAAGTATGGAATAAATATCGATGCATGAGATGTTAGTAGATCAATTCACTAAGGCTATTCCTAAATATGTGTTTAAGAAATATGTGAAATCTTTAGGATTAAAAAAGATTATTTTTCCAAATGAATGCTAACAATTAATACTACAGAATGATACGCATATTGATAATTGACTATGCTGGGTGCATATGATTAAAATGTATGTCAGATAGATTAGAGATCGACCCTCTCACATAGGTGATCGTCTCTATAAACTGAGGTTTATTGAGGTAAGATGGTTTCAAGTTAGAAAACATAGTTGTTTTGAAAATCTAACTTAAAAGATATGTTGCCTTGATATAAGTATCAAGTTGAGATCAAAAGTGATAAAAAAAATGATGAGTTCATTTTTCCATGGACCAATGCCAAGTGGAGTCAGGTCCAATGTGAAACAGTAGATATGAGGACTCAAAGTTTAATACAGGTGTTAGAACCATCACTTGTACGATTTTAAAAGGGCATACACTTTATGGGAAAAGGGATAAATATTGTAGCATGTTTTTCATACGATGTGTGTATTTTTCAACTACAAGTATAATTGAAGGATTGAACTCAACTTGAAAGTTGTGTGAGACCCGTGAGATTAAAATTAATTTCACATTCAATACCCTTAGAGACCTTCACATTGCTTCTGAATATTTTAATTTAATGATTTCTATCTAAGAAACTTTTGAGGCCGTGAATAATGTAGTCTACAAGTGAGCATTCTAGAAAAGCAGTTAAATTAGAATGGAAGGAATTAAAGAGAAGAGAAGACCAACAGGTGTCACATTTATTTTGCATTTATTGGTCAACCAATTGCATTTTCTTAGTGAGAATTTAATTATAAATACAAAGTAAATTCATGAGTGAATAATTAAGATCTAAAGATGTACGTAAATGTGACTAAATGGTTCTAGGGTATTACATACTAACTCTACATCCAAAACGATCTATATCCTTCTAATGGATATATGGTTAAGTGCTTTCAATTTTCGTGGTATGTTGGTCGCACGGTCTATTTCACCTGTATGAACTTGATGAAAGAAAGAAATTTGTACTCGGGACTAGATAGGTTTGTTAACCTATTTGGATTAATGTAACTTGTTGATTTTGTGTCAAAAGCTAGGTTTATGTAACCTTCAGAGTATATTTAAGATATGGAGTTTGTGTAACAAGTAAGGTTTATGTAACCTATTAGGATTATGTAATCTGTTAAGTTTGTGTAACTTGTTAGGTTTATGTAACATGAAGAGTGTAAATCATATGTCAGATTTCTGTAGCCTATCATGTGCATATGAGAGATGTTGATTATACATGATGGATGGGACCAAACCAATTAATAAATAAAAAAGAAAGAAGATTGGGGGTTGTAAAACCAAATTTACAACTCCCACATACTCGTACCCTCTTTATGCTTCCTATCTTCTCCATTAACTACAACTTCTCCACTCTCTTTTTTTTGGTTAGTGTGGATAGTAGGAAAAAAGAAAAAAAACTGCCAAGGGAGTTTAACTCTATTCAATGCTTGTTTATAAAAGGAGACAACTTGATTAATTAAAGTTTATGAGAAGGTCTTTGGCTTTTGGGAGAAAACTTACTAAAACAATTTATTCTCCAAAAGTTGATTCTAGACAGAAACTTCTAATAATATAATCAAGAAAACTTGTTCCTCAATTGAATTCTTGTCTTCAAGTTACTAATTCTTATATATTTAAAAATTCATCAAGTAATGTTTAGACTATAGATATAATCTCCTTCCAGTGTATGATCGAGATTGCCAACAAGCATGGGCTCGTGTGTATATGATTTAGAGTTCATTTAAAAGCTCGTGAAGCATTAATTTGACTCAAAGATTTTGTGATTCTGCTGCAATTTAAGGCAATTGAGCAGTCCTCACTTCCATATGAGACCATTTTTCCCGACAACGACAAAACCACTTAAGTCTAGTTTTGGTTACTCCTGTCTTTAACCATAACCTATCCCATTAAGAGACTTAAATTGTATTGACTCTATTGACATGTAAGTAAATTTTATCAAAAGTTACGCCAATTTGTATTTAAATTATTAGCCTACGGGTTGACGTACTCTCCATTACAGTTCTTTCAAATCCCTCTAATAATCTATGATACTTTGTAATTAAAATTCAAAAAAATTATATATTAAGTCAATAATTTTGTTTTGATGAGCAAATCAATATATTTTAAAACTAAATCTATTTGTAATAGTTTTGTCACTCAATACGAAATATTTGAACGGTGTAAAATGAGTCAAAATAAAAATAAAATTTTAAATGTTCAATCAAAAGGAAAAATTTAATCATTTATTTTCAAATTTTATGTATAGAAAATCTATACTATATATAATATATGGGAGTTGTTTTTTCTAATTTTTTTCAATCAAAAGGAAAAATTTAATCATCGTTTCTGGGATGCCTAAAATACTAGCGCTTAACAAAATATAAATCCCGATAGGAAGACATAATCAAATTTCTTCCCATATGTCCTAGTTACTCATTTTTAAGAATCCTATCACCAGCTATTTTTTAGTATACAATCCTACCAGATATAATCTACTACTTTTCTTTTTGTTGTCACACCTAATATTTCTTTAATTAAATAGTTTTGTGCCTAATTGGTCTTTAATGAAGTATATTCTTTTTAAGTTGTCTTCAATGAAGTATAAGTAACCTATCTGAAATACTCTCAATTTAATCTGATAAGACCTGCTATTTTGTTAAATTTTATAATACTACTATATATATTTCAAATTAAAATAGCAAAATTCCTTTTAGATTTATATAAAATTTTGGAATAAATGCATAATAAGAGGGAAGAAATTTATTTGAAAAAAATTCTATTTGAGGAAAAATGTATAAGTAAAAGTAATCATTATAATTATTATATATGTCCAAATTATTTATTCCTTAAGTTATTAAAAATTTTTGAGATGAATACATAATAAGAAAGTAGAAATTTATACTAATAGAATAATCATTTATATTGAGCAAAGAATATAATAAAAATATTATTTTATAACTGCTACATATGTATAAAAAATAATTTATATTTGAGAAAAAAATAAAAAAGTATTCTTTATAACAATTATATATGTTGAAATTATTTCATCCTTAAATCATTAGAAAATTTTGGCAAAAATAAATAATAAGAAGGTAGAAATTTTTTAAAGTAGAAAATAGATTTATACTTGAGAATAGAATAATATATAAAAAAAAAATCATTTATGCTAACAGCTCATTTCCCTCATGAAACTAAGCTTAGCTTTGCCAAAAATATTCAACTCCACTAACATTTAATAGAAAAGAAACAAAAGAAGAGGAAATGCCAAAAATCATTTATGCTAACAGCTCATTTCCCTCATCTGAAACTAAGCTTAGCTTTGCCAAAAATATTCAACTCCACTAACATTTAATAGAAAAGAAACAAAAGAAGAGGAAATGCCTCTGATAAATTTTATGCATTCTATTTGACTTTATTTGATTAGAATTCAATAACACATGTTTTTAATATTAGAATTTTCTTCAACTTAAAAATCACAAAATTAATAATCATACTAATAAAAATTAATATTTATAAAAATAAAAACTATTTCTAGAATAATGGTTTATAGTAACTATTTATGAGTTAGAATATATATTCAACCCATGATACGATGTGTACCCAAAATATTCTGAATATCATTTAACACAAACGAGAATTCTACGCAAAATTTGTGGAATGATAACATAGAAAAAGTATTTAATTAAGTAATTAATATAAAAATTATGAAAATTATGCAAATATATTGTACTATTAAAATACCCTAAATTGTTATAGGTATATATTGAGTTTACAAGTCAACTTTAGAAATTACAATACCAGTCCCGTATTTGACAAAACAAAAAAAAAAAAAAGAAATATTGGATTAGAATAACTATTGATAAGGTAGAAAAAATATCAACCCAAATAAGTAGGCAAGTAATGTAAAAACTAACATAAATTATGTAAATAAAATCATACTATTAAATACTTTAAAAAATTGTTGATATAGATTGATTTTGTATGTCGATTTTAGAAATTTAACGTGCAATTGTTACACTATTAAATAAAAAAACAAAGATATATATTAAATATCTTTTTAACCAATACAAGGAATTGATCGAAAAAGTACTCAGAAAATAAAAAATTCAAACATTTTAATTAGTTTTATATTTTTGTATATTAAGTAAATGAAAATTTAATTTCATAGTTATATGCTATATCAAAAATACAATTTTAGAGTTAACCACATTAGATGCCATTAAAGATTAATAAAAGAGTTCAAAACGTCAATAGAATCTTGAATTGAATGTTATCAGAAGCATTTTTTTTTTATCATAAGCTTAAGAAACAAAGGATAGGTCTGTAGAAAAATACCAATATATTCTCTATTTTCTACATGCATACATATTTTACATAATATGTTAAAAAAATTAAAAAGAGAAAGATATTAATATTTATATTTAAAATATATAACTTTTGCATTAAAAACCTCACCAAGCAACATTTTTATACTTGATTCTCTATGTTAACATTCATACATTATTCATTTTCTGAAATTTTTTTTTTTAACAAATCATTATTGTTACACGTGCAATGCACATGCTTTTTCTAGTATATGTAATAAATTACATTACGAACGAATATACTTTTTAAAAAAGTGCTTTTAAATTATATTTTTATGGGGTATATCGACGAGAATTTCTCTTCAATTACTTGATAGAGGCTAGCCCATTAACCTACCACGCCATCCAAACATAGAAATAAGATCGAGATACTTAGATGACATTGCACTATTAGTACTACTTCATCAAATCAATAAAATGAGTCGACTCGTACTTAGAAAAAATTATTTGCTACCCACTCTGAATTGTGAGTTATAGTGGGTGAATATTTCAAATCGTTTGATAATTTAAAAATAGTATGACCTCACTACTTTCAGTCATATCAATGACTATCATATTCATTCTATATTATGGAGTGAGTAATACAGACTTACTCCGTACCTAGATGGCATCATACTTTTGGCACTTCAATATCCCTTGTCCTACCCACGCCTAGTCGAGATAAAGATTCGACGAATTTTTTTAACAAAAAATGTAAAAAAGAAAAAATAAAAATAATAATAACAATAATAACACGTGGCATTACATTGGTAATGCGGTGGTGATGTCGTATATAGAAATCAAGTGTAACGTAACGTGGGATTACATAAATACATACTTTAGAAAGGTGAAGATGAGAGTAAAAGGGAAAAGTACATGCCAGATTCATAAGATATGAGTCAATTCTACAGTATTGTTAAGGGAATTATCCCATTTGCTTTAAAATTTGTATAATACAAGTTTTTAAACAGATGATATTATACTGTACAAAATTTTAGAGTACATAACGGAATGATTCCGCTACGGGACAATAAAATTTTCCTAAGATATGTCATCAAAACGTTTCCCCTCCCTCCCCCCTCTCATCCCCTCTCCCCAAACAAAAGGAAAAAA
Organism: Cinchona pubescens; assembly: GCA_025175665.1. Taxonomy (NCBI): domain Eukaryota; kingdom Viridiplantae; phylum Streptophyta; class Magnoliopsida; order Gentianales; family Rubiaceae; genus Cinchona; species Cinchona pubescens. The sequence goes on from JANKKI010000321.1 coordinate 335,543, forward strand.
AAAAAACCAATAAAACTTAGGCTTATTCTATTTTGCACCCTCTAACTTGTACTCGATTTTTACTTTGCATTCTATATTTATTTTTTGGATATATTGCACCATAAATTCTCAAATTCATCCATTTCAGTCTAATTTTTAACACCGTTACTAAAGTTAACGGATGTTCCAACTGAATATCACGCACTTAAAATGAAACATTCGTCAAATTTTTAAACACTAATAAAAATACGACTAAAGTGGGACGAATATAAGAATTAGAAGTGCAATATTTCCATAATTTAGAATTGAGAATGCAAAGTGAGAATTGATAATAAGTTAAAGGGTGCAAAGTGGAATTAGTCATAACTACTTCTATTGGTGTAACATGCCTCTAAACAAACGCATGATATGCATTTACTTAACATCTGCTAACTTTAGTAACAACGTTAAAAATTGAATCGAAATGAGATAAATCTCAAAGTTAAGAGTATAAAATATCCAAAAATAAATCTAGGATACAAAGTGAAAATCGTATACAAACTAAAAGATGCAAAATGGAATAAAGCCATAAACAAATACTCAATCTACAGTAATCATGATCATATATTCGTTGAAGTACAAAAATGAGAAAAATATAATGCACACATATGAAAACAATCTTGTATATATAAATATATTGGAAAAGTGCACGTGCTTTACACGAGTAATATTCTTGATTAATTTAGATTAAATATTTCATACATCATTGGTGTACGGAAATTTTTACATCATTGATTTTAGATGCATGACAAGTGTACATTGTTTAAATTTCAAAAATTATTTTTGCATATATGTCATGTATTTAAACCCAATTGTGCAAAAAATTTTGTACACTGATAGTGCATGAAAAGTTTACTCATTAATTTATTGGACATTTTAACTACTTATTTTGCCTCTAAATCTATTCTATAAGATGATGTCATTAAAGGTAAGAATTTAGTAATTGAATATAGTATTAAAGACATATTAAACTGACAAATATTTTTAAAATTCCGATTTTTATATTAGGAAAAAAAACTATTTTGATCTCTTATTTTTGGTGTTTGCCTCAATGATAGAAAATCATTGTCTGATTTTTTGTCAAAAGCTCGACATTCCTAACATTTTGAAAGATGAGAGACAAACTTGACTTGTTCTAATACATGAAGAAAGAAAAAGAAAAATCACTATGAAGTATTAATTAAATATTATTTTATAGATGAAATATTTTGTTAAAGGAAAATATCTATAGGAAATCAAATGATGTATGGATAATAATTATAAAAGTGATTAATTAAAATTTCAAAAAAATAACCAAAAAATGAATGCAATTAAAATGTAAAGAAAAATACATCAAACAAAATTATGTCTTTTACATATATATATATATATATATATATATATACTATTGGGATTGTATAATATACAATAATTTATAATGATGGATATGGATCAAACAATATATTAAAATCATTATAAAAAGATGAAAATAAGAATTTGTTCTAATATCTTACTTTGAAATGTACAAAATGTTAATGACAAAAAATCGTTTATCTTACTGTAAAATATACGCAACTCTCATGAAAAACATGCCGTTCTAAAGACATCCAAAATTACACGTATTTTTTAATAATTTCTATCATAATTAAATTTTTTAACATATTGTGTAAAATGTGTATGCAGGTAAAGAATATATTGGTGTTTTTTTTTTCATATTTCTTAAACTTATGATAATATTCACTTCAAGACTCCATTGACGCTCTAATATTTTTCTTTTGTTGACATTCTGAGCTAAAATATTCTACCTGAATACACAATCGAATGTGGCTAGTTCCAAAATGTTATTTTGATATAGTATTTTACTATGAAGTTAACTTTTTATTTATTAAATATGTAAACAAAATGTGAAGTTAGTAACCAAATATGAATTTTAATTTTTATCTTTTGGTATTTTATTGATCAATTCTTTGTATTGGTTATCCAAACATTTAATATACATCTTTTATTTTATTTTATAGTGTAACAATTGCATTGTAATTTCCAAAGTTAACATGGAAGCTCAATCTATATTTGCAATTATTTTAAAGTATTAAATAGTATGATTTTATTTATATAAATAATGTTTTTTTTTACATTACGTGCCTACTTATTTGTGCTATATTCTCATTCTTACAATTTATATGTAGTATTTTTATAGATCTTGCAATGGTTGTTCTATAATATTTGAGTATACATCGTATTAAGAGTTGATTTTTTTTCCTCATCAATAGTTATTCTAATCCAATTTTTTCGTTCTTTAATCAAATGCTCCAATATTATTATAGTATGTAAATGTCATTAATTTGCATAATATGTGTTGTTTTTATACTAATTATTTAGCTACGTACTCTTTCTATGTTGTCACTCCACAAATTATATATACATTATATTCTTATGTGTTAAAATGATTATTTAAGAATATTTTAGACACTCATTGTATCATGATATGAATATTTTTCTACCTCACCATAACTACTCTAAACCAATATTCTATAAAATGCTATTAAAAAGATAAGCATTTAGCCATCAATATTCTATGAAATGAAATTTAGGTGGTTAGACGCTTTCTTTATGACTTATTAGTTATAGAGAAAGCGTCTAACAAACTAGGTACTTAGATGAATTTTTATTAAAGTCATCTAAGTACCTAGTATTTTTATTGGTCATATGGTTAGTAACAGTATTTTTATTAAATTTTTACTAATGTTATTTGCGTTGAAACAGATATTTTAATACCTGATGTGAATTAATGATTATAATTCTTATATGCTCTCCCGTTGTATGGAAATAATGGGAAAATAATAAACAGACTAGGTACTTAGATGACACGTAAATAGGTATTACGTTATCTAATCAATAAAATGAGTAAATTTTGGCTATTTATTTGTAATCTTCATTGTAGAGTGGGTATGATAATTATTGAGATGATTCAAAAGCAGGTCGGGCTCATAATGTTTTAATCATTAAACAATTTGTAATATTCACTCCGCACTGCAAACTGAGTAGCAAAAAATTTTCACAAAATGAGACGAGACACTTAGATGGTGAGGAAAAATTCTTATATGTATCCGATTCATGGTATAGTATCATGAACTCCTTGGTCCGTATAAGGTCACATCACTCTACAAGGGATTTATGAAATAATGTGTGATAATATGACCTTATATAAACTAAGGAGTCTATAACACTATTACATAAATTTGATCTATGTAAGAATTTTCGATGGTAAGTATTACTGAGCGGTGAGTATTACTAAGCCTCCTTGACATTAATTCACACAAGGTGTTAAAATATCTGAGTCTGCCCAGAGATTACAAAGGGATTTCGATTGAGAATATCAACTGCATAACTACAAAACCACATAACTCCAGTTTTAATTGCTCTTGTCTTATTACTTAACCTAATCCGGGACTTAATGGTATTGACTATATTGACCTTAAGTAAATTTTACCACTACAAAATATTTAGAAATAACAATACTACGTCATCGATCTAAGCATTGAAATGAGACAAGATACATAGATGACAACTATGTCATCAAACCAATAAGACGAGGCAACTACTACCTAGATGTGCTCCAAATTTTATTACATGTGTTAATTTTTTGTCACATTTTTGAATATTTACTATTCATACTATGACATTCCGTCTCACATTAATAGGGAGAGATGATATTATATTATTTATAATACTACAGGTTGTGAATTACTAATAATTTGATTTAAACAATTTGAACCTATTATTTACAATCAAAATTTATTGGACCAGCCTAAAACTCGGAGTGTTATAATTGGTATCAAAGCGAATATCGTGTAGTCTCTGCATGAAGTCAATGGTAATGGGCTCCGAATGTGGTGTGTGTGATATGGTATTAGGGTTCGACTTTGTCTCTTGCGAGGACACAAAGTCTCTTAGCAAGGAGGGGTGATTGTAATGTCCCATCCCACTTTGCACGGGGCAAATGGTATTAGGCTCCGACTGTGATATATGTGATATGGTACTGGGGTCCAACTTTGTCCTTTGCTAGGATGCAAAGTTTAAAAGAAGAGTGATTATAATGCCCCCTCCCAATCTACATGGGGCCAATGGTATTGGGCTCCGACTGTGATATATGTGATATGGAACAGGACTCCGACATTAGGTTTTGCGAAGATGCAAATCCTAAAGAAGGGGTGAGAGTAATACCCCTGCTACATCGACAGTGAGAAAAAAAATTGTATTATTTATAAATTACAAGTTGTAGACTATTAATAACTTGATTCAATTATTTTGAACAACCAAGATCCTGGATATTACATGTACTTTAGCATACAGAAAAATTTTGCGGGACCTAGATGGCATCACACTTCGGTGTCACTTATCCTACTTCACACAAAGTCCAAATAATTATTTGTAAAAAAATTACATTTGAGAAAAAATAAATATAAAGTAATCCTTATAACATTGTATGTGTCCAAATTATTTATTCCTTAAGTTATTATAAAATTTTGACATAAATACATAATAAGAGAGCAGAAATTTATAGGAGCAGAATAATAATTTATATTGAGCGAAGAATATAATAAAAATATTATTTTATAACCGTTGCATATCTATAAAAATAATTTATATTTGAGAAGAAATAAAAAAGTAGTCTTTATAATATGTTAAAATTGTTTCTTCCTTAAATCATTTGAAAATTTTGGCATAAATAAATAATAAGAAGGTAGAAATTTTTTTAAGTAAAAAATAGATTTATACTTGAGAATAGAATAATACCAAAAAAAAAAAAAAATCATTTATGCTAATAGGTCCTTTCCCTCATGAAGCTAAGCTTAGCTTTGCCAAAAATATTCAACTCCCACTAGCATTTCATAGAAAAGAAATAGAAGAAGAGGAAATGCCTTTAATAAATTTTATGCATTCTGTTTGACTTTATTTCATTTGAATTTCAATAACACATGTTTTTAACATCATAATTTTCTCCAATTTAAAAATCACAAAATTAATAATTATACTAACAAAAATTTAACATTTATAAAAATAAAAAACAATTTGTAGAATAATAGTTTAGAATAACTATTTATGAGTTAGAATATAATTTCAACCCATGATACAACGTGTACCCAAAATATTCTAAATATCATTTAACACAAACGAGAATTTTATGCATAATCTGTGGAGTGATAAGATAGAAAAGTATTTAATTAAGTAATTAATATAAAAATGATGCAAATAAATCGTACTATTAAAATATCCTAAATAGTTACAGGTGTATATTGAGTTTACAATATCAGTCCCATATTTGACAAAATAACAAAGAAATATTGGATTAGAGTAATTATTGATAAGGTAAAAAAAATTCAACCCATGGCGCGATGCATGTCCAAAATCTTGCAGAATAATCATCACAAAACCTATAGGCATTCTAAGTATAAATTATAGGAATGATAGATACAGAACAAACAAGTAGGCAAGTAATATAAAAAACAACGTAAATTATGTAAATAAAACCATACTATTAAACAGTTTAAAATAATTGTAGATATAGATTAAGTTTGTATGTCGATTTTTGAAATTACAGTGCAATTGATACATTATTAAATAAAAAAAACAAAGATATATATTAAATATCTTGGTAACTAATACAATTTAATTGATAAAAAAAGTTTAGGCAAAAAATAAAAAAAATAAAAAGATTCATACATTTTTATTAGTCTTATATTTTTATGTATTAAATAAATGAAAATTTAATTTCATAGTCATATATTATATCAAAATATAATTTTAGAGTTAACACATTAGATGCCATTAAAGATTAATAAAAGAGTTAAAAACATCAATAGAATCTTGAAACGCATGTTATCGTAAGTATATTTTTTTTTTATCATAAGCTTAAGAAATAAAAAAAAATTACTAATATATTCTATTCTCTATTCTCTATTCTCTATATCCATACATATTTTACACGTTAATATGTTAAAAAAATTAAAAAGAGCAAGATATTAATATTTATATTTAAAATATATAACTTTTGCATTAAAAACCTCACCAAGCAACATTTTTATACTTGATTCTCTATGTTAACATCCATTCATTATTCCCTTTTTTGAAAAAAAAATAAAACTTTTAACAAATCATTATTGTTACACGTGCAATGCACGTGCTTTTTCTAGTATATGTAATAAATTACATTATGAACGGATATATTTTTAAAAAATATTTCTAAATTATATTTTTGTAATGTGTATCGAAGAGAATTTCTCTTCAATTACTTGATAGAGGCTAGCCCATTAACCTACCACGTCATCTAAACATAGAAATAAGATCGAGATATTTAGATGACGTTGTACTATTAGTACTACGTCATCAAATCAATAAGATGAGATGACTCGTACATAGAAAAATTTCTTTGCTACTCACTCTATATTGTGAAGTGAATATTTTAAATCGTTTGATAATTTAAAAATAGTAAGAGACCTCACTGCTTTCAATCATCTCAATGACTATCATATTCACTCTATATTATGGAATGAGTAATATAGATTTACTCCGTACCAAGATGGCATCATACTTTTGGCACTTTAGTATCACTTATCCTACTTCACGCCTAGTAGAGATAAAGAATCGATGAATTTCTTTAAAAAAATGTAAAAAGAAATAATAATAATAATAATAATAATAACAACAACAACAACAACAACGCGTGGCATTACATTGGTAATGCGGTGGTGATGTCGTATATAAAATCAAGTGTAACGTAACGTGAGATTACAGAAATACATGCTTTAGGAAGGTGAAGATGAAAGTGAAGGGAAAAAGTACGTGCAAGATTCATATGATATGGGTGAATTCTACAATTTTGTTAAGGGGATTATTCCGTTGACTTTAAAATTTGTATAATACAAGTTTTTAAACACATGATATTATACTATACAAACCTTTATAGTACAACATGATGATTCTGCTATGGGACAATAAAATTTTCCTAAGATAAGTCATCAAATCGTTCCCCCCATCCCCTCCCCCCAAACAAAAGGAAAAAAATAAAAATAAAACCAATAAAACTTGGATTTATTCTATTTTGTACCCCATAACTTGTATCGATTCTTACTTTGCACCCTATACTTATTTTTTAGACATATTACATCCTGAATTCTCAAATGTATTCATTTTAGTCTAATTTTTAACACTGTTACTAAAGTTAACGAATGTTCCAACCGAATACTATGCACTTAAAATGAAACATTTGACAAATTTTTAAACACTATTAAAAATACGACTAAAGTGAGACGAATTTAAGAATTAGAGATGCAATGTTTCCAAAATTTAGAATTGAGAATGCAAAATGAGAATTAATCATAAGTTAAAGGGTGCAAAGTGGAATTAGTCATGACTACTTCTATTGGTGGAACATGCCTCTAAACAAGCATGTGATATGCATTTATGTAACATCCATTAACTTCAGTAACAACATTAAAAATTAGTCATACTAAAATAAGATAAATCTAAGAGTTCAGGGTATGAAATGTTTAAAAAATAAGTATATGGTATAAAGTAAGAATCAGATACAAATTAAGGGATACAAAATGAAACAAAGTGATAAAACACTTACTCGAATATACAGTCATGATCTTATATTCATTGAAGTACAAAAACAAGCAAAATATAATGCACACGTATGAAAACAATTTTGTATATATAAATACACTGGAAAAGTGTACATGTTTTACACCTGTAATATTTTTGATTGATTTAGAGTAAATCTTTTTTCATACACCATTGGTATACGAAAATTTTGGCATCATCGATTTTAGATGCATGACATATGTGGATTGTTTAAATTTCAAAATTTATGTTTGCATATGTTGCATATATCTAAATCCAATGATGCAAAAAATTTTGTCGACAGACAGTGCATGAAAAGTTTACTCATTAATTTATTAGACAATTTTACTTCTTATTCTGCCTCTAAATCTATTCTATAAGATGATGGTATATTAAAGGTAAGAATTTAGCAATTGAATATAGTATTAAAGACATATTAAATTGACAAATATTTTTAAAATTCTGATTTTTATGTTAGGGAAAAAGACCATTTTGATCTCTTATCTTTGGTGTTTGCCTCAATGATAGAAATTCATTGTCCAATTTTTTGTCAAAAGCTCTACATTGCCTAATATTTTGAAAGATGAGAAACAAAATTGACTTGTTCTGATACATAAAGAAAGAAAAAGAAAAATCACTATGAAGTATTAATTAAACATCATTTTATAGATGAAGTATTTTGAAATTCTTTTATTAAAGGAAAATATCTATAGGAAATCAAATGATGTATGGATAATAATTATAAAAAATGATTAATTAATATTGCAAAAAAAATAAGAAAAAATTGAATGCAACTAAAATGTAATGAAAAAATACATCAAACAAAATTATGTCTTATATATAAAAAAATTAAATTAAACGAATATGTAATTCATATTATGGATAAGGATCAAACATAGTATATTAATATCATTATAAAAAGATGAAAATAAGAAATTATTTCTTTATCCTACTCTGAAATGTACATCTTTTGTTAGTGACAAAAAATCGTTTCTCTTACTCTAAAATAGACGCAATTCTCGTGAAAAACATGCCATTCTAAAGACATCCAAAAATTCAGTAGTTTCCAATAATTTCTATCATAATTAAAATTTTTAACATATTGTATAAAATGTGTATGCATGTAAAGAATATATTGGTGTTTTTTTTTCATATTTCTTAAACTTATAATAACATTCACTTCACGACTCGGTTGACGTTCAAATTTTTTTTTTTCACATTCTGAACTCTTCTATTCTTCCTGCATACAATCGAATGTGGTCTTGCTATGATTGTTCTACAATATTTTGAGTATACATCGTATCAAGAGTTGATTTTTTTTCCTCATCAAAAGTTATTCTAATCCAATTTTTTCATTCTTTTATCAAATGCTCCAATATTATTATAGTATTTAAATGTGATTAATTTGCATAATATGTTGTTATTTTTATACTAACTATTTAGTTAAGTACTTTTTCTATGTTTTCACTCCACAAATTATATATACAATTCTTATGTGCTAAAATGATTATTAAGAATATTTTGGACACTCAATGTATCACGAGTTGAACATTTTTCTATTTCATCATAGCTACTCTAGACCAATCTTATACAAAATGGTATTAAAAAGTTAAGGATTTAGTTACCAATATTCTACAAAGTGAAATTTAGGTGGTTGGACCATAATATAGCTGTCTCTTATGGTCATCTAGTTGTGTCACTAAGAGACAGGGTAAGGTGATTTTTTCTAAAAGATAATAACATTAAAGAGCTATAAAATAAAAAATATTTTTTTAACTCAATATCAAAATATAATTTTAGAGTTAACCACATTAGATGCCATTAAAGATTAATAAAAGAGTTCAAAACATCAATAGAATATTGAAACAAATGTTATCTTAAGCATTTTTTATTTATTTATCATAAGCTTAAGAAATAAAAAAAAACTAATATATTCTCTATTCTCTATATCCGTACATATTTTACATAATGTGGTAAAAAAATTAAAAAGAACACGATATTAATATTTATATTTAAAATATATAACTTTTGCATTAAAAACCTCACCATTATACTTGATTCTCTATGTTAACACTCATTCATTATTCCCTTTTTTGAAAAAAAAAATTAAAATTTTTAACAAATCATTATTGTTACACGTGCAATGCAAGTGCTTTTTCTAGTATATGTAATAAATTACATTATGAACGGATATATTTTTAAAAAATATTTCTAAATTATATTTTTGTAATGTGTATCGAAGAGAATTTCTCTTCAATTACTTGATAGAGGCTAGCCCATTAACCTACCATGTCATCTAAACATAGAAACAAGATCGAGATACTTAGATGACATTGTTCTATTAGTACTACGTCATCAAATCAATAAGATGAGATGACTCGTACATAGAAAAATTTCTTTGCTACTCACTCTATATTGTGAAGTGAATATTTTAAATCGGTTGATAATTTAAAAATAGTAAGATTTGCATTGGTAATGCGGTGGTGATGTCGTATATAAAATCAAGTGTAACGTAACATGAGATTACAGAAATACATGCTTTAGGAAGGTGAAGATGAAAGTGAAAGGGAAAAAGTACATTCAAGATTCATATGATACGGGTCAATTCTACAATTTTGTTAAGGGATTATTCCGTTGACTTTAAAATTTGTATAATACAAGTTTTTAAACACATGATATTATACTATACAAACCTTTAGAGTACAACATGATGATTCTGCTATGGGACTAAAATTTTCCTAAATACAATTGAATGTGGTTAGTCCATAAATTCCAAAATTTTATTTTGAAATAGTATTTTACTATGAAATTAACTTTTCATTTATTAAATACACAAACAAAATGTGAAGTCAGTAAAAATCTATGAAATTATAATTTTTATCTTTTGTGTATTTTATTAATCAATTCCTTGTATTGGTTATCCAAACATGTAATACACATCTTTTTATTTTATTTTATAGTGTAACAATTACATTGTAATTTCCAAAGTTAACATGAAAGCTCAATCTGTATTTGCAATTATTTCAAAGTATTAAATAGTAAGATTTTATTTGCTTAAATTGTGTTATTTATTTACATTACTTGCCTAATTATTTGTGCTATATTGTCATTCTTACAATTTATATGTAGTATTCTTATAGGTCTTGCTATGATTGTTCTACAATATTTTGAGTATACATCGTATCAAGAGTTGATTTTTTTTCCTCATCAAAAGTTATTCTAATCCAATTTTTTCATTCTTTTATCAAATGCTCCAATATTATTATAGTATACAACTCTATTCTCAAATGTGATTAATTTGCATAATATGTGTTATTTTTATACTAACTATTTAGTTAAGTACTTTTTCTATGTTGTCACTCCACAAATTATATATACAATTCTTATGTGCTAAAATGATTATTAAGAATATTTTGGACACTCATTGTATCATGAGTTGAACATTTTTCTATTTCATCATAGCTACTCTAAACCAATATTATACAAAATGGTATTAAAAAGATAAGGATTTAGTTACCAATATTCTACAAAGTGAAATTTAGGTGGTTAGACCCTTTCTCTGTGACTTATTGGTCATGGAGTTCAAGTCAGTAAGGGGTAGGGGAGGTGATTTTTTCTAAAAAATAATAATATTAAAGAGATATAAAATAACAAAGAATATTTTATACAAATGATAAAATTTTAATTAGTATGATTATTAATTTTGTGATTTTTGAGTAGAAGCAAAATTTTGATATTAAAAAGAGATTTTATTGAATTCAAACCAAATAAATTCAAACATAATGCGTATAATAAAATTTTCAGGGGCATTTTCTATTCTTCTATTTTTTTTTTCTTTTTTTTGGTTCAATGTTATTGAAGTTGAATATTTTTGGCAAGGGTAAGCTTAATTCCAAGAGGAAAAGGAACAATTAGTACTAATAAATTTGAAAGTCCAACAATTTAACTTTTCTGTTACGATGAACAACTAATTAATTATTATATATTGATCGTAAAGCACAACATCCACAGTTTGTAATAAAAATAAGTACATAATTAATCAATTACAATAGAATCAAAAGTTTTATCTTTTATTAAAGATATTTATTATATGTTTTTCATATTTGAAAATATATAAAGCAACAAAATATGAGTATAATTAACTAAAATACAAGAGTATACTTGAATGAACAATTAGAAGAAAGAAAATAATTGTATTGAAACTGTAGATATATAATAGTTATAAAAATAGAAACAATTTGAACATATATAATTGTTATAAATAATATTTTTAATATTTGATAAAGTATAAATGGAATTTTTTACTGTTAAAACATTCTACCTTTTATGTCAAAATTTTGTAAAAAATCAAGGAAGAAACATTGTGAACATACATAATAGTTATAAAGACTACTTTTATTTTATTTTTGCTCAAATATAATTTATTCTTTAAAAAAGAAATCTACCATCTTATTATGCATTTTTATTCCAAAATTTTACATAAATCGAAGGAATTTTGTTATATTAATTTAAAAAATATACAATAAATATATAGTAGTAATATAAATTATAAAAAAAAAAGTATATAATTTTATCAGATTAAATAGAGAATATCTTAGATAGTCAATTATATTTCATTAAGGGCGACTTACAAAAAAAAAAAAAAAAAAAAGCTTATTAAGCACTTGTTAGGCATGTTTATTTAATTAAGGGTATACTAGGCATAACAAAAAGTAGGTGGTAGCATTCTTAAAAAAGATAATTAAATAAATGAGGAGTAATTTAATAATGTTTTTCTATAGGGATTTGTATTTCATTAAGGGCGAGTTATTTTAGACATTACAAAAAGGGGAGAAATAAAAATTAGTTATATTTTTTTATCTTGATTGAGAATTATATTTCATTAAATTCGAGTATTTTAGGCATTACAAAAAAGAGAAGAAACAAAAATTAGAAGAAATAATTTGCGCATATATATATGTAGATATAGATAGATAGTAACACTATTTTTATTAAATTTTTGACAATGTTATTTCGGTTGTAACAGATATTTTAATACCTGATATGAATTAATGATTATAATTCTTATATGCTTTCCCGTTGTATGGAAATAATGGGCAAATAATAAACAGACTAGGTACTTAGATGACACGTACAATAGGTATTACGTTATCTAATCGACAAAATGAGTAGTAAGTCTTGATTATTCATTCCGTAATATAGAGTGAATATGATAATTGTTGAGATGACTCAAAAGTAGGTGAGACTCATAATTTTTTAATTATCTAACTATTTGTAATACTTATTTCACACTGCAAAGTGAATAACAAAAAATATTTTTACAAAATGAGACGAGACACTTAGATGGTAAGGAGAAATTCTTATATGGATCCAATCCATTTTATAGTGTCATGAATTCTTCAATCCATATAAGACCACATTACTCTATAAAGGGTTTATGAAATAATGTGTGGTGATGTGATGTTATATGAACTAAGAAGCCTATTATACTATAACATATATTTGATTTATATACAAATTTCCGGATTGTGAGTATTACTGAGCCTACTTGACATTACTTCACATAAGGTATTAAAATATCTCAGTCAGCCCAGAGATTACAACGGGATTTCGATTGAGGATATCAACTGCACAACTACAAAGCCACATTACTCCTGATTAATTGCTCCGGTCTTATTACTTAACCTAGGTCTTAATGGTATTGACTCTATTGACCTTAAGTAAATTTTATCACTACAAAATATTTAGAAATAACAATACTACGTCATCGATGTAAGCATTAAAATGAGACAAGATACATAGATGGCAACTACGTCAGTTTCAAACCAATAAGACGAAGCAATTGGCACCTTGATGTGCTCCAAATTTTTTTACTTGTGTCAATTTTTTGTCACACATTTTGAATATTTATTATTTATATTGTAATATTTCGTTCTACATTAATAATAAGATAAAATATTATATTGTTTATAATACTACGAGTTGTAAATTATTAATAATTTGACTTAATCATTTTAAACCTATTGTTTATATTTAAAAATAGTTGGGGTAACCCAAGGATCGAAGTGTTATAATTGGTATCAAAACAAATCTCGTATAGTTTTTATACGGGACCAATGGCATTGGGCTCTGAATCTGTATACGATATATATGATTTGATACTGAGGTCCGATTTTGTTTTTTGCGAATACGCAACACTTAAATGAGGGGTGATTCCCACTATGCACGTATGGTCACTGTATGAGGCCAATGGTATTGGGCTCCGAATGCGGTATATGTGATATGGTACTAGAGTCCGGCTTTGTCTTTTGCGAGGCCACAAAGCGTCGAATGAGGGGTGATTGTAATATCCCCTACCACTTTGCACGGGACCAATGGTATTGGGCTCCGACTGTGATGTATGTGATATGACACTGGACTCCGACATTGGACTTTGCAAGGACGCAAAGTTTAAAAAAGTGGTAATTGTGATACCCTTCCTACATCGATAGTGAGAAAAAATATCATATTATTTATAATAAAACAAATCATAAATTATTAATAATTTGGTTTAAACATTCTGAACAACCCAAGATCTAGGATATTACAAGTACTTTAGCACAATGTTTTGAAAATCGGACCAGACCGGTCGGTTCGACCAGTCGAACCGCGAACCGGAAGAGCCACTAGTCTAGTCTAGCTATATATCCGATATGTATAAAAAATCGGACAGAACGGGTAAAAAATTACAATCGGTAAAAAATCGATTGAATCGTTTTGGTGATTTTTAAAATTTCAAAATAAAAAAATGATTTAAATAAAGAGAAAAATTAAAAAACCATAAAATAAACTCCAAAATGGCAAAACGATATTGAACACACCAAAGCCTAAACTATTAAATTATTATTTTTTAAATATTTTTTATACTTATTTTTGTACAAATTTTATTTTTTTATTAGAAATTTGATGAGTATTTTTTCATTTTAGAACTATAATTCTCCAAAAATAGTATTTTTCTTCTATTTTAGATTTTATATAAATATATTTTAGGTCATTTTAAATTATACTACACTTTAGTAAAAAAAAAAATCTAAATTAGTGAACCGACCGATTCAACCGATCGGTTGAACCGCAAACCGAACAGGCTACCAGTTCAATACCCAATCCAGTTTTCACATGGCTTAAGCATACAGAAAAAATTTGCGGGAGCCAGATGGCATCACAATTCGGTATCACTTATCCTACTTCACCGAGTCGAAATAATAAGTCGATGAATTATTTTTTTTAAAAAAAAAATTGTAAAAGCAGAGAACATAAAACAAAACAATAATACGTGCCATTGCATTAGTAAGGCGGTGGTGGGGTCATATTTGAAAACCCGAAGTGTACCGTACGTGGTATCATAGAAATACAGGCTTTAGTAGAGTGAGAGTGAAGTGGAAAACCGCTTGCGAGATTCATCATCAGCAATGGAGTCGTCGATGAAACGTCAACAACCGATGGATGTGGATTACGAGCCCACGCCAGATGCAGAGAAGGGGAAACAAATTGAAGAAGAGCCCTTTGTACCTCAGGGATCGCCCCCTCGAGTCCTCAATCCCACTGACTGTGACTTGGGTATACAATTTTTCTTATCTTTGATCACAAGAATTCTTTAATTATACTTTTAGAATTTGGATTTATTTGGTTGGACTAAAAGTATTTTTTAGTTCAAAATTTTTTTTTGCGTCAAGCATCGGAAAATAGATTTCAATGTAAAATATGATTGAAAATAATTAAGGAATTTTTAAGTATAAATTATTTTCGGAATAGTTTAAATGTGCCATTAAGTTTCAAATTTGCTTTTGTAATTTCATTTAATAAAATTATTATTTTTTTAAAAATTTTTGTCGCCATTCGTTTTTTTATTTATTGTAGATTCTACAATAATATAACTATCATTTTACATATTTTATCACTACATTAAATTATCATTTAATTTTAAATAAAATCAATCTTTTGTTGACCATAATTATTGGTAAAATATTTATTACAATTGTTGTAAATCTTTTTAATTCATATTCATAAAATGAAGACAGAAAATGTTTAAAAATATATATTTCAAAATATTTTTATTTTGTCAACCAAACACCAAAAAATTGAGTGAAAATGGATTTTTACATATAAATATTTTCCAAGAAAAATATTTTTCTAAGTAAAATGTTTTACATCCAACAAACCGGACCCTTTCTCTTCTCTGCATGATTTTCTTGAATTTTTTTTTCCTGGGTGGTATATTATTTTATGTGGCCTTTTTGTTTTGTTACATGGGAATTAGATAAAGGGTTAGTTACACTTTATCCCTACAGTTCAGTTACACTTTACCCCCTTAACCTTAAAAATATACACTTTACTCAAACTTCTAAAAATTCTAAAAGATTCCATCATATATATAATTACAAAAGATGATGTGGGCATTTTTTTGACATTATTACCCTTCAAATATTTGCAGACAAATTATATTCTTCTATATTTCATTTTTAATGATTCCATATAATATATTTTTATTTCGTAAGAATACTAGAATTTTTTTATCACATTTTCCTTAATAAAATTATATATTTCTAAAACTAAATACTAATAGAGTGAACTTTTACAATACTAATTCTTCAATTTTTTGTATGATCTGAACATATTGAAAATAAAATAAGTAAGTAGATTTTTATTTATATAAATGATTTTATTTTTACGCATTTTATACTTAGCAAAAAAATTTGTAAAAAAATTAAAAATAAAAAAATTTTCATGTGTGTTGATGTCATACCAAAAAAAAATGAAAAATGTACTTATTTAGTTAAAAAGATATTCTTCTTGTACCTTATTATTAATTGTGAAATGGAAATTATATTTTTATATAAGATATCTTTTAATTTAAAAATTAATTATTTAGTAATTTATAGTTAACATGTTTGGTTCAAGCAAAATGAAAATGAACAAAAAATAGTTGTAAAAATCTCCTTTTAGTATTTAGTTTTATAAATGAACAAAAAAAAGTATAAGTTGATTAAAGAAATTTGACAATTCATAAAATTCTCTTGTAGTCCCAAAATAAAAAATAAATAAATAAATAAAAAGAATGTGTTCAATCATTAGAAATTAACTAAAAGTAGAATAACTTTAAACACAAATTTTTGGAGGACATTTTTGTCAAAACAAATATCTACATCATCTTTTTATAATTATTTATATGATGAAATCTTTTAAGAGGGGTATAAGTGTACATTATTTGAGTTCAGGGGGTAAAATGCAACTATAGTGTAGGTTCAAGGAGGTAAAGTGTAATTAACCCATAGATAAATGCATTTGGCTAAGTTAATTTCTTTGTTCAAGAAATTTGATTATGTTGATTGAGTAGTTAATTTTTTGTTACAAAAACATGGTCTTCCTTTATGAGGAAAGCTATTCAATTTCGGTACATGAATTGGATTTGATTTAATTTCTTTGTTGTTGTTTTTGGGAATTCTTTTCCTGTTTAGGAATAACAAGTAGGGAAAAAAAGTAAAGACAATTTTTTTCCTGCAAGTAGAAAGTAAAGAAAATCAATGCTGAGATATATGTTAGGCTAGAGGCTTTAATTGCTAGATTGATCCTAAATTGAGTGAAGGGAAATTACTTGCAGATTCATCAACAATGGTGTCGTCGATGAAACGTCAACAACCAATGGATGAGGATGACGGGCCTCCGCCTCCGCGGGATGCCAAGAAGGGAAAAATGGTTGCAGAAGAACCATTTATACCTTCGAGACTGCCCACTATTCCTCGCGTCCTTCTCAATCCTGCTGACTGCGACATCGGTACATAAATTTTCTAATCTTTGATCACAAAGATTTTCAATTGAACTGTATTCTACAATTTGCGTGCATGAAATTCTTGAATTTGTTTTTTTTTCAATTTTGGTTTATCATTTCGTGTGGCCTTTTTTTTTTTGTTTTGCATGGAATGTGGTAGCTTGCATTTGGTTATGTTAATTTCTTTGTTCAGAAGTTTGATTTTGTTGTTTTACAAGTGAATTTTTTTTTTTTTTTGTAAACATATATGGTCTTGTTTATGAGGAAAACCATTCAATTATGTACTTGAATTGTGTTTGATTTGTTTCCTCTATTGTTGTTTATTTTGTTGAAGTGCGTTCTTGGAATCGTGTTTAGAGAGGTGGGGGGAATTGAATAACTTGGACGTGTTTGAAGAGATCCATTCCATGTAAAGGCATGGGCCGAAATGATAATCAAATCTTTGTGTGGTTGATTTCACTTAAGATTATGTGCACTAAATAAACATGTGATTCAGTTTCGTAGATGAAAGCAACGCATGTCATAGTGAGAGAATCAAAGTTAGGAGGTATTTGGTTTTTGTATACAAGGGGAATAAATGAGAAATAAAATTAATATTATCTGCAAATATTGAATTTGGTTGATCATTATGGGATTCATTCTGCTATAAATCAAAACGATAGAAAATGTCTACTTTTATTACTCACTTGTAACTTGGTCTCAAATCAATTAACTTATTAACGTAAATAAACTCATTCATTTTTCAAACTAAATAAGAGGAAATGACATAAATTCATACTTATAGTGGGGTTTATAAAATACGAACCAAATATCTACTTAATTTCTAATTTTCAAATTTTCTACATTATCTACATATGTTTAAAAACCAAAGGCGAAAATGGTCGGTAGGAATATGAATGAAGAGGTTTTTGTTGGGATGTTATTCGACCCTATGAGAGGGTAAAGAACTGTTAGGAGGCTATAGTATACGAACTCTTTCAAATGCTAACGGCTTTTCCTAAACTTGTGTTTCGTTGTGATATACCAATGTTAGGCTTAACTTTGCCAGATTGATCCTAAATGTTAAATTCTTAGTGTGTTTTTTAATGGTTTAACTCACCATTGGAAGCTTTGAAGTGGATTTCATTTTTAATTGGTTTGCTAGGTTTCTTCATGTATTTGAGATCTTCTTGCTTGGGTAGATGAGTATTTTCTTCAAATATTTTCTAATCGAGTGTGTTTGAACAGAGACCAAGACTTTAAACCATGATTAATCACAATAAACTGCTAGCATTGACCTAGTAATTACTATACCATTATAGGTTTAGTCATTCTCTGTCCTGATGTGCATTCTAACTTATTTGACAGATTTCAATGTTGAAGGAGATGGTCTGCTCGGTTCAGCCCTTTATGAGAAGGGATTTGCTTATTGCTGGTCTGGTGCTCGGGCAAATGTCGGAATCAATGGAGGTAAGTATTGCTTCGGGTGCCAAATTATTGCGCCTCAGCCGGTTGATATGATCAACACTCCACTGAACCAGCAGTATTTATGTCGTATTGGCATCTCAAGGGGCGATGATGCCGTGGGAAATCTTGGCGAAACCCTACACAGTTTCGGGTTTTGTGGAATGGAAGAGTTCAAATAGTTCTGACTTCCGAATTTTTCCAGGGTATGAAGAGAAGTTTGGAATTGGAGACACTGTAGTTTGTTATGTTGACCTTGAAAGCAAACCTTTGGCTTCAATTGGTTTCTCCAAGAATGGGAGGTGGTTAGGAATAGCAAAGCAATTTGATGCAGGTCCTTGTGGCCTTGAAGTGGTCAATTGTCCAATGAAAAAGCTAAAATGGGAATCAGCATTATTTCCTCATATTTTGCTAAAGAATGTTATAGCTCAGATGCAGTTCAGCATTGAAGATGGATTAATTCCGCAACAAGGATACAAACCTTGGGCATCTGCAATAGGGGATGGGAAGGCGATATTGGGGCCTGATTTTGAGAATCCAACTGATTGTGAACTAATAATGATGATTGGATTACCTGTAACTGGAAAGTCTACTTGGGCAGAAAATTTGGTAAAGACTCATCCTGAAAAGCGATATGTTATACTTGGAGCAGATGTAGCAATGGATCGTATGAAGGTGGGTCACAAGTTCTTTACTGTTTGCAATCTCAGTATCTATGTTTAATTTAGTTTCCAAAACTTTTTTTTTTTTTGGGGTAAGTAAAGTTTAGGAGAAGGTAGGTTATCAACTTTTTCTGGGGTCATAAGTCAAGTTCGTGCTAAGTAGAATTAGTCGAGTACGAATAGTGTCCTATTTGAGTTTAAAAATAGAATTCGATTTTGAACACGAAAAAATTGATAAAGATCGAGTTTGAATTGAGTTCTCTCGAAAATAAGTAAAATGAATTTGATTTGAATTCGAGCAAGCTCAATTCAAACTCGGTTAACTTTAACCTCAAATTGAGTTTTTGACTGAATTTTTAGCTAATATCTTTAAACCCTAAATGAGAGTGGAATCTAGAACCTTTCATTTGGTTTGAATGCCCTGTTTACCTAAGCCCAAATACCTTTGAAGCCATGGAGAGGAGTAAGCGGCTTATGCGCCCAATGTGTGAATAAGCGAATTCATCTTATTTGCTTTTATAATCTCGCTTTTTTTCTTTTTACTCTCTAAAGAGATTTCTTGTTCGAGTCATGTCGAAAGAACGAGGGATCACTTGGACTTTCTTTTGTTTCTAAACATGGTTTAAGGCTATCTATTTCGTTTCGACTTCAGTGATAAAACTTTCCAGTTCTCTTGGGAGTTCGAGTAAGAGAGTCTTCCCCGTTGGCAGTTTCCAAAACCACTAAATGTTAAACATGCAATTTTTTTTTTTTCAATCCATCTTCTAATGAAAGTTTGAATTCCGGAAAGGTACTCCGTAACCATAACCATGGTGAAGTATTTGACCGCATGATGACTCGTGCTACTGGGATTTTCAATACTCTTATGCTGAGAGCTTCCATGATGCCTCGGAATTTCATAATTGATCAACCCAATCTCTACAAGAATGCTCGCAAACTCAAACTAAAGCTTTTTTATAACCACAGCAAGGTAACTTTTTCACTTCTTTCCCTTTCAACTATTATGAATTATTATCCCCGTATAATTAAAAGTACATCTAGAAATATTGTGACATTAATTAAGTGGTGGTAATTTCTTGAGACAGATTGGTATTGTTGTTTTCCCAAATGTGAAAGAGCTCCAGAATCGTATAGGCAAAAGGATCAAAGAAATTGAAGTTCCTGTTGTAGCGATAAATGACATGTTGGGTATGTCTAGATCGATGAATAAAATCTTCTACCTAAATTGTCCTTTCATTCTCATTTTCTCGTTTATGTTCTTTTGTTGGCAGCCAATTATACTTTGCCTATGAGCAAGCACATGCCTAATGCGGATGAGTATTTTGACGAGGTAATTAATGACTTCCGATGTATTATTATAATACTATTCTCATCTCATTTATATTGTCCGTTAACTTTTTTTTAGTGAATGTATCAAGTGTTAAATGCTCCAATTTTGTATAGATTGTTTAACTTTTTTTCTTTTAATTTTAAATTTATATGCATTAATATTTGGTATACATTTTACTTCTATTAAATATATTTCACTAAAAGCGAAATAAATTTAAATATAAGTTTTTCATTACACATTCGATTTGATTGATCATAAAAGTTAAATCGTGGCAAAATAAATGAGAGTATTTCTTTTTCTGTTTTATGGGATTGGAAGCCGTTTGTAATTCGATATTATCTATGTTGTAAGGTTTTCTTCCCGGAGCTGAACAGAGAAGAGTCGCAGAGATGTTTAAATGAGATGAAAGCAAATCTGAATTGGTACAAGGCGGTTTTCCCTCGTTCTGGTAAAGGCATTGTCGAGACTTGTGATAGTCCTTCAATAAAAGACTTTCGTGAAACATCTATTCCACCATTTGGAGCTCCCCCACAAAATCAAGGAATTTCTACATTCCCTAACAATGATCAAGTTTTTTATGATAGTCAAACTCAAGGTCCGCCTCAGCACTTCGTTGCACCATCATCAACAGCTGAGTCTACTACAATAGCACCATATGGTTAGTAATTCCTTTATCACATTTTATTTCTCTCGACCATATTATTTTCAGGAATTATTGACACTATAAAGTAGTTATTATGGCCGTTGTTAGTGGTTTTAATGTTAAAACTATTACCCTTCAAAATATAGTATTAATAACTTTCCAAGTATTCCTTCGTTTATTTTATTCATCGTTGTCGATAATTTAATTTGTGTCATAATTATTTATCACTTTACAAATTCAAGAAAGTAATAAATGAGTTTTTTCAACATTTACTCTTAGTAGTATCACACTAATGGAGAGAGGATAATATGTAATTGAGAAATATAATGAGGATGATAGTTTAGTTATTTTGAATTATTTTTAGCATAAAATTGATGTCATTTAATAAATTTTTTAATTCACATGTACCAACACAAAAGTTAAGATTAAATGGAGGGAGTTTTTGTAATAGGAAATAGGACAATATTTATATATGATATCTTATTTACTTTTTAAATGGTAGGCAAAATAATCATCTATGTAGTGTAATTAGTTGACCTTTGAATTGTTAAATCTAGCATTGCTTCTTCATTTCTAGTGAAATTATATATAATTTGATTGCTTGAATTTAATTATGCTAATGATCAAGGATTTTTCTTCTCCAATCCCAGGTTCTCCATATGGAACTCCAATTCCAATGCCTTCAGACGGAAACCATCCCCCAGATGATGAGCATCGGCAAGGGCATGGGCATCCTCGTCCGAGGTTGTATTGATTTCTGAAGAGTGCCTCTCAACTCCTCAAACTTCATAAGAATTCCCAGTTGAGTTGAGCTCAGATGATGGCATGCCAATATTCCCTATGCAATATTACTCAAAAGGAATTACAAGGCTTTAGAAACAGTGAATAAAAAGTAACTGAAAGTTTATGTTATACCGTCTAAGTCATCGATTATTTTGGAAAAATTTTAGGTAGACCGAATTTATACGCGTATCATTTGGGTTGAAGCGATGTGTGTAAATTTATACCTTTTATAAAGTCGGTCTATCTAAGGATTCTCAGAGGATCTTGCTAATAATTCTCAGATTTTTCTTTTCTTTGTGAATGTCCACAACCTTTTAAGTATGGACATACAACCTTGAATGTTTTGGCAAAAAAAATTAAATGTTTCGTAGAATTTTGAGGTTGCATGGCTTCTTGTTGACTATCGAATTTTAAAAATAACTGTGACATTTCTGTATACTAAAGTTGATAAATTATTCTGTACTATTATTTAAATTAATTTGAAAAACAAAATACAGATTATTTAGGTCACATTTCGAGGTGGTTGTGTTAGGCTATTCATGGCAAATTTGCTGTTTTAATGTGATCGTTTGTTACACCTCCATACAAGTGCACAAGAAAATGGTCATATGGATCCGAAGGACTCGAATTTTCTTTTTCTCCTTGATAGCTATGTGTTACTCAGTAGTACTAATAATCTGTGCACATGCCTGAATGGTGAGCCTTACTTTAAATCTTCAGTGATTCCTTTGTGAATTGTACTGGTTATATTCTCTGGATTTGTTCACAGCATTTTAATTGAAAGCAACTAATAGTTTTTTTTTTTTTGGAAATTTCAAAATAGAATTTGTTGAAAAACATGAAAAAAAAATTCATCTTTAAAAAACTAAAAATTATTTTTAAAGACAACTCTGAATCTGCATTTTTCAATTTATAAAAAATAAAAAATAAAAAAACAACAACAACAACAACAACTTATAATTTTTCAATTGAAATTATGGCCTTTGTTTATGTGCATGAGTAGTACATTTAGTTTCCAGAAGGAATCAGATGAATCAGTGTACTTAACTTTTGAAGCCTTTGAATCTTTTACTTTGGACAACCCTTATAATGGTATCAAGAAAAAAGAAGAAAAAGTGGGATTATCTGAAAAAATTTACGTGGGGAAAGTGTACGAGTCATTCTTTGGTCCACTAGAGATAAAAGGTTCCATTCTTTTCTAGTTTTCTCCATCCTTTTATCAATAATGTTCCTCATCTTCTTGTCTGTTATTTCATCTCAAGATTTTACTTCTTTCGAATCCAAAAGACAATTGGGGAAAAAAAAATTCAAGAAAGAGCTCATGGATCAATGGCTCTCATTTGTTTATGAAGTGAAAAATGAGAAGGAAAGATTTCATAGAGATATTCAACAGAAAAGAAGGGCCCAAGCCATGTGGCAGAACTTCCCAAAAGTGTCAAGAATTGCCTGAAAAATCAACTTTAGCTTCGATTAACATCTTCCAATATCATCATCCGACATGAACTTTTATTTTATTTTTGAGTACAAATCCTATAGTCTTCTTTTACTTGCATTAGTTTTAATGAAACTGACGACTGAGATTTGTTGTCTGCCATATCTAACTATTAGCCAAAAACCAGACAATCATCCATGATCCATTTTCATCTTTTTTAAAGCTTAGGATGGATTTCATGATTCATCTAGCAAAGCAGTCCCAATTGTACGTGTCATTGCATGGCCCCCCCAGTCCTCTATTTTTTTCTTTCGCCATAGTTTCCATAGAAAAATCTCCAAACCAAACACTTATGATTGGCATCTTCATTAACACCATATATATTTAGCACTATATGTTATGCTGCAATTGCAATCACCTTTCTTGCCTTTTACAAGGGAAGTATCTTAGATAATCTCCTTCCCATAAATTCTTATGTTAACAATTTCCATGTTAAGATTTCGAGACGAGTTTTGATATAGAATTTAATAAAAGTTACAAAAAGTGCTGTCTTTGCTAAGATCTAGCATATATATATAATTGTGCATGCGCATGATGGTGCAGATGTAGTCATTGGTAGGGGGAATTTTTAGGTGGGTTTTATATATATATATAATAGGTTCTATGGACTATCTAAAATCAGTTACACCACTGTACATATATTTAATTTTTTTATTTTTAATTCGGGGTGATGTGATTGATTTAGACCAAGAGATTCATAAGACTTACTATAAACTCATCTAATTAACTATTTTCTCATTGTATGTTACCCTATTTACACTAAGGCTAAGTTTGGAGTTGGGATTTGAAAATAAAAGAAGAGAAAAAAAGGAAAGTGTGATGTTTTTCTATGATTTGGGAGTTTTAATTACTGAGAAGAAAAGAAAAGATTTGGAGAGAAATGGATAGATAAATAACTTAGAACGTTTTGCTTCTAAATATGAAAAGAAATAGAAGGAAAGTTAAAGTTCTTCTTTAAAACTTTTTTGTAATGTCAATTTTACCCACTAAATACATAACAAAATATTTAACGACATAAATTTGTAAATTCATAGTCAACTTTTCCTCCAACTCCAATTTTATAAATTTCTCATGAAAGGACTATCTCTGTCTCTTATACACATCTATGATGTGTATAAGAGACAGCATATTGTGGGATTTGAGTAAGTGATTCATACTACAAGTAATTGGAAAAACATCATCTGAGCTCTATTAGCATAAAAAAGTTGAAGGACTATTCTGGCTACAAAAAAAGCCATGAGGGACTATTTTGGCGATTTTCCCATTTGTAAATTCATTCATTTTCCTTCCCAAACTCTCAAACAAAATGACAAAAAAAATTACAATTCTTTCTCTTCTTTTCTTTTTTTCCTTTCCTTTCCTAACTTAAACTTGCTCTTCCTTTTTCATTCTTTTCCATCTAAACTCCCAAACTCACTGTAAGTAGGAAGTTGAGTCCTTTCCATTCCTCATGACTAATTAATCTAGAGATATTCAAGCGGTTTCCAGAAAATGATTTACCTAAATAAGCACAATAATAATGATTTGAACTCTTGCATTTCTTTAAGTGTATACTAACTTCATTGCCACCAGATATCCAAAAATCACAATAATGCAACTTATTTCACTCTATGCTTGTATTAAAAAACTTAGCAATCAAGAAATCAAGATATAATCCTGCCATTTAGGTTTACATATTTTTCTTGTTTTTGCATGTATTTAGTAAACAATGTTTTTTATTCCCCGAATAAACGCTAATTAAACATGTTTTAATATATAATCTTTTTTTATTCAACCAGGCTGCAAAACAATAATTCGAATACGATGATGATGTATATTGATAGTGCCAATTATGGTCCAATCAAGTCGAGTTGAATAAGAAACATGAATAAATTCTATCTTGACTTATAGTAGATCTATAGATATTAGTGCTCTATCTTCAAATTAGATTGCAATAGAACTTTTGATCCAGGGTTAGTTTTATGGTAACCTTTTCAACGATTAATTGTTTCTTCTGATATTTGGGACCCTCTAGTTAATCCTTGAAAAGTGATGTTTGCATGATGGGTCATTTATCAACAATCGGATGATTTTGTCTGGTTGAAATTAGTCTAACAAAATTTTAAATGCAGGAACATAACTATATATACAAAAAATATTAGCTTAACTGATAAATTGTCAGGAAAAAGATCGATTCATACATTTCATGACTTCATGCATGCGCTTTCGTCCAAACTAGTTTTCTCTTTCGAGAATTTTACTGTCTCTTTTAGTAAATTATTCTCTTGAATTTAAAATTTTATATAATACAAGTTTTCAAAACACATGGTGTTGTATTATACAATTATTTAAAGTATAAGGGAATAATTCCCTAAAAAGGAGTATAGAATTTTCCTTTCTCTTCACTTAAACTTCATACCCATTGGGTCGTGTTTTCACCCCATTTTTATTAATATATGTTACCATTTTATTTATGTAATGATACTTAATTTATACTTCCTCTATTTCAAAATAAATGTCACGTTTGGTTGGTGTACACGAATTAATAAGATATTAAATTACATTAATTTTATAAAAGTATAGTTCAAAATAATTAAATTACTCTTTTACATTAATATTTCAACTATATAATTCTACCTCCATTGACACTAAAATAAAAATTAAAAACAGTTATTTAATACTTTATTAATTTTTTAAAATAACAAATAATTTGACATAAAAACAACAGTTATTTTAAACAGAGGAGTAATATTTTCTAGCAGTTTCTTGCTTAATGAATGATGGTTATATCAAATATGCATGCAACGTTATATTTTAAGGCAAAGGCCACCGAACAGTTACTTCCTTCAAGAACATGATTAGATTCAACGAACAATTTATTCAATTCCAAAGGAAAACGAGGGGGGACGGTATTACTGTTAATAATG
The DNA here is from genome assembly GCA_025175665.1 of Cinchona pubescens. Classification (NCBI taxonomy): domain Eukaryota; kingdom Viridiplantae; phylum Streptophyta; class Magnoliopsida; order Gentianales; family Rubiaceae; genus Cinchona; species Cinchona pubescens. The sequence continues at coordinate 362,230 of JANKKI010000321.1, forward strand.
GTAGAAATATCGAAAGTACAAACTACCAAGGGAGATGCATTGCAAAGAACAAAATAACCAACCCTCTCCTTTCTTGATTATTGTCAACTTTGAGGGGGATTTGTAGGATAAGCTTATGATGATTAGATTTTGTTCCTACGTGTACGATTTTATCATGATTATGAAATTACCAATTCCCAAGAAAACATTGACTTGTGAAAATTTGAAACCTCTTCATCTATTTAAGTGCAAATTATTAAAAGGGTTAAATGCACTTCGCACCCTCAAACTACTTTTCCTTTTCACTTTACACCCTAAAGTATCAATTTCTCAATTAACGACCTTCGAATTTTAAATTTTTAAATATTTGCAATTCACACTGATAAAATAGGAAAAAAAAAAAAAAAAAACCTTACACCTCATAAATTTTTGTAGCACACAAAATGCCCCTCTCTAGCCACACATTTGCACAACTCAAATTAACAACACATGCATGAACCTGAAATGCTAAAGACATGTATTTTCATTAAGGGATTGTCGTGATTGTGTGTGATGGTAAGAATAGAGAGGGAAGGATAAATGGGGGAGAGGGAAGAGAACAAAGGCTGATAGTGAAGTATATAAGTTCAGTGTATTTGTTAATGGCGACTGTGGCAGTGGAAGAAGGGGTACTTTGGAAAGATGTATAAGATAATATGGATATATGAGTTAATTATTAGTTTTCGTCTCACCAATTGTTGGTCTCTGTTTTTCAACTTACTTGTAGTTGAATCACTTGTATCAATCCCACAATATGTAATAATATATAATGTATTAAAAAACAAAAAAGAAAAAAGCCAGCTCGTAAAAATAGAATTGGAAAAATTCTTGAAAATGGCGCGCTTCACTTTTGTCCAAAAATCATAAAAATAAAATAAAATAAAATAAAATCAAGTGCATAATATTTACTAGAGTAATAATAGCAATAAAGAAATGGTAATTTTGAAAATTACAACATCTAATACAACACCAATTGTAAAGAGTTTTTAATCCATCATACAAGTATTGTCTAGAATATTACAACTTGTCGAGTGATAGAAATGATTAGATAAACATAAAATACTGTCTATTAGATTACACATTGTGAGATTCCTATTTTTCATTTGTATATCTATTAAGGTTAAATCCACTTTTGCCCCCTAGACTTGTTACCATTTACCACATTATATCCTAAACTTATTTTTTAATCACTTTACCTCTTAAACTTTTAGTTTTTTGACAATTTATTCCAAATTTTGACAGAAGCTATTAAAGTAACGAAATGATTGTGAGATCTATGTATGCATTGTTAGTGTAATATCGTGCATAGAATTTGCAAATATGCCGTTACTTTTATAATTTTCTTCATAATTTGGGGTGAAGTGTCAAAAAATAAAAAGTTGGGGCAAAGTGATCAAAAAAATTAGTTCAGGATATAATGTGATAATTGGTGATAAATTCAAGGGCCAAAATAGATTTAATCCTATCTATTATTAAGGGGCACCAATTGTGAAAATGTAATAAGTCAAATTACATCTCTTGCGCCAATTCGGTACCAATATAATGGACTGTAATATGAATTAAAATTATTCCTATCTTTTATTTTCCTTAATGTTAATTTTTAATAGTTTTATTCAACCATCAACCGCTAAAGTTATCCGTGTCTTAATTCATTATTAAGGATACCTAATTTGCAGGGGTATTATCAATGATGCCCTTAGTGATAAAAAAAAAAAAAGCAGAAATTATGCTCATCAGATATTAATTCTATGCTCAATATATATTAATTCTATGTTAAAATAATTCTTATTTTTTAAAAAAATTTCAAATAAATTAACGTTCTACATAAATATTTAAAATAATTGGTAAATATCCTACAACTCCAAATGCGTCAAGTCCTCTTCGAATCCATTATAAAGCATTTTGTCGATGATAATATCACCGGCCAAATGTTAACTATAACGAAGTGTAATTTAAGTAGTTAGACATTTTTTCTATAATTTGTTGTTTATGAGCTCGATCAACTAAAGAGTAGGGAGAGAGATAATCTTCATTTTTTTTTTTAAATATGAAATTACCACAATACCCCTCTATATTGTGAAATGTGTTGTTGGAAATATAGGTATTGTGATAATTTCAAAATATTATAATCAGCTGTTATCTCCAAAGCGTTCAGTCTCCGAGTAAGTATTACTATTCATTCCATACTTCGAAGTTGGTATGACAAGTTGAAATTAGGGGTGACAATTTTGAACACGACATAAATACGATATGAAATTAACAGATTTAAATATAAGCCGAATTTAATTGGATTAATAACGGGTCGATCCGTTATGACCTAAAGTAAAATAGGTCGTATCTTGTTAACCCACGGATTGACCCAATAACTTGTTATCTTATCGAGTAACCCGACACAACCCGTTTAACCCATTAAAATATCGAGTAATTTGAATGATCAATTAATTAATTGGGACATTTATGAAAATTTGACACAACTCTTTAATGGCATATTGTGTCATTCGGGTCAACAGGTTAATTGTGGGTTATCGTGTTATTCGATTTTCAGTAAACTAAATAACTTTTGTATTTGTATAAAAAGTTAAAGGGTTAATGAATTATATCGGATCAACCCGTTAATAAATCGGTCGTGACACAACGAAATATGAATACTTAATGGGTCATGTATGAATTAAGATTTTCTAATACGAATCCGATAAGAACCAACACGATAATAACCCGATACTATCTATTGATACTCCTGACTGAAATGACTAAAAGGTATAAATGTCTAATCACGTAATCCAATTCTCCTCTCTCTACTCTAGTCTCTTCCTTTTTGCCCGTTTGATTCTTCCTTCCCCATTTATATTCTCCCATAATCCAATAACCTCTCCAAAATCTCCCCACTTGAACCAATGACAATTCCCTCTTCTCTCATCTCCAACCCTTTATTCTCCATCATCATCACTCTCTACATTCTAGTCCTCCTTTATCTCCCCAACATTTTCTCCCCTGTCCTAATTTCCACCTCAATTCTCTTACTTTTCCTCCTCAGACTCGGTGCCACCCAGAGAATCGCCCAAGAACAAACTCAAAAGGACCAACAAACCCATCATGACTTCTTGACCCGTGATCCCAAATGGGTCTCCATTGAAAGCTCCGAAACTGGGTCGGATTCAGATTTGAGCAACAACCCGTGTTCGTCGTCGTTTAATGCTGACTCGTTCGTTGAATGGGATGTGAAGGCGCCTCTGGAGGTGATATATGAAGAATATGAAGGTGAAGGAGAAGAGGATGATGATGATGAGAACTACGACGTTTTTTTGGAGGAAAAGAGAGATTCCCAGATGGCTATTATTGACAGATATGCGTCTTTGTCGAAGTTTTACCCCGAAACTGATGATTCGGACACTTCGTCGGAGGATTTCCCGGCGATCAGTGAGTGGGACACGCCGGAGAATTTGTGTTTCAGGTGGGAAGGGGAGGACAGAGACGGGTTGATTGAGATTGCACTGGAAGGAAAGGGGGTTAGTGATGGTGAAGAAGAGAACTTAATTGAAATCAATATATCTTTTTCCGGTGGGTTTGCAGGTGACATGATCGATTTTTCGGCGAAAGATTTATGATGGGGTTTTCTGTGAGGTTTAGGTGCGATTAAACTTGATTAATTAATTTTAAAACAAGTTAGTAATTAATGTATTAAACTAGTAAGCAGGATTAGAGGTTTTTATGGGGTTTTGGGTTTTTGGTAAATACAGAGTTTACTGTTGTATTACATCCTTGTTAAGGGTGCAATTTTACTATTAATGACGGGGCTTGAAATGACTATACTGCCCTCAGCTTTTTCTTGAGGAATGAAAAGTTCGTTTTTTTTTTTTTTCTTTTTGTTAAACTCACATTCCTATCTACTCTTTAGTGACTAAAACTCGTGACCACTAAATTATAAAAAAAAAATCCGTTTTATTACATTATATTGCATCGTCGTCGAATGAAAAGTTTAATTTTTGTTTTTTTTTTTCTTTCTTGTCTTTTTGCATTTTGGGGTGGATATAGCTTAGAGAACACTTCCTCGGATGATTGTATCGAACCTTTTGATTTGTTATTATCTTTCTTACCAAAACAAAAAAATCTTGGAGACCACTTGAAGAAAAAAGAGTTGGATGGCAAAGGTTGTTTGTAAAGTGGGAATGGATGGAGAGGCATGTGATTTCGTAACAATGAAGGTGTTGTTGGCAATTGAATTGAATGAAAAGGATTTGACATACAAAAAGTTGGAGAAATTGGTACACAACTCACCATGTGGATTTCTTTTTTTCTCTTTTTGAATCTTCATTCTTGTGAATATTATTGTGAATGTGATTACCATCAAGTGGAAATTAGGCAATCAGCCCCACTTCCCCACTTTCTGTTTGGCTGAGAAAGTATGGACTATTACAGTTGTATTGTGGTTCTCTTTTTTGGGTACTAAAAGCTTAAAATCCTTAGCTTTTTAATTAGAAATGAAGAAAGTTTTGAAATAATTACAATAATATTCTTGAAGGTAGTTTTGGAAGTTGCATGATTAAACATGATCTATTGCATATTTGCATATTATAAGACATACTAACCAATTGTTATGATAATACACTATTATCATTTTTAATCATTATGGTGCAACTCTTTTCTATCTTTTATGTTCGTTTTGTTGATTTTTACTGTGTTCTGACTTGATTTACAATAGGATTTTTTTAGGGTTCCGTTTTATTTTACTTTAATCTTAATTTATGTTTTGTACTTATTTTTGCCAGGGTTGACTATTAGTGCTTTCTTTTTCCGTTTGGAACTCATTCTGAGTTCATGTATCAAATGTGTATAAGGGTGTTTATGGGTCGGTTTTTCTGTATTTTGGTTAAAAAAATTTTATTTTCCGTTTATGATACAAAAAAATCAATACAAAATTTAAATCAAACTTTTTTCAATTAGTTGATTAATCAAATTTTTTTTTTAGTTTATCTAAATAACTGAAGTTAAAACTAAGTATAAAATTAAAAACAAAACTAATAAAAATTAATAAACAATTAAAACTAAGACTAGAAACTAAAATAATAATAATAATAATAATAGAATATCCAAGTGTTGAATGAATGGAAAATAGAATTGGGTTACTAAAAAATTAAAAACGAAAACTAATAAAACTAAAAGTTCGATTATCCGATTATTCATGATTTTCAATATCCAAATCTAAATAATATAACTAATTTTTTTATTCAGATTATTTGAACAAATTAAAAACTAAATTAATTCAATTCGATCGGTTTATTCGATTAAACCAAACTATAAACACCGCTAGAAATATATATATATATATATATATATATATATATATATATATATATATTATGGAATGCATTCGAGCCCCAATAAAATTATATCATGCTATTTTAGTTTCTTCCTATTCAGAGCATTTCAATTTGTTTCTTTAAGTCTCTCTACTGATTTTCCCAACTTAATTTCCCGATAAAAATTGGAGTGGACAACCAATAATCAAGACCTTGTTGACGAGAATGATTGATCTATATTTTTGAACTTAAATTGTTTTGTTGAAAAGAAAGGTGCACTCACTGCATAAATCTTTTATAAGGTTTATTTTCCCTTCCTTTTTTCTGAAAAATAAATATTGATAGAGATGTTTTTGTTGTTTTTTCAAAAACTTGGAATTCTTATTGATAAGATTTGATCGATGGATAAGTGGACAAAAAAAATTAGATAAATAGTCAGAAAACAAAGGGAAAAAAAAAAAAATCTTATCCATCAGATTGAGAGTTAAGAAAGTATGCATTAAGCTAAAATGTGTTAAAGATACCATCCAACCAACCACAAATAGGATTATCAACTAAGACTAAAGAAAACTACTAAAACTAATTTCCTGATAAAACAAGTTGGAATGGAATTCTATGTGTGATTTAATGTGTCCATTCCCCACCCCACTGAATTTTTATCCCTTTAAACAAAGATCAAACCCTCCCAAAACCTCCAACCTTTTGTCCTCTTCTTTAAATATAGGAACGATGAAATCCAAATTTAGCCCATATCGATTGCCAAAACAAACATCACTTTATACCCCAACAAGAGTTATTTTTGCTCTTCCCCGATTGTGAAGCTTCATACACTTGCATTTTCTTGTATAGAAGACTTTAAAGGCTCCGTTTGGTTTGGAAATAATAATGCCCTATTATTTGCTAAATATTATTTGATCAACGGATATTATTCACAAATAATATTTCACATCATTCATATTTCGTCATATTTATTATTTATACTATTCATTATTTGTCCTATTCATCATTTACATTCTCCAAATTCTTCACTGTTCATTTTTCTCAATTTCTCAAATTAAGCAGTATTAAACTTCTTTTTTTTTTTACCAAGATCATTCTATTAAAGTTGTTCAATTATAAAATTAAGCAATTTAACTAGCCAATTGTTCGATATTCACGTTGATTTAATTGTGTAAATGAATGAAAAGAAACAATTGTCAATTCGTCTAAACCAAACAAAACTTAAAATACAACCTATCATTTTAATTATGAAAGTTTGTGGTATATTTCTAGATTCATAATTCCAAAAAGGAAAGAGTGTTGTAATGCCAAAAAGGAAAGAGTTTGAAGTAAATGTGCCATTTGGTATGGGTGCTCATCGGTGAGTTTTCGATTTTTTTGGTTTTCGGTTTTTGGTACTAGAAAACCAAAATCATATCCAAATCAAACGTTTGTTCGATCAGTTGGTTAACTGATTCTTTTAGTTTTGATTTCAGTTTATCAAGTTATCTGAAATTTAATCGTTAATTAAGAATTAAATATAAAACCAATAAAGCTAAAATCTCTACTAAAACTAAAGCCTGAAACTAACTAAATTAAATACACATCTCAAATTTAAAGACTAAATAAAAACGCTTTCAAAATGTAAATTAATGGAGATATGGAATGGTTGTTCAAAAAATTAATACTAATAAAATCAAAAGTTCATTAGTTTGGAAGGTTTTTTCATTAATTTTCAAATAAGATTTTGTAATCATTACTCAAATATTTTTTCAACTACATTTTTATTTCACATATATTACATCTCAAAAGTACATACATGACATATCCAAATAATTTTTGTATAGTCAGAATAATATTCTAAATAATGCATGTCCAAGCCGTAAAATCAATTTCTTTGGTTATTATTAAGTTTATCCAAACACCGATTACAAAAAATTGAAAACCAAATTAGTTTGGTTCAATTAGTTGTTGGTTTATTTTAGTTTATTTATTCGATTAAATCAATTATGAACACCCCTACCTTTTGATTTAAATTAGTGGTTAAGGGCTACAAAATGCTAATGATCCTCCGATCCCTTACCATATTCTAATGTGAACTTTCGAAAGACTGACTAAAAGCCTGTGTAGGATTAAGGTAATCAGGTTCAGAAGTGTACTTATGTTCAGCTCTCCCAATCAAGGCAACCCAATTGAAAAATACAAATGTTGAATATTAAATAAAATTCCTAATTTACTTTAAAAAAATGAGTGTCCACTGTTTTAATATTCATTTTTAAATATTATTGTGCTTTCAAATGGTTTTTTCAAATAATAGCTATTGATTATTTCAAATAATTATTTCGACTAATATTACTACCTATCTAAACAAGTATTTCATTATTCTAAAAATCAGTACTATTCTCCAAAAACTACCAAATATTTTGACTAAATATTATTCACCAAATAATTCCAATCTAAACTGACCCAATTTGTTCTTTTGCTTTTTTTTAAGTCCCTCCTTTTAAGAATGGATGGAGACCTCAACTGGCCTCATTAGATGAATTTGGAATTTTCCATGCACTTATCATTTTCTTGTAGAGAAGACTTTTTTCTTTTGTTTTTTTTAGGGAGACTCAACTGGCGTTATTATATGATCAATATGGAATTCTCCATTTGTACGGGTGTCAATTTTTTATAGTATACAAAATTAACAAAGATTAGCATCTTGGGCTTCTATGGCACACAAATACAATTATGCGATGACACGCTAAAAAAAGCGGGTCACATTTACTGTGATGTATACAACAAAATATGAATATATGTGACGATGTTTCTAAAATTATATACACTATAATTTCTATTAAATTTTACAGAGTATTCAGAGAAAATAAATAATTCATGTGTTGCTAAATTCATAAAAGAATAAACGAGATCCAACTATTTAAAATCACAAATTGATGATTCAATATGATTTTGTCAGGTGAATTGATTTCGATAAGTTATTCTAAATTTATAATTCTGTAAATCATTTTCCTAACCTTCATATGTACTTTATTTTTATTAATTATTGACATTAAAAGCCTCTATTATGTAAGGTTTTTAACGTTTACTTTAAAAAGAATAGGACTTTTAAAATTGGTTTAGAGTCAAAAGTGCACATTATAAACGTAACATATTTTTAATTGATATTATACAAAATTTGATAATTAACGCCAAGGTAACTCTGAAAAACATAAATCTGTTTAAAAAAAAAATTTATACTGGTATAAATCTTTGAAAGGCTCAATGTTATTTATCTTAAATTTCTTTTCTCGAGTAATTTAATACTATTAACTGAAAATGTGTTAAACAGATCAGATACGATTTGACAAGATAATAAACAAGTAACGTAAGACATAATACGATTGTTACTTGAGCAGGATTAATTAGACTTAAAGTTTTATGATCTGAACTATTATGACACGATACGATTATTTGTGATATGACCCGCCCAATCCATTTGTCATTTTCTCTTTTCCTTTTCATCAAACTTTTCTTTACGGGATTTTCTTCTCTTTTCCCTCCAAGCAAATGAACCAACCTATAAGAACTTGTTTTTAGGTAAAGTCTTTCAGTTATCTGTCTGTTATCTTTGAATAACAGAAAATAGTTGTTTTGTTTATTCGGGTCCGAAAAAGAAAATGATCCACTCTACCATATCACTAAAATCCAGTACTCCAACTATTTTTCATCTTGTGTACTAAAATATATGAGCTAGAGCATAGGACTCTGGACGATGTGCAATCACCCTCATTGGGCCTCATTTAGTACAAGTGCTTAAGATGGATCTGTTTATGGAGACTAGTCTTTGGGCTTTATTTACCCCTGTCAGACCATCACTTTTGGATGATGTAATTTTAAGAATGGCACTTCTTATTGACACCAAATTAAAAGATTATGGCTAAAAAAATGAGATAACATATTCACAACACAATCAAAGAATGGAAAATGAAGGACACATGGTACTTCTTATTAACAACAAAAAGGAATAAGTAAAGATGGTGTGTTGTGGAGGAATATGAACTAATTAAATAACTACTTATGCTACCTCAAATTACAATATATAGAAATAGAATAGAAAAAAGTACCAAGTAAAAAAGAAAAAAATTGTTTTGAAAACTATGGAAGCAAACCAGGAGACCAGTGAGGTAACAAACTCCACCCCACATGAGTTGAATGTGGGAGAAAAGATGATGAATCCAAGAATTCCTGCAGAAAATGATGTTGGTGAAAGTAGTAGCAATAATGCGATTGTTACAGATATTGCTGCAGTTTCTACACACCCCTTTGCTAAAGAAGTGTATGCTATTGGTACATCTTCATTTTCAAGAATGAGACAACCACCTGCCTTTTTGCAAAAGGTTTATGATATAGTGAGGAACCCTGAGACTGATTCCATAATATCTTGGAATTCCACTGGCACTAGCTTCATTGTGTGGGATCCTCACAAGTTTGCTGCTGAGGTTCTTGGAAATTACTTTAGACACAACAATTTCTCTAGCTTTGTTTGCCAACTCAACACATATGTAAGTATTCATAGGTTCATTCTACTATACATTGTCATTTGATTTCTCATGCACACGTACAGTATTCTATATTGATTTCATAATTTTTTGTCATTGTGTTTGGAACTTCTTGAAATCATTCTTTCTAAATCAACACTTCTTTTTTTTTGGGGGCTTAATCTTTGTCAGCGTAAAAAATTTTCTACACCATCAAATATAGATACATATCACGCGTTCATTGTTTAATTTTCAAATGTTATTTTTGTACATGTGACATGTATTCACACACAACAGTAGAAAATGTTCCACACTTGTGCATTTGAAAGATTAACCATTTTTTTTTTTTGGAATTTTAACCTATTTCTATACACCAGAAAATATATATAGAAATTAAGACCATTCATTGTGTTGTTTGAATATTAATATAGGGGTTCAAGAAGATCAATTGGGATAGATTCGAATTCCAAAATGAATGGTTTCAAAAAGGGAAGAGGAGTTGGTTAAAGAAAATCAAGAGAAGAAATCAAAGTACTCAGAATGTGCAGCAAACCAGGCTGATAGAAACTGCTAGAGAATTGACTCTGCCTGAAAAGCAGAAGAAACTAGAAAACTTAATACACGAACATGATGCATTGAAGGAAGAATTGATGAAACTGAAACAGGTACAAGAAGATTTACACAAAGAAATGACAACCCTTGAGCAACAAGCACATTATATTACATCCAAGCAACAAAAAATTCTCAATTACTTAATCCAAGATAATCTGATGAGGAAAAAAGGAGTGCAGATTACAACAGCAGAGCTCCTAGATGAAGGGGAAACATCACACAAAAATATAAAATCAGATACGAAAAAGGAGATCTATATAATGTAGTATTGTTGTGGGATCAACATTTTCAGATTTCTGTAATGCAGATTATGCATCCCTGGAGAAGCGGCTGATGGATGATTTGAACTGCGAAAACGTGCCCGAAGAAGAAAGAACGAAGTTTCAGCAGTCAAATTCTGTCATTGCATTGGAGGATTTGATTGCAGGACCTGCAGATTGGACTGAGTTTGCTAAAGAGTTGGCTAACAAAGCAAGGAATAAATCTTGATTTTTATGGTAATGACTGAAAAGCTTGCATTTCCTATATATTCATTTTTTTTTTTTTTTGGCACAAATGTCAACTGGTATAATAGTACTAACATCTCTGAATTCATACTAATTATTTGCAATTTTGTATCTTGGATCATATCTTGGCCTGCTTCACTGCATTGTCACGTCTCCTCTTGCAAAACCAGTTCAGGACCAAGACATCAGATTATATCTATCTTCTATTTTCTGTTTTTTTTTTTTTTTTTTAAGATTTATAATTTTTCTTGTTTTTCTTTTGTTTATCAGAACACTAAACTTATGCACTATTCAATTTGTCACATTTTAAAGACCTATATATATATATATTAACGTTTAATGTGCGTTTTAGGTAAATAGATGCATTAATTTGATAAGTTGAGCTACATTTCTAATACTTTTTAAATTTCTTGAATGTGTTATTAGTGCTGAGGTTTAGGAAGTGTTTGGTTTATGCGTATGCGGGGAAGGAATGGAAATCAAGATTAATGATATCTGTAAATGTTGTTTGGTTAATCATTATGGGAATTATTCTATGGAAATAAAAGTGTTATAAAATGCCCACTTTCATTCCCCACTTGATACATGGGTATTAAATTTATTAACTTATCAACATAATAAAACACATTCTTTATTCAAACCAAACAAATAAAGAGGATTGACATAAACCCATACCGATAGTGAAATTTATTATTCCTATTCTTATTTCAATTCCAATCTGGTTCCGATTCTGATTGCCGAATGTGAATCAAATACCTTCTTAAAGTGTTCAACAACTTCTAGCCACATGAAGTTAATAACTTTTGAGTGTAAATAACGGTTTAAAATGCTTAAGACAAGATGTTATAAATAATATCTTATTCAAATCACCGTAAATCCCCATGAACATAACCTTTTGACCCATAATCCATATGTTTTGAAAATATACCTTAAACCTCTATATGGTTTGTTTTAAAAGGTAAAGTAGACAGAAATCATTTAAATTAATAGTGTTTGAAAAGCACACACTCCAAAGCGAGTGTTTAATGAATAATATAATTTTTCTTTAAAAAGTTTAGGACAAATTACCGTAAACCCTAATGTGGTTTGAATTTTGGACCCACAGCTGCTATATGCTTTTGTAAATATACCATAAACTCTAATATGAGCCAACCAGGAAAACTTTTTCCCAACTAATCATTTGGGCTAAATGGTAAAACAAACATAAATTATCCAAACCACTAATCATATTTACTTACACACGCACACCTATTGTGAGTTGTTGCTTGAAAATTTGTTTTCCCTCCAAAAAAAAAAAAAAAAAAATTGTATACCCAACCTACCCATATTATTACTTATATAAATTTATTCTCAAAATTGTTATACAGATCCATCATTTACAACCAAAAAGTACAACTACAAGTATACATGAGTTATTTTACTATAATTCATTTTTTTTTTTCGTGCAATAATTTACAAATATATAATTGTAATAATAAACTAATGTTTTTTGTTTTTTCATCATACAAATTGAAAGTTAAGATTTTTGAAAATAGGGAGAGATTAGTTATATAGAAAGGTTTGATATTAAATTGTATATGGGGTAAAAATGTAATTTCAAAAACATGACTTTGTTTGTTTTATCATTCAGTTCAAACCCATGGGGATTTAGGGTATATTTTCAAAACTTATGAGGGTTATGGGTTCGAGAGTCATACTATATGGAAGGTTACAGTAATTTAGCCTAATATTATATTTAAATATAGGAGTAAGAACGTAATTTCTACCAAAACTGTTAGTTTGGATGTTTTCTATCCATTTTACCATTTAGTCTAGATCACATAAGAATTTAAAGTATATTTTCAAAATACAAGGGGGCTATGAGTATGAATGTCATACCACATGGGGGTTTACGGTAATTTACACATAATATAATTAATATCTCCAATGACTATTGATATCTCTTGGAAGAAATTTCTTTCAATCATTATGTTCATAATTTGGTTTGGGTCATATTTTTTACCAAAATTGCACCTCTAATTAAAACCATAAATTCACTTAAAATGTTCAAAAATCTTTTATGTTTTATGAAAAATAATTACTATGATAGCATACACTATATATTTTCTTCGATGGTACTGCGGGCAATTATAAGTTCTTCTCGGTAGATGGATCCTAGTGAATCTATCACCATGCCTATCACTCTGTTACAAAGAGGTTACCAATTTGGAAAAGAAGAAATACTGAAACCTATGGTTCATATTCCCTACTCCACTAAATATTAATTTTAAATATGAATGAAAACATAATTACCGAAATTAATACAGTAGGTGTTTGGTTTACATTCGGGAATCAGAATCGGAATGTGAATCATAAATTCCACTATTGATATGGATTTATATCATTCCCCCTTACTTGTTTGGTTTAACATAGGAATAGGTTTCATTATATTAATAAGTTACTCAACTTGAAACCCATGTCACAAGTGACAAATAAAAGTAGGTATTTTCTAACACTTTCATTTCCATAGAATGATTCTCATAGTATTCAACCAAACACCATCTATGGGTATCATTAACTTTGATTCTCATTCCCCCCTCTCATACCCATAAACCAAACACTTCCTAAATATTTCATGATACCGGATTTCTATTCTGATCAAAATATTTCCAATAATCTAAATGTAGCACCGAAAAATCTATATTTACTATATATAAAGCGCGAGGGAGATTTTAATGTCTCACATCTTTTAATTTTTTTATTATTCGTAGCCCATCAAATATTAAAACATTTAATAATGTAACTTTTAATAACTTCCGCCTCTTAACGTTTATTTTTTTCATGATACACTTTTTCTTTTCTTTTGTACATAGATTGAGTGTGCCCTTCCTAATTCCTACCAGTGTACATAACACATGAGATGGCGAAGGCAGACCGCGGCAAAAAATATTGCTACACCGCAAGCACTGGCTTGTTTTCGAATAAAATTTCAAATTAGGAATGGCAAGAAAATGAACAAAGTACGTCGATAATTGTTGTATGAAAGCCTAGAAGTACGAGGACATTAAATAACTGATATTGTACTCCCCTCAATTACCTTGATTTTGGGGAACAAGCAAGGCCTTTCTAATAGCATCAGAAGGTACTTTGATTTTACCAAAATAATTTCGAATATATTCTTTTATGAATATTCTTTTATGAATTACGAATATATTCTTTTATGAATTAAGACAAGACTCATTATTCTCGTTCTTGTTAACTTAATTGTGTGGAATTTTGTGAAAGATAGAAAAAGGAAAAAAGAACAATTTAATACTTTATATTTAAGTTATCAACTAATTTGATTTCTTATCTATCACAGCAAATTAATTTGTTTTTCTATCTTTAAAAAATTAATCAATATAAGGCTTATGATAGAAATTATACACGAATTAATGGATCAAGCTACATAATAATCATGTGAGCGTAAACCTGAAATAGATGCGTTGTCAACGACTCCATAGTTTGTTCATAATTTCTATCACAAGTCCTATATTAGTTAATTTTTTAAAAATGAGAGACCAAATTAATCTTTTTGATAGATAAGGGACAAAATTAAATTTTTTTCCCGATAGAAAAGTTTTTATAATTTTAAGGTAAATAACCTAAAAAGTCTTCCAAGTTTTCCGTTGAAGCTGAAATGGTCCATCAATTAAATTTTAACTGAATTAGTCACTTAACTAAATATTTATAATTAATTTGGTCCGTATATAGTTGTACCCACTAAGACAAGTTTTACTACTTCTAAACTTCAAAATCAAACTTCACGACATGGCATTCATGAAGTATGCATAAAATCCTAATAGTAGCACTCAAAAGTGTGAAGTGCTCTACAAATCAATAATCTCATACAAAAGGTTAATTTTGGCTCTTGGAAATACCCTAGTAGACAAGAAAAAGGTACATCAAATGTACCTTAGAAAGCATGATTCATCAAATTTTTGTATTGTTTGAAAATGTATAATTTCCCAAGTTTGTTAGAAATAATAATTCATGTAGAGTGTTAGTATTTGGTTATTACGTGTTCGGCCCCTACCCCTAGAATTCAATAATTGGGCATAAGACAAAGTGAAATTCAGCTGAAAATGTTGGTTGGTTAGTTGGTGGGATAGTGGTAACATGGGGTTCTTAAAGTTTGAGGGACAAAAGATTAAGAGAGTGGGTCTCTATTTTAATAAAAAATATGAATGTGAACCATCTACTTATGTTTCTTGAAGAAAGAATTGGAATTATCTTAATTCTTCTACTAGTGATGTCAATTCCCATTTTGTGGTGAAAGTATTAGGCTCCAATAACTGGTTGATCTTATCCTCCATATTCAATATGGGATAAGAAAGTGGGATATCTCTCAAGCACACAAGCTTGCTTAATTTGGAGAATTTTGTTATTTAAGTTAGTATCGTAGACAATTAATTAATATGACTTAAACCCAAAATTTTACTTTTGCCAAGGCTCACAAGTCTTAATTTTGGAAGATATACAAAGCTTTTAATTATTGAAATTCGATGCATATATGTTTAGTGGTTATCCTTTTAATTATACATTTTCAATCTCATGGTATATATTTCATTATCGTCAATAGAAATTATCCATGGAAATGTCAAATTTCATATTTGGTGAAGCTAGCTAATTAGCCAAGGTAGGTATATAGGTTTGTTGGTTGAATTGTTCACTTTCATGTTTTGGACCGTGGACATGAAACTTTCATCTATTTTAAACATTTTCATTAGCATCAAATTCAGCTTATTGGCTTGGTGTGTCTTTTTTTTTTTCTTCAACAAAATCAAATAAAATGCCTAAGGATCTTAAACCATCTCAATTATATTTACGCATATTTTGCTGGTATGGATAGATACTAATACTATACATTACATAACCCTATAAATTAATAAGGCCATAATTGAATATATTTTTTTTTGTCCGATAATTTCAAGATTAACGTTAACCTTTTCTCTAAATTGCAAGCCATATTCCAACTTAAAAGACCTCCCTTATCATTACTTTCTACTTTCTATATTATTCCGTTGGAAGAATTTGTCTACTATTACGTAAGGGAAAATCATTTATAAAATTATAAATTTATAGTCACTTATCAAATTTATTTTACGTTATAAGATTTTATCAAATCATGACTCCCTAATTTTAGATCTCTAGTCGGATTTTTTCTTTCTTTTCTGAATCTAATAACACGTCAATGACTTTTATTTGTCATTCTGTATAGATGCACTCATATGTAAGTGCCATTTGATCGATAGAACGTTAAGGATGTTCTATAACACACTCTATCACACTCTCTATCTCACTACTTGATGAATGGATAAGATTCTTGTACTAAAACTCATAATTATATATATTTTTTAAATTTGACACTTCATTAAATAGTGAAATAACAAGTGAAATAGAAGACGTATAATGCATTAGACCTACTTATTAATAGGTTATTTAGTCTTCATGCAATATTATTACATCGTAATTTGACATGCTAGAAATGCTATTTCATGATTGCAATAACTTCTACAGCAAAGAATATATCCTTAATTTGGTAAAACAAAAATTTCTGAAATTAAACAAGACAGTGTTATGTTGCGTATTTAGTGATGAAAATACTTCTATGTTTATCATCGTGGTGAAATGAATTCCAACGGCAGTAGAAGTCAAATTTTATTTTTTTTTTAAAATCAAAAGTCAAAACTAGAGGGAATGATTGTGTAGTGTACTATTCTAATTAGGATTTAAATGCATTGTTTTGGCTAATTCTCTTCTATATAAATTAAAAATCTTAATCGAGTTATAGTATTTTTATTTTTTTCATTTAATATTTCAAACTAAATAATTAAATAGACCACATTACCATGAAAAAACTTTCAATTTGAAATTAATATGTAAATATGGTTGAACTAGAGTTTCATTTTACTATTTCTTTTCCATGCAAAAAAAATTGAAAAATCAATAGAAAATGAATCCGACCAATTTATATTTTATACCCCTTAAAATGGGATAGTGGAAAATGACAGTTCGCAAAAAAAGCAGAACGAGGCTGATGCTTTAAACACCAGCTGTTTTGTTAATTATAAATATTTGTTGCTTGTAATTGAAAATTAAAACTATTTCTTTTTCAATTTTTTTTTTTTTTTGTAATCAAAAAACAATAGTACAATTTCAATATGGAGATTCGAGATAATTATTGTCTCTCGTCCTGTGGTCATGAGAATTAAATCAATAAAAACTTTGGACCATTAATCTCGTGTGGTTGAGGAATCACGTGATACCCTCACGTATGACTGATAATTGTTATTCATGAATACTCAAGCAGCCGTGTCGAGAAACGTGAATAAGAACTTGCACACAATTCTCCTAATTATTATTATTATTATTTTTTTTTTTGAGAATTTTTCTCCCATATTTTTAACTCAGAGCTTTTATGAAGCATAACTGCTTATGTAATTTTAATTTTCAAGTATCAATAAAAAGCAAGTTCCAAATTAATAAAATTAGGGAAATTTCTGCCTGTCCCATTTATATTACCATTTTTTTGGCTTTTTAGACGAATCTAGATGCTTTATAATAATATAGACGAAACAAAAAATTATTCTAAAATTAGATATTTGCGTCTACCTAAGATACAAACTTTTTCAGTGTAAGTTAGAAAAATTGTGTAGATGTCTGTCGTAGGCCAGATTTACTAAATATTAGGGCTAACAACACTTTACCCCCTAAAGTATGGAGGTAATTACATTTTACACTCTAAACTAAAAAAATTACACTTTATCTCCACTTAACTATATCATCTGTTACTATTTTCTAACACCGTCAAGAAAAGTTAATTAAATGACCGAAATGCCTTTATCATTATTTTTATTTTTCATATTTTCAACTTTTGATAATGATGCGATAATTATAAAAAAATATATGTATAAGTAAAAGTAAATTTAAATTATCTCAATATAATTCATATCAATATGTATTTTTGGTAAAACTTTTGTAATTTATGGAGTACTTTTTTGAGCAATTCTTGAATTCATTTGATATTATTTTGAATGATTAATAACACTTTGTCCCCAAAAGTACGGTCATAATTACACCTTTACCCCCTAAATTAAAAAATTACACTTTACCCCCTAAATTAAAAAATTACACTTTACCCCCTATTTACACTATTCACCCTTGACATTTCTAACACCATTAAGAAAAGTCAGTTAAATGGCTGAAATGCTATTGTCACTATTTTTTGATTTTCAAGCATTTTCATTTTTATAATGGTTTGATAATTATTGTAAATTAGGAAAAATAAAAATATAAATAAATGGATATATTTGTCTTCAAGACTGAAAATTATGAGAAAAACTTGACTAAATTATATTTAACATTGTAATTTGCACACATTTAACACAAAATATAATATACAAAATACCAAGACACAACGAAAAATTATAAAACTTTTATGAAAAATCTATTGCTACAAAAAACCCTTAATGAAAAACTTTATATAGAATGTCACTGATAACGTACCTTGATAAGTATGCTACCACTATGAAAAATACAACAATTCAAAATAATATCAAATAAACTTCAGAAATTGCTAAAAAAATTCATAAATTACGAGAATTTAACCAAATAAATATGGATATAGATTATATTGATATATTTTTATACTTAATTTTACTTATATTTTTATAATTATCACACCACTATCAAAAGTTGAAAACATGAAAATTAAAAAATGGTGATAAGAGCATTTCAGTCATTTAATTTATTTTTGTTAATGGTTCTAGAAATGTAAACGGATGAATAGTGTAAATAATAAGGGGCAAAGTGTAGTTTGTTTAGTTTAGGAAAGTAAAGTGTAATTACCCCATACTTTAGGGGCAAAATGTTACTAACCCTATTTTGAATTGTAGAGTTTTTCATAGTGGTTAGAGTAGGCTTTTTGGTGAAATTTTCTATTGGAAGTTTTTCTTAAGAGTTTTGCATGGCAATAATTTTTCGTAAAAGTTTTATAATTTTTCATTATGCCATGGTATTTTATGTTTTTTATTTTGAATTAAACATGTGTGAATTGCAATGTCGGATACATTTTAAGTCAAGTTTTTTTCATAATTTTCACCGTCGAAGACAAAGATATTCATTTATTTATAATTTATTTTTCTTAATTTTCAATAAATATCATACTACTATAAAAATAAAAATACTTGAAAAATCATAAAATGCTAATAAGGACATTTCGGTCATTTAATTAACTTTTCTTGAAGGTGTTAGAATAGTAGGCAAAGTGTAATTTTATTAGTTTAGGAAGCAATGTAATTACACCCATACTATACGGGGCAAAGTGTTATTAACCCTAATTATTAGTCATCAACAATGTCTTATTATAATTATTATTCTTTCTCAAGTAATATGAATATAAACAATATAAGGCTCTCAAGTGAGAAAAATGTACTCGAAATATTTTTTGAATTCAGAAAAAATTAAAATTAAATTTCATAAAAATATACTTTTGCATTGAAAAAATTAGCATATAGTGAGTTTTGATGAGGTAGAGTGAATTGCACAATTCTTCATATTAAAATAATTGTAGGTGAATTGTTGAATATCAAAATCACTCAATAGTTTGTATTTGAGTCGACTTAAAAAAAAAAAAAAATGTTAGAAATGATGGATAACAAAGTATAAATTAGATGATAAGATACTTTCTTATGACTTATCACTCATGGTTCGAGTCACTAACAGATAAAGATGCTTTTATTGAAAAAAAAAAAAATGATGGAACATAATTTGAGGAAAGACATAATTAAAAGCAATCAAAGGTATAGTTGGCTGATGACTGATTTTGCAATGGGTTAATTACATTTACCTCCTATGAGGTTTGACCACATTTTAAAACGGACCCTATGGTTTCTAAATATTACGGTCACCTCTTGAATGGCCAAACATTTATCAAGTATGTCCCTGACGTTTAGAGACGTTGGAGGCTCAACTTACATCAGCAAAATAAAAGTGTCAATGTCCAAAATTGCCCTTGTAGTATCTAGCTGTAATGTTAATAAAAAAATCTCAAGACTATAATACCCTTTTCCCACCACTTCACCTCATTTCAATATTATATATTTCTACTTTTGAAGTCCGAAATTTTTTTTAAAAAAATGAAGACCTGAAATTTCACTGCTTCCAAATTTCATTCCACAAAGTTGTAGACAAGAGCCAAGATTCAGCAAATAAGGGCAATTAGATTTGCTAAATTAGTCATTCTTCTCAACCATGCATGTGTTTATGGCCCTAAAAATGGATAAAGAGGAAATGGGTTTTCTCAATTGTGTTTTTTCATCCCGATTTGGGTTTGAACTGAAATTCATTTGTGATTGGACTTTTCTTCTGCTCAATGATTTATGATGTCTCAATTTTTTTTTCAATTTCGGACGTTGCAGACGGCTTCATCAAGAACTAGTTCCACAATTGAGAATATGAATTTTGAAACCCTAAATTGCAATTGTGGTAGGAGAGCTTTGATTGAGGTTTCCAACTCCACAAAAATCTGGGAAGCTATACTACGGTTGTCTAATTCATGGATTTTTGAAAAGGGTACTACCCCATGCTTTTAGGAATGATGAGATGAAGATGGAGCCCATGATAAGGAGGCAGCCCTTTACAACATTTACTGTCGCGAATGGAAACTGGATAGGAATGGGGACTTTGAAGTCTTCAGCAGCTATAAATCTTGTTCTTCTGCTTGTCTATTTGTTCAGTTGATTCAGCCACTTAAGAGCTAAAGTAGTGTTTTTAGGTGTTGGTTGGGACTGAAATTATGAAATGATTGTTGTTGGAAGCTAGTTGCATTAGCAAAATTATTGTACTAATATTATTATCAAATGAATGATCTTTTATGTTAGTTTTATGATGTTGGGTGTTATTTGGTTTAGTTATTGTCTGGTGTTACTTTTACCATCAATAAGTACATAAGCTAATGACTATCTAAAAAATTAGTATGTTTATTGGACTAACAATCAAAGGTAAGCTGATTAACAGTTAAACTACTAAAATACATTATCTAATTAACTACAAAAACCAACACAATATGTCTGTGGTACAAGTAATTTACAATCAAAATACCACAATACCATAAAATAATCTGATTAAATGCAAAAACACAATCTAAAGTTTATTACAATCCAAGCCAAACACACAACCATGCATGACAATAATATAGTTGTTGCACTAACAAAGTTTACTGTAATTCTAGTCAAAAATCACCATGACATAATATGTAATACCATGACATAATCTAGTTGCTACAATAACAAAGTTTACTGCAATTCTAGCCAAAAACCACCATGACAGGTTATAATACATAATACCATAACATCCAAAAGTTCATCAATGGTGTTCCACACCATGAAAATACTTAAATATACTAAGTAAGAAGATAGGAGTTCATGTCTAATATGAAACTTCTTAGTTTTAAATTTAGAGGTTGGAAGATGGACTTCCTTCTTTGCCTTCCAGCTTTCCACTTGATTATTGAATGATCTTTCCAGCAAGCTCTTTGCCAAGCAATAAACATGCCCTTGCACTTCCAAAGATTCCTTGAAGTGTACCCTGAAAAATTTTCATCAAGTTCAAATTAGATACAAAGATATTGATATTAAAGTGTTATGTAATATTTTATCATAAGTTGTATTACATGAACTAAAGATCCTTGAGGGGTTTCCAGAATAGGTGCTTGAGAAGGCTGAATAACATACTCTTGCGTGCCTCTATAAGCCTCTGAAGTTTCACCAGCAGGTACTTGATCATCATTGCCTCCATGAGTCATTGAAGTTCCAGCAGTAGCTACTTGACCATCATTGTCTCCCTCCATGAACCATTGAAGTTCTAGCAATAGGCACTTGACCATCATTGCCTTCATGAGACATTGAAGTTCCAACAATAGGTACTTGACCAGTAGTGCCTCTGAAGAAGCTAGAATTAGATTCTAGAAGGAAAGAGAAAGTGGAAGAGCTGAATGTCAAGAGTGTATTTGACTATCTGAGTTTCGATCCTTTTTTAGTAGCACCCAAGCCCCTTATTTATAGAATTGCATAATGAGGCATAAGGCTATCTCTATGCTAGTCCAACTGAAGCTGAATTACATAATTGCCCTTGATGAGGCTGCCACGTAGGCACTTCTAGAACAATCTAGGTAAGATGCTATGTGTCACTAATCCACATCATCAATAGTCCCCTCGGCTTGGTGCCGAGCCTCACGGATAGGGGCCAAGCCGAAAATGACTGTTCGCAGTCCCCAACTGATGACAACCAGGACTTTTATACCGAGCCGAGGTACAGAACTTCGGAGCACTATCGTACCGCACCTGCCGATCCGCCAGCTAGGTTATAATGACCCTTGGGATCCTCGGCGGGGCGTAACTGCAGTATTAACTCAAGGGTGACATTTTTACTGAGTCCCCATGCACTGCATTCACATTTATTGCACTGCATTATTTGCTCCGATTTTGCTGCAAAATGCCTCATTTTACTCTCCGTAACGCCCGCACCACGTCTCATTTTTCACGCCATATCTCGTTTATCACGGCATAACGCCTCGCTTTTCCCGCCTAAATGCCTTTTGTCATCTCGAAACAGTCAATTTTCCCCCCAGAACCATTGAACATTCTGGAAGAAAACCCTCATATTTATACCCCCATTCACCCCCAAATAATTTTTCTTTCCCTTACTCACTTTACTCCATTTCCCCCAACCTATTTTTCTTTCCCTTACTCACTTTACTCCATTACTCCCCCAGAGACTCACACATTTTTCCCCCTTCACTCTCATCCTCCAGTCCCCTTTCTTCAGTCTTCTACCGTTCTACCATTGCCAATTTCTGACCGCTGCTCTACGCCACCACCGGACACCTTTAGGAGTTCCCCCAAAAATTTCCACACGCCCTCAAAACAGAAGACCATGACCGGTAAGTTCACTCCCACTTCTCTTATTAGCACGCCGGTTCCCCCTTCCCCTGTAAACATCGTTGACAGGATGTTAAATCCTTTCGACGTAGTCCTTCTGGTAGTAGTGCCATTAAATTTTCCTCCCGATCCTTTCTTTACCGAACCTCCACAAAACGACCACCCTAACCTCCAAACACAAAACGTATCAAACTCTCTCGACCCCGAAGATATCAAAATCCTTAGGGATAGATGCCGTTTTCCCAAGAACGTGCACATCAAACTCCCGACCCCAGAGGACCGAGGCCACTTGCCACCACTTGGTTACTTAACAATCTACCGTGAACAACTCGAGGCA
Organism: Cinchona pubescens; assembly: GCA_025175665.1. NCBI lineage: Eukaryota > Viridiplantae > Streptophyta > Magnoliopsida > Gentianales > Rubiaceae > Cinchona > Cinchona pubescens. Next base: position 385,462 of record JANKKI010000321.1, read on the forward strand.
GAGCTGAGGCTCCCAATAGCGCCTCTCCTCGTCAACTTATCCAACCACTGGGATATCAGCATATCGCAGCTGACCCCAAACGCACTTCGGGTCATCGTCGGCTAGGATAATTCACCTTTTTATGTAGATTACACGACATCCCCCTCTCCTTAGACACTTTTAGGATGATACTGAAATTATCCCCTACAAAGGGATTCTTTTACATCCCTCCCCGAACTGCGGGCAAATAGCTCACTCCGGGTAATCCCTCATCTATTCACAACTGAAAAAAGTCATTTTTCTTCATCCGGTACCTCGACCTTCCAATGCTCCGGGGTCCATGAAACCTCATCAAAGAGAACCTAAAAACCAAAAACGCCTCTCCCGCGGACTCCATCCATGCCCGGAGGCTCGTCGAATCCAATATCCGAATAAACTTTAACAACCAACCAGCCATCCTATCAAACAACATTCTTGCCTGGGCAGGACTGTTTCCTACCCACGACATCCTCCCGAGCTACGACCCTCAACAAGGTCATCATCATCATTTCTCACTTGTCTCTTTTTTCTCTTTTTTTATATATCATTATTTTTTCCTAACCTTTCATCTTATGCAGAGCTCGAAGCATTCCTCAGGGGGTTGGTGTCAGCCTATTCCACCACACCTGCCACCAGTGCGGGCACTTCAAACCAGGCCTCTTCGTCAACAAGCGGATCCTCATCCGCCACCATCAACACGCCATCAGGAAGTGCCGAGGCTATACCTTCAACCTCCGCACCCCTGAATCAATCCGAGTCAATCAGTCCGCCGGAGAGACCAGCCGGGGAGGTAACTATGGCTCTTCGGCCCATCGAACCGAAGCTGACTCGGGTTACGAGAAAAATGACTAGGGAGGGTCCTTCTTCAGCCATGACCCTCTCATCCATGTCATCGCCCCCGAGCCCCTCCGTTCCAGTAGCGAGGGTTCGGACCCTAGGGACAGGTTCTGGAAACGTCCCTCTATCCAAACAACTTATCACTTCATATGGTAAGGACCGTCGAACCTAATTCGTTCCTACTCCTTATTCCTTCTTCACTGTCCAGAGCTAACACTTTACTTTTTCAGGTGATAGAAAATACACTCCCGAGGAGGAGAGAAAATCTACAGGGTCACAGGATGTGCCCTGGGGTCAGCTGTTCAAGCTGTCGACCCTCTTCCAGTGCCTCTCATCTCGGGGAGCTCTGATCTCCGACCAACCCCACCGATCGACGTAAACGATCGGGCTCAATTCTTGAGAGTGGCTCGGGAACAGGAAAAAATGGTGGCATTGCCTCGGGATGTAGCCTATGTCAAAAGGCTCACCCCTCAACAGAGGCTGGACGAGCTTCACGTCAGCCTAATGAACGTAAGTCTAACTAACCCTTTGTAAAATTCCAACTTTTTTGCACTTCGTACCTCAATTTATACATCTAATCACTTTGCCTTTTTTGCAGGCCATCACAATTTTACCCTCTATTGCAGATCGGGAGGCCTCCTTCAACTCCGCTTTTAACTCTATGAAGCAAGAGTTAGCTCACGTGAAGTCCAACGTGGATCAGGCAGTGAAGGAGGCTGTCAACACCAACGAGATGAAATGCAATATCGAGGCGGGCATAAAATATGACGAGTGGAAGGCCGAGCTGACCGAGGTGAGGGACAAGCTTCGGCAAGCCGAGCTGGAGAAGAAGACCCTTGAAGTGGATGTTGGCGATCGTGACAAGAAGATACAGATCTGGAGCAAAGGGTTCTTCAACTTCAAGAAGAGGCTCAGCTGGCCGAGGCAAAGTTCGCTTCTTGGGAAGTGGAGCTGCGGATTGAAGGCAGGAATCAATTGGTGGCCTCGGTTGAAGCGGAATAGATATTGAAGGAGTTTACCAAAAAGATCTTTTCCATGGGGTTCACACTGGCCTGTGACCACTTGGTGAAGAACCCTGATTTGTATGAGGGGCTACCATACGATGCTTCCGTCACCGAGGAGATCATCAATGGCCTAGAAGCTCAATTCAAAGCCCCCACTCCGATTCTTGGAACTTCTGGAATGACTCTGCTGATCCAGGGCCCGAATCCCGAAGCCGAGTCCGAGCCTACGAACCAAGCTTCCACCTCTACTGCCGAGCCTTCCACTTCCGGTGCTCAGGCTGATATAATTTTGTTGTAATAGTTAGGAACTCCTTCTATAATAGCTATTGGGATTTTTTAATGAAACTCCTAAGTTTTGATAACTTTGTCCCCTTGATAAGAGCCTCGGCTTTCTTTGCTTCTGGCCTTTTACCTTCTTTTCAATTTCTTTATTTTTCGCATTTAAAGCAAAAGTTTTATGATATAAGCAGGTAACAAACTTTTCACACTTAAGCATTCCAATCATAAAAGATTGTCTAAGACTTCCTTTCATTCTAAACTTAGGCCTTGTTTAGACCCTTCTGAACTGAGGCAAAATGATTAAGCTTGGCTCCTTATGTTTGCCTTAACCATTTAATTTGAGTCAGACTTTCTCAAAGTCCAAAGGATAATGTTTTGCTTAAGCAAGGCAATCAAGCCTCTTTGAGAATCAGATCCTCTTCAATTTCATTTTGCTTGGAGGGGGCTGCTTAGTTTCTAACCTTGCGGGGAAACTGCTAGGCCTCGGCTCCCAATGTTTGCTTTTTGTTGAACTGGATCTGAACCTCTTAGGGCTGGAGCAGCTCGAACATCTGACTGTGCTTACTTGACCGAACCTATGAGGGTTGGCGCGGCTTTGTATTTGCTTGGGGGGGCTGGGCTACTAAGCCTCTGCCCTTGAAGGGGGACTGCTAAGCCTCGGCCCTCAATCATTTGCTTTTTTGTTGAACCGAATCTGAACCTCTGAGGGTTGGCGCGGCTTTGTCTTTGCTTGGCGGGGCTACTAAGCCTCTGCCCTTGAGGGGGGACTGCTAAGCCTCGGCCTTTAATCATTTACTTTTTTGTTGAACTGAATCCGAACCTCTAAGGGCTGGAGCAGCTCGAACATCTGACTGTGCTTTGACTGAACCTCTGAGTCAAGCGCGGCTTTGTTTTTGCTTGGGGGGGCTACTAAGCCTCTGCCCTAGATGGGGGACTGCTAAGCCTCGGCCCTCAATCATTTGCTTTTTTGTTAAATTGGATCCGAACCTCTGAGGGCTGGAGCAGCTCGAACATCTGACTGTGCCTTGATCAAGCCTCTGAGGGTTGGTACGACTTTGTTTTTGCTTGGGGGACTACTAAACCTGCTGCCCTTGAGGGGGGGACTGCTAAGCCTCGGCCCTCAATCATTTATTTTTTTGTTAAACTGGATCTGAACTTCTGAGGGTTGGAGCAGCTCGAACATCTGACTGTGCCTTGACCGAACCTCTGAGGGTTGGCGCGGCTTTATTTTTGCTTGGGGGGCTACTAAGCCTTTGCCCTTAAAGGGGGACTGCTAAGCCTCGGCCATCAATCATTTGCTTTTTTGTTGAACTGGATCCGAACCTCTGAGGGTTGGAGCAGCTCGAACATCTGTCATTTGAAAAGGGACTTTCATTACATTCCTTGATAATATTTCTTCAAATTTACAATGTTCCATATTCTGGGAACAGGATCCCCTCTCATGTCAACCAACTTGTAATAGCCCGAAGTGTGTGCTTCTACTACACGATAGAGTCCTTCCTAATTTGGATCTAACTTCTTAGTCCCCTCTACACTGCTTGCTTCATTCTTCCGAAGCACCAAGTCTCCAGGCCGCAGATACCGATGCTTGACCCTGGTCAAGCATTGTAGTGTTTAGCCATGACTTGCTTGTACTTGGCTTCTCGGATGGATGCATCTAATCTCAGGGCCTCATCGTTAAATTCCAAATCACACAAGGATACTCGAGCCGAGGATAGCCCAATCTCCGCAGGGCTAACAGCCTCAGACCTGTAGGCCAAACTGAACGGAGTGTTTCCATTAGCCGTTCGAGGTGTGGTCCTGTATGCCCAAAGGACACTAGGCAATTCCTCAACCCAAGCACCCTTGACTCTTTCAAGTCGAGTCTCGACTCCTGTCAGCAGGGTTCGGTTGCACACTTCAGTCTGTCCATTTGCTTGCGGATGAGCTACCAAGGTGAAGTGTTGTTTGATGCCGAGGTTAGCGCAGAAGCTCTTGAAAGGCTCTCCTTCAAATTGCTTTCCATTATCAGAAATGAGTACAGCAGGGATACCGAACTGACAAACAATACTTTTCCAAAAGAATTTTTCTATTGCTTTTTCCGAGATTGTAGCCAGGGGCTCGACCTCGATCCACTAAAAATGGTGAAGTAGTCAACCGCAACTATTAAGAACTCAAGCTTGCCTATCCCTCTGGGAAGTGGGCCCAAAATATCAATTCTCCACTGAGCAAATGGCCATGGGCTCTGAAACCATATCCGATCCGGGTCTTCAGGGTATTGGCGCATGTATTTGACACTGATGACACCCCCACACCAAAGTGTCTGTGTCAGAGTGTAAGGTTGGCCAGTAGTACCCAGTCAACAAGACTTTGCGAGATAAACTCCGAGGACCAACGTGACTTCCGCATATGCCCTCGTGCACCTCTCGTAAAATATAGTTAGCTTCGAATGGCGTGAGGCACCTCAGCAAGGGGCACAAGTATGCTTTTTTATACAAGATTCTGTCAATAAGGGTATACTTGGCGACTATGTACTTGATCTTTCTAGCTTCGGCCGGATCCTCAGGGAGCCTCTCATTATTCAAATAATTTATTATGGGTTCCATCCAACCGAGGTCTGGTTGGACACAAGAAATTCTTTCAGAGAAGTCAACAGACCTGAAAGTCGTTCTCGCAATTCTACCAAAGTCTCTTTTGTTAAATACGAGTATATTGCCGAGGCTAAGTATCAGCATGCGTGTTTCTGGTTCGGGCAATCTTAATGATGTCCACCTTTTTAAATTTTTCAATCCAGCTTTTAACCTCGGTTAGGTACCATTTCAAAATCACGCCCCGAGCCTCGTAATTTCCCAGGCTTTGATTTACAACTAGCTGAGAATCTGAATGTACCTTTAAGGTTCGGGCACACATCTGGTGGGCCATTTCCATCCTACAGATGAGGGCCTCATACTCAATTTTGTTATTTGTTGCCTTGAATCCGAACCTGAGGGTATAAGTGAGATAGTCCCCTTCTGGGGATCGAATTATTATCCCTGCCCCGCCTCCGGACTCACACGAAACTCCGTCAACATGAAACTCCCATGGGAGATCTTCCCTCATTTTCTGTTCCTTTGCTAGATCAGTCACCGTGATGAGGTCAATCCTCTCGATGCCACAGCTTTCTATAATGAAATCTTCTTTGTCAGATGTAATAAAAAATCAGATCTATGTAAGTATTTTCATATATATTTATTACTCTCTCCCATTCCCACACATCAATGGCATAAAAAATCAGAAAAATATTTTGTATATTTAGCTGGTGGTTCCATTTTACTTTTTGGTAGCGTAAACAAAATATTATAATGAAAAATAATTATGGAAATTCAATCACTTTGTCATTATAGATAAATATTTAAAATTTTATTTATATTTTTTATTTTATGTAATTTAATTTATACAGTAAAATTTATAAATGCGATAAAAATCGAATCTATAATTTCCTTACTAACTATGCAAGAAGTAGTTACCTTGGAAGCCCTCTTTTTTTTTATAAGAAACTATCATAGATTATATTTTTTACTCTACTTGTAGATTTTACGGTTAAGATTAGATGTTATAGAATCTTGCTTACATCAACTTATATCATATATTCCATAACATTTAATTTACACCACAATATTTACAAATAAGTCTAAAAATCAGATCTACCTAAGTATGGGCTTCCCTTTTCTATATAATTGGTGGGGGTGGTCCAATAAAAGACAAATATTTAGGTAGACCTGATCTTTGATCTCACTTATAAACCCTGTAATGTAGATTAAATTTTAAAAAATTTATGATATTAACTGATATAAATAAGATTTTTTAAGATTTAGATCTGACCATAAAATCTGTAGATAGAGTTAAAAATCGGGGTTTAAGTAAAGTATTTTTCCAATAGAATTCCTAACCTCCAACAATCAAGAACCTGTAAGAGGTAAGAAAGAGCTCACCCCTTTTTGCTCAAATAATGTTCATGGCCTCATGCATCCCCCACTCTATCATCCACTTCATTCTTGCATAAAATATACATTGTTTTCATAGCTGTCAAACTTAAAATATATGTGTGTCTGGTTTTTTTAGGCCTTTTTTTTTTCTTCTGTTTCTTTCTTTTTTATTTCTGAGGTAGTCTTAAGTAGTTGTAATAAGTATTGTTTTTGTGGTGGATCTTCAGTTTCAATTATTGGGTTCTCAGCTACTTCTTTTCTAGTTCTCTGTGTGTGTGTGTGTTGGGGTGAAATTTGCTGAGTTGCAGTGGTTAAAGTCTGTATCTTTTATGGTAAAAAGAGAAACAGCATGAGATGTAAGTTATTCATTCAAGATTTGGGCTTTCTTTAGTATCATTTCTTGATTATTGAGTATTTCTTAGTATAATTTAGTGCTGTTGAAATTTACCTTGTTTCTTTTGAATTTGATTACTATGTTTTGTCAATTTACATGTGCTGGAGAACAAATATAAAAATCTGAATAATGGGTTCTAATTTTTGTTGTTTTTGTGATTGAATCAGTGATTCAGAATTAGCTGTTGAAAATGGATGAAAAGATTAAGAAACCTAAGAACTCAGCAGATTCAGCTAACTCCCCTGAGGTAATAATTCAGTCACCATCCCCTTTCCCAGATGAGGTCTTGGAGAAAGTCCTCTCTTTGCTGCAATCCCACAAGGATAGAAGCTCAGTTTCACTTGTCTGCAAAGACCTGGTATAACGCTGAGCGTTGGAGTCGGACCAAAATCTTCATAGGAAACTGCTATTCTGTGTCTCCTGAAATTGTTGCAAGAAGATTTCCTAAGATTAAGAGTGTCACACTTAAGGGAAAGCCAAGATTTTCAGATTTCAATTTGGTACCTGAAAATTGGGGTGCTAATATTCATGATTGGCTTATTGTATTTGCTAAAGTCTATCCCTTTTTGGAGGTGCTGAGATTGAAAAGAATGACTGTAAGTGATGAGAGCTTGGAGTTCTTGGCTACGTCGTTCCCTGGGTTCAAATCTCTCTCATTGCTCAGTTGTGATGGTTTTAGTACTGACGGGCTCAAAGCAGTTGCTACTCATTGCAAGTAAGAGTCCTTCTTGTATTTTCATTTTATTTTTCTGAGTTTGATGTTTTCTGTAAACTTGGATCAGGTTAATATTTCATTACTTCACTTGACTATAGTTGCAGTTCAATTTTGCCAGCTGTGATGTTGTTGATGAAAGGATTTATGCAGATCTTAAGATCTGTTATTATGGATTCTTTTCTGTGGTTTTTTGTTTGTGGCCTTGAATTTGGTTTATATTTTGTTGTTTTTGTTGCATCTATACTTCCTGCTTTTGATTGTTTCTTTCAAGTGGTCTTGGCTTGTGAGAAGATCTGTTGTTACTGAGTCTTTTTTGTGATTTTTTGTTTGCTTTGAATTGTTTTATATTTTGTTGTTTAATGCGTCTATACTTCCTGCATTGTATTGTTTCTTTAAATGGACTTGACTTTGGAGTTCGGATTGTCTGATTAAGACTCTGACTCTCTCTCTCTCTCTCTCCCCCTGTGTGTGTAGTAACTGTGGATAATGGAATATTGACAAACATACGTTTTGCTTGATATGTGTAAGTTATCTTTGAAGGTTTGGGGGATTGGATAGCAGGTCTGTTTTTTCTTGCTTTCCCTGTACAAAACAGAGAGGTTATAGTGGAAGCTGAGTGCTTCTACTTTATGATTTCTTTTTCTCTTCTTTTTGCTGTGGGTTTTCTGGATGTGACATTTGACCTGTTGAGGAGCATTCAATGGATGGCTTGTCCTTGATGTCATACTTTAGACAGATATTGTCATTTTCATTGGACAAGACAGACCACATTTGCCATGAAATCGAGGGAACTATTTGTTTTATTTTTTCCCCATTGGTTGATCAGAGATATGATCTTTGTGGATGAAGTATTTGCCACTTATTGATGCTAAGAAGGAACACTTAGCTCTTAATTTATCAACCCCCAGTTCAATAAGAATGTGCATCACACAGCTATTAGTACATTGTCCATTGCCCGGACGTATCAATTAGAGACACGTGTTTAAAATCTTTCCCTCGATTATTTTGTTGGAATCTATACTCTTAATGGAAGTCTTTTCTGAACAAAATGGAGTAGCTTAAGTAAGGATGCTATCTAGTTAGAAGATGAAAAGTAGATCTGGGTCTAGTAGCTCATATTCTTGGGCAATACTTGAGATGTTCTGGACCTGCATATCAGGAATCAGCGACCAGACCTGGAATATTTTAATTAAATTTGATTTTCATTAATATTTCATAGCATTTTATAAAGAACCTTTTGTTTTTCCTTCTTTTCCTTATGAATTCCTTTTGCTTCTGGAAAATCATGAGTGAAGAAAAACGGATTATATTGGTTTGATTGGTATAAGAGATTAAAATGTGTAGTAGAAGTTAGATCTACTCATGATTGGCAACTTGGCCTTGTCATTTTCTAGCAAAATGCTTTATATATCTTCAGAGTAAGATTTGACAAGAAATATTATTGACCTTGCCTTGGATATTCTGTTTTACAAATTACCCTTATCAATTAATTAATGCATCACTGTTTTGTGTATTTCATCAATAAAATTGAACTTCCGTATATCATACTCCTTTCATTTAATATCTGCCTTTCCTTCATGACTTGTACATTCAAATATTGATCGGTCTGAAATGAAGCAAACCATCAACAAGTCAATAATCCAGAAAATCTCAGAATGCTTCTCTTAAGCTTTTTACATACTCATAGATAAATTGTGAAATGGATCTAGCCCTTCAGTTTGGTGTCATTTTAATTGTTTACCTTACATGCTTTCTTCCATATTTTCTTCTTTAGTTGTCCTTATGTGTTTTTTTATTTTTGGCTATTGGTCCTTATGTTAATTTCTCTTGTAATGAACATTTTAAGTTGTAATTTGGCTTGCAGGAAGTTAACTGAGCTTGATATTCAGGAGAACGGAATAGATGACATTAGTGGAGATTGGCTAAGTGGCTTTCCTGAAAACTTCATGTCACTGGAAATCCTGAATTTTTCCAGCCTGAACAGTGAGGTCAGTTTTGATGCCCTGGAGAGACTTGTCAGTAGGTGCAAATCATTAAAGGTGTTGAAGGTCAATAAAGGCATCAGCTTGGACCAATTGCAACGGCTCCTTGTGCGGGCACCTCAGCTAATAGAGCTCGGAACTGGTTCTTTCCAGCAAGAGCTTACGCCTCGCCAGTGTATGGAGGTTGAGAGAGTGCATTCAGAAACTGTAAAAATCTGCAACTGCTTGCAGGATTATGGGATGCCTCGTATCTATATGTCCCTGTTCTCTATCCAGCTTGTTCCCGTCTGACTTTCTTGAATTTGAGTTATGCAACCCTTCGCAGTGATGAATTTGCAAAGTTACTTGCTCACTGCCCAAATCTGCAGCGCCTCTGGGTAAGCGACTGCTTAGCATCTGCATAATCGAAAACTTCCACTGGAATCAATAAATAGTGCAATACTGCACATTTGTGAATACTGGAAAAATTTTGACATAGTAATTGCAGACATCATAAATCATATGAACATATTAGGATTCTGATACTTACCAAGTGAACAACCACTTTCCCACCACTCACCACATCTGAACTACCACATATTGTGCAAAGAGATTTTTTAAACTTTTCTACTAGGCATTCTTCATGTTCTCTTTGTTTTGGTGGCACTTTCATGTACACCTCTGTCATAGTTTAAAATTTCACTTGAATTTAAGAGACAGATTTTCTGAAGAAAGTAACCCAACTGTTAAATTATCAAAATCTATATTCATGTAACTTGGGGTTCTCATTTTTGAACACTCTGATGCAGGTACTGGACACAGTTGAAGACAAGGGACTAGAGGCTGTCAGATCCTGCTGTCCCTTGCTTGAAGAACTCAGGGTTTTCCCTACAAATCCTTTTGACGAAGATATCAACCATGGGGTGACTGAGTCAGGGTTTCTGGCTGTCTCTCAAGGGTGCCGCAAACTCCACTATGTTTTATATTTTTGCCAGCAGATGACTAATGCAGCTGTTGCAACTATAGTGCAGAACTGCCCTGATTTTACTCATTTTCGTCTCTGCATAATGAATCCTGGCCAGCCTGATTACTTGACAAATGAACCCATGGATGAGGCTTTCGGTGCTGTGGTAAAGACTTGCACTAAGCTCCAGAGGCTTGCAGTTTCAGGTCTTTTAACTGACCTGACATTCGAATACATTGGGAAGTATGCCAAGAATCTTAAAAGTCATCGAGACTCTCTCAGTGGCTTTTGCTGGCAGTAGTGATTGGGGTATGCAGTGTGTGCTTGAGGGTTGTCCAAAGCTGAGGAAGCTTGAAATAAGAGATTGCCCATTTGGGAATGCTGCCCTACTCTCTGGGTTGGAGAAGTATGAATCAATGCGTTCTCTCTGGATGTCAGCCTGCAATGTCACAATGAATGGTTGTCGTTTACTGGCAAAGGAGATGCCGAGGTTGAACGTAGAGGTCATGAAAGATGAGGAAACTGATGACAGTTACGCGGATAAAGTTTATGTATATCGTTCCATAGCTGGGCCAAGAAGGGATGCCCCACCTTTTGTTCTTACTCTCTGAAGTTCAAAGGTAATGAATTCTTTGTGGTCTCTCTTTGCATCTCTTTTTTGATTTCAGCAGACATATTTCCAGAAAATTTCATGGTGAGGTTCATCACTACATTAGGTGGGGCAGTCCTTATACTGAAATCAGCTGAGTCAGTAATTGGAATATCCTCAGCTTAAGTCATTACATAGAAGTATTATACTCTCGCTGAAGCCTTAAATGAATTAATTAGTAGTATATGTTACACACACTGTTATGGTCAATCTATTGGAATAAATAGGTTGCATTTCTGGGAACTTGTTCTAGTTTCAGCAGTGAACTCTAATATCACTGCAGCAATGTGGTTTCCTCATCTCTAGGTGAAAAGTGTAAAAGTTTGGTGGCATTGTGTATGTGGTACCACAGACACTGGACTGTTGTAAAGACATGATGGGATATCACTTACTGGGAAACAAAACAAAGCCAAAGTTAGGAGAGGATTTGATTAGCTGACATTATGGTATTAGAGCTATTGTATCAGTTTGAGTCTCAAGTATGCATAGCTCTTGTTTTAGTAATATAAAAAACAAGCTGCCAAACTTGACATTATTTTCCCTGATAGCCTATTGAAGCTTTCTTCCCTTAAACACATGTATTTAGCTTGCTACATGTTTATATGTCCATATACACGAAAAAATTCAAAAGCCCATTGTTGGGTGGCACTAATAACGGACAGGATCCTACTTTTTGAGAGTTTCACAAGTTCTATTGTGTAAAAGCCATCAAGTGCTCTTTCTACTCAATATTCAGTGTCGGGAAATGTTCTCTGCCTTGCACTTTGCACTGTCAATTTTGGAAAGTCGATGAAGATAGTTGCTACTAGATATAGACAATGAAGTTCAAACCTTTTCTTTGAAGTATCAGATGTGGATGTCTTCTCTTATTAGCTCCTTGGTTTGACATCAAGAACTAAACTTAACTACTGCAGGATTACGATGCCTACCAATCTTCCAGCTTGGATCCCTGTATTGAATGTCATAAATGCTGTTAAAGAAACTGAGTTCTTCAAGTCCACTTCTTTGCTTTGCATGGAGGAGCCATAAAACTAAAAAGCGATAATGAATGGTGAGGTCCTTGTTCTTGGTTCAACGTACAAATTTTACTTAAATTGCATTACAGTTGTATATCCAAGAAAGGAGAAAGCTATATAAGGTTAGCCTGTCTGAAGGCTGAATAATCACCCATTCAAGTAGTTAGTTATAAAGGAACCAAATCACCCGGAGAGGGATTTGTTGAACTCCAAAAAAGTGCAATTGAGCCATTAAAGTTCATTACAGATGGGCTAAATATCAGAGGTGACACCAACATGCTGGAAAAGAACCATTTCCTCGATCCTTTTCCCTGTATATTGTTCTTGATATTCTTGTCATTTTCTGTTTTCTGATTAATGATTCCCAGTAGCTACTGTTAGGAAAATAATGATTGGTTTCTTTTGTTCTCCTACTCTTCTTGTGATGCACTGTTATTCGCAATATGTTGTAAAATGTTAGCTTAAAAGGGATTAAAAACTGTAGTCTTAATTCTGATATTGCGTAATTTTTTAGTTTATTTTTTACCATTTTCTTAGTCATTTGCCATTGCTCTTCTGTCCTATTTCACATTCAGGAAACTTCACAAAATGGAAAAGTAAAAAAAAAAAAAAAACAGTGAACCACAATATCTATATATCTTGATGTTCCTTGGATACATAAGGGTTTAAATTTGCATGATGGAAAATAAGGATAATGCTTAAAAGATTTGTAAACGAACTTTTGTTAACTTTTTCTATTCTTCTTCATGCATTAATAGTAGACACTGAAAGTATCAAAATTTCAATATAAACTCAAACATTGGACTTCTTCACCCTCCCAGGAGATTTTTTTAATCTTCATTGTTGTTAATAATTTTTTCTAACACAATTAGAAGTTAGAAATTGTTGATAAAGTAGTCTAAAAATTAGTTAATTTTTATGTTAAACTAAAATGGGTATACCGGACCATGATCCAATTAATTAATTTACTAACCAGGTAAAAGGGCCAAGGAAGGACCATGTGGATAGGACTTCCATAATTTATCCTTCATTTTTTTTTTAATAATTTTTTTGATGAATTTATCCTTCATTCAGAATGTGCAATTGTTAAATTTTTTCACCTATTACCTTCTAAATAAAATGTATCAGTTGCACATTCTAGTAAAGCTTCCATTGCAAACACTTCTAAGCCTATTGTTTGTGAACTTCAGCAATTTGACTTTTAAAGCCAATACACTAAAAAATAGTAATATACTTGCATATTCCTCCTCAATAATTACCCTAATTAATGGCGAGAAAAGAAATAGAATATGATAATCCCTTTGATTATGGTACTTTTTAGACCACCAAAGTAAGCATTTAACACAGCAATCTCAGGATGCTGGGATTTCTTATATTGTTATTCTAATTTCGAATAATTCTAAAATCCTTTTAAGAAACCATCTTATTTTATTTTAACACTTCTACAGTATAATATTTTATATTTTAAAATTTATACTGCACAAAATTTAAAATATAATAGAATAATTATGAACTCTAGAACTTCCCCATCTTTTGATTGCAAATATTCTGAATATATGTCTATTTGTATTTCTGGGGTTTCTACCTTAAGCTGACTATTCAATTATATCAAATTTAAGCAATGTTCAATATGATAGGCTGTTATTCATGATTGACTTTCTAGGCCAATAATTACCAATATATAACCCAGCCTATGAAACACTATCATGCATGACCTCTACATCTATACTATTACTAGCATAGACAAAAACAATTACTTGCAACCTAAGATGACTTCTGATCTAGTAATTAAATAACACTATCATGATAAAACCATAATTTTTAGAGTCAAGATGTCAAGCTAATGAAGTAATTGTGTCATAATCACCTTTCAAGATCTAGGCCTTCATAGATCCTCCTATATATTTGAACGGAAAATATTTAAGTAAATCCGATCTTTGGTTTTACTTATAAATCTTGTGGTCAGTATTAAATTTTAAAAAATTTTACTTATATCAACTAATGTCATAGATTTTATAAAATTTAATCCACATTACAAAGTCTATAAGTGAGGTCAAAGATTGAATCTACCTAAATATTTGTCTATTTCAACTCTTAATACGTATGTGCTTATGAAGTATTGTCCAAAATACCACCTATGGAATTAGGTATTTATCATGGTGGTCGTCAATCAGATAATTAGTTGACACGCATAGGTACTTGATCCCATTAGATAATTAATTTAGAACCTCATGGTTATGTTATATTAGTAAAAAAAAAAAAAGATAGAAAATTATATACATGATATTATATTATACAAATGTTAACCTTCTTTTCTGATTTGAAAAGAAGAAGTTTTTGAATTGTATAATTGATTAGTGTAAGATAATATATTTTATATTCTAAAAGAGTGATGATATTTAAACACTCTTTTTTACCTTCTTGCATACCTTTATAAAATTTATTAGTACTACAAAATATTTACTTGAAAAGTGTGTAAGAAACTAATAAATATTGAAAATGACGTGCAAGAAATTAGAAACAGAATGTAAATATGATTACCCTTATGAAAATCCAATGACCAGTAGCTAAAAGGTTTATCATGGCAGTTTGCATTTGGCAAATTGCAATTAAATCACCCATCCGACAGAAGCAAAATTGCAAAAAACCAAGAGACTCTTGAGTTTGGCTCACTTGCTGTAACTCCTAAGTAGACCTCAAAAATGGCAGGGGTCCCCTTAACGAAAAGAGCATAACACAACACTATAAAGTATAGTCCTCTTGCAAATGTCTGTATCAACTATCACAACATGCCAACAGCCATTGATCAATCACATCAAGAGAAATATTGATGTGTCTTTAACTAATTATGATATTTTTCAATGCTAATTGTATCTAGGTTTTGTATTAACACTGCTAATTGTTGAGGGATAATGTTTTATGACCAAATTACCTAGCTCATTCTATGTATTTAGTTTTGCTGCTGGTAAAAAGTTACTCATAGTAATCAGTCTAATTGATCAATAAGACTAATCTTTCAAACACACAAAAAATTGGCCTGGTTTTTCCTTTATATCTATTTTAAACATTTTCCTATTCCTTTTGTTTTCTCACTCAAATTTTGTTAACCACTGTTTTTTTTTTTTTTTTTTTAAGTTATCAAATCATTATTTTTATCTAATAGGAAAGTGTATATAAAGCAGAAACCTTGCTTTTGACGTGATCAAATATTGTCACTTTATGTAATTTCAAAAATACCCTTCTTCCTTTAGGTTTTCAACTCTTCATTTCCTCTTGTTTCTCTCCATGACCTTCACCGACAAATATATCCAAACTCTTTAGGTAAACACATGTAGAATGTTAATGTATAAATTTTACATCGACTAGTTAAAAGATTTTAAACTAATTAATAAGTACATCGGTTAGTCAAAAGATTCTAAACTAATTAATAAGTTCTTAGACCACTCCACGTTTCATCAATCGGTTTTGAGATAGAAACCCAAATTCTTTAACATGGTATAAAAGCTAGCCCTCAAGTATTTTTTCATCCATCTACAAGTATCTTGGGTTCTGTCCAACCCCTTCCAACTGGCTCTCTTACGTTTGACCCACGTATGAAGGGTTCTAGTCTATGTCTGACCCACATGTAATAGAGTTTCAGTCTACGTCTGACCCATATGTAATAGGGTTTCATTGTCCAATTCAAGTCACGTGTGAGAGGAAGTGTTAAAGTATAAATCCTGTATCGGCAAGCCAAAAAATCCTAAGCTAATTAATAAGTAACGTCGGTTAACTAAAAGATCTTGAACTAATTAATAAGTTTTTAGACTACTCCACTTATCACCAATTAGTTTTGGAAATCCATGTTCTTTTACACAATGTGCCAGTGGGACGTAGGAGTTGGATTTTGGAAGGCAAGATTATATTGACATATTTTGGAGGGATTGTTTTATAATTTTGTAAAATACTAGGGGCATAAATTCTAATTTTATGAGAGTGTAATTAAATTTTTTTTTAAAAAAAATCAAATGAAAATGATTCAATTTCAATCTTTTGACGGACAAGACTATATAAACATATATATCTAAATGATAGTTTATAGTTTTTGAAAATTTTAAGAGAGGTAAAATCTAATTTTATAAGAGCGCGGATTTTTAAATATAATATTCAAATTCTTAGGGGTGTCGAGGATGTGCCAGAAGCAATAATGAGAGATAAAGGGAGGGAACATGTTTTAGTATCCACAAGAATCAATCCAAACTAATTACATATGAAAAAAAAAAAAAGACTAAATTCATAAATTTTTAACCACTTGATTACATTTTTTTTTTTTTTCAATTTTCTCTTTATTGCATGGGGGAAGAGGGAGAACTTGACAACATGTTTGAATGAAGTGGATGTTACATATGAATCTATTATTATGACATTGTTACACGTATCATTTTCTTCAAAGCTAAGGTATTTGGTATCAATGAAGGTTCAGCTCTTTTATTTCACTTCTTTCTCACTCAAAGGTGTGTTGAAGATCGATGATAAATGTTTGTTTTTTTTTCTTTTTTCTTTTTTCCTATCATAAAATTGCCTCTCTACCTAACATTTGGAATCGCATTAAATTACCTCCAAATCATACAGTTTTTTCAGCTGTTTGTACTTTTCTGCCCTAATAATTTCTCTACTATTATACAACAACATTTGAAAATGAAAGAAGTAAAGATAGTCTAGGTAATAATAATAATAATGATACATTAATGATTTGAGAAAATTTTATAATATCTTTTAAGGAACTATTCTGTTGTGCTAGAAATACTTGTATAGTGTAATATCGTGTTTTTTAAAAATTTATACTGTATAAACTTTTAAAACCAAGGAAATAGTTCCCTAAACTGGACAGTAGAATTCTATAATGATTTCATCTTATACTTTTAATTATCTAGAAGAGAAAGTGAAATTGTCACCAATTTTTATTCGAGACAAAGTTTTGTCGTTTATATTTTCACAATTAAATTAGTTTTGTGAAGATTATATTGTTTGATACGGATAGTTATAAAATAATACACATGGAAATAAAATATTAATCAACTAATCTCTTACTTCAAATGCAGTATGGTTTTAACTATAAACTAAGAAAATTTGACAACTCAAGAATTAGAATCTTAGTTGCTTACTCAAAAAAAAAAAAAAAAAGAATCGTAATTGTATTTCAACAATTTTATTTATTTATTAATTCCTTTTTTTTTTTTTTGGGTGGTTGAATTGGTCGGCCGCCAGCACGCTTGCATTTATAAAGTCTATTAGGATAAGTTAACAAAATAAATAAATATTGATGCCGATGCTCCCTTACTATAGTATAGTATAAATTGGCATGACAGTAAAGTTATTCTTCAGACTTTATTAGATTTTCACAGAAAATTATTATATAAAATAACATTTTTGTGACCAATAGAATAATGATAATTTTGTCACTACTAAACACAGTTAGGTAGTAAATTAATTAGGCATCCAATCATATCATAAATAGTTCATTTTTAAGTTGTACCACATTCTTTGTCATATTCAATGTCTTTTGTGTTTGTGACGCCCATGTTTCACTATTTTCCATCAAAGAGTTTATACGATAAATATATTAAAGAAAGTATTCACCATACTAATTACTTTATTTATGATTGTAGATCTTTTTAGAATAGGGTTTTGAGAAGAATTGAACTCTAAAGAACATTTACTTTTATATACTAAATTTATTTGGCAATATGGAGAGATAAAAATATTTACATTTGCCAAAATGTAAATGTTTGTTTGGTACATCTTGTTATTTTTTTATCTTTTAGGTAAAAAAAACAAAATTCTACATTTCCAATATGAACGAAATTCTATAATTCGATTGGAGAATCCTTTTAGATTTTTTTTTACCGACAAAAAAAAAAAAGTTTGGCCCCGTTCTTAAGGCATCGAACGAAGGGGTTCACATGGTGGGGTGAGGTCGTGTCATCTCTATTCTATGGAGGGTATTGAAAGCTACCCCTTCACTTTTTTGCCCTTTTCACCTAATCAGGGGAAGTGTCCTTATGAGGGTGGTCCATTATCAGTTTATTCACAGTTAAATGTTAATTGCATTGTTTAACATCTTCACTTCCTTTGCACTCCCTTCCTATACATAGCAATCAGCAAGTATATGCATGAAACAAACTAATTTTCTTTGTAAAATTTTTTTTTGCTATTTATTCTGTCATGTTTGTAATATAAATATTTTGATCATTGAATGATTAAAAAATAATAAAATATTTCTACGTTTTAATCATTTCAATAGATATTATATTCACTCTGTATTACGAATTGAACAACTAAAACTTACTATTATCTTTGATGATAATTCGTAAAACAAGCTTTCTTTTTCAAACACAAAATTGTCCCTTGTGCATGTTATCTTATATTTGAAGAAAAATCACGGTCACATCACATCATCTTGTGTGTAAACAGATTTTGCCACCTATTGTTGTATTTAATTATAAAGTCATCAAAAGGAAAATCCTATCTAAAAGAGTAATCAATCATTATTGAATTAATGCAAAAATAAATCATATTCTAATTAATGTGTAGGGGAAAGTATGAAAATTCTAATCTCATCAAAGCTTTTTCTTTAAACAATTAGGAAACCAACTCATGCCTACACAAGAATTTGGTCTAACCATGGAAGTCTAGTTGTAAAGATTAGAGCAGACATACACAAATTACATGCTTGTCTATAACAAATGCAAAATACCACGTAGGATACTTGTCAAAATAGTAGTAGATGATGGAATACAACCACTAGAACATATACTCACGAATGAAGACAAACTAACTAATGAAAATTTTACAATTTGGTAACCTTATTTAATAAAATACTTTGTCTTTAAAAATATATAGTGTATAAATTTTAAAATAAAATAAAATAATAACGAAATTGTAAAATTTCTCGTTATAAGAACTTATAGGCTACGTTTAGAGGTATTGGAGAGACAAAGTCAAACACCAAACATCCTATATAGCCTTAGCATGTTTAATGGTTTCCTAATTACTTTACTTGCACAAATTCGTTATAAATTTCCTTTTTTATTTTGTTGGAGACAGCAGATTAGTTTTCAATTTTCTCTTTTACTCAACGTAACCTTTCATTAATCCTAACAATTTATTAGGGTACCTAAAAAAACAATTTATTAGGGTTTTTTTAGGGTGCGTGTTAACAAGGAAGTTGTGGATTAAGAATATCTATATCTAGCCAATTTTTATAATTGTATGCAAAACTGGCCATTTTAGATGTCACGTATACATCACTTAATTAGCTTCACTATATTTGTTCTTCTTCTTTTTCTTTTTTTTTTTTGTGATTTTAAGCAAAAATTGGCTTTAAATTCCACATGCCTATTTTAGATGTCACTTTAACATCACTTACTTTCACTGTCTCAACTTAGTCCAACTCGCCAAACAAAAATCCAAAGCTTAAAAAGATTGAAAATAAAATCACAATAAATTCCCGTTTAGGGTCAAGAAATTTGAAGGGCAACAAATTAAGATGCTTCACTTTCACGAGTAGTCCCTCTCCCAATCCCCCCACGCCCACCAATCAAAAAATAGAAAATGAAATGCTGATTTTCGTTATTTAAGCTAAGGTAATTTCAACTAATTTTGAGTTAAGAATTAATAAAATAATAAATTTGGTTGTCTATACCTGTACTTTTAGCACATTTCAACTAACGCTAAAAAGCATGTTCTAGAACGGGTACCTTTACATAACATGTTTTTATTTTCAAAACTTTAATGTATAACAACATATCATTTTAACATTTAAAACAACTTTTTTTGTAAAACTTGCTTTTCTTTAAAACAAACTATAAGAATAAAGCTTAAAGATAGGAGAATATATCAGAAAAATAACAAAGACATTGGAATATTTTGGATTAACTTATGTAATTTTTTTTTTTGGAATATAATATGCCTGAGATAAAAAGTTGGTAGAAAAATGCAGTTAGAAAAATCTTTAAAAATATTATTAAAACCCGTCCTTGTCAAAATGGAGACTTTCATGTTTTTGGATAAAAATGTTTATTAAGTAACAAAGATAAATGGTTAACTAAATTATCCCATTTGGTCTTCATTCATTCATTCACTCATTAAAATGCAAAGAAAAATGCTTACATAGAGTCGAATTGAATTCTCCCCGTAGATGTTGCGAGTTATATCAAAATTAGATCTTATAAAGTCTTATTTATATCAGTTTATGTTATTAAATTTTATAATATTTAATCTATATTATAGAATTTATAAGTGGGATCAATAACAAAGTCTAACTAAGTATTTGCCAAACCAAATACTTCCAACTCCTCCCTACCCTTGGATATTTGTCAAACTAGTTGTCTTATTAATTCTCCTCCTTTAAATGTTCCAAACCCCATCAACTGAACAAAGCCACCATTTTGGTTCACAATTTCACAACTGTCCCTCCAATCTCCCATTTGACATTAACCTGTCACACTGAAAATAAGGCCAAAATAGTAATTTCCCTTTACTGTCAATTCTACTACATGACCTGATGCAAATAAGCTCGCGTATAGAGACCTGGTCTTTCTCTTCATCATGATAAGATCTTCCATCTTCACTACTCCTCTGCTGTCACCGGAATCTTGAATCTTCCGTCACCGGAACTTGACAAACAACCCTTTTCAGCCAATGAATTACTACCAATATGGGTGAAAAAAGCAGGAGCTACTCAACATCAAAACAAGTTCATGACAGAATCAGCTGAAGAATCCCTGGAAAAAAGAAGTATTGAGCATGCAATTCAGCTCATATCTTCACTCATTTCTGTCTCTCATTCAATCAGAGTTTTTGCAGTCAAATGGCAGTGTATTCGCGACAGGCTCGAAGAACTTCTTTCTAGCCTCACAGTTATAGAAAACTGTTGTGATAATTCTGTTGAAAACCCTTCATTTATTAGGACTCTCAAGTCCATTTTTTCTGCATTAAAAGAGTGCGATGATCTTGCAAAAACATGTTTGGGCCTATCATATAGTGGAAAGCTCCTCATGCAGAGTGATCTTGATATAGTATGTGGAAGATTGAGTGATTATACAAAGAGTCTTTCTGATATATATACTCTTGGATTGCTTACTCAGAATTATGCTATAGTTTTATCAAGGCCTAATCTTGGAGCTTCAAAAGATGATATGAAACTTTATGTGATGGACTTATTTTCAAGATTCAAGATTGGATGTGCTGATATGAAGAGGGATGCCCATTTGATTTCCTTCAATGAAGTCATTCAGGAAGATGAGAAGTATGTCAAGATTGCGGTGGAAATCGCAAGTTTTGTAAGTTCTCTGGTGAATTTTCTTGATTCAAATGAGAATGAAATTCAACAAGAGGCTGCAAAGGCAGTTTCTGTGATTGCTCGTATTGGGAATTACAGAGGTGTGTTGATTGGTGGAGGGATTATTGCACCTCTGATAAGAGTTTTGGAAAGTGGAAGTCAATTGAGTAAAGAATTTGCTGCAAAGTGTTTGCTGAAATTGACTGAGAATTCAGATAATGCATGGTCAGTTTCAGCTCATGGTGGGGTGACTGCCCTGTTGAAAATATGTAGCCATTGTGATTGTGGTGGTGAGTTAGTAGGATTGGCTTGTGGGGTGTTGAAAAATCTTGTTGGTGTTGAAGAAATCAAGAAATTTATGGTTGAAGAAGATGCAATCTCAATCTTTATCAAACTGTTAAGGTCTAGAGATGCTGCCGCTGTTTCACTTTAAATAAGTTCGATTGATTTTCTTCTAACAATGGCGTCTGGCGATGAAACAACACGACAAATGATTATCAAAGAAGGTGGGGTTTGTGCACTTGTCCGTGTTCTGGATCCCAAATTACCATTCCCCTCAAAAGCACGGGAAATGGCATTAAAGGGAATCATGAGTTTTTGCTTTTCCAAGGCGAATTCTTTCAACACATTATTAAACTATGGGTTTTTGGATCATATTATGTACTTTTTCCACTATGGGGATGTTTCAGTGCAAGAATTGGCATTGAAGGCTGCATTTTGGCTGAGTGGAACATCAGAGGAAGCCAAGAAAACAATGGGGGATGCTGGAGTTCTACCCGAACTTGTCAAATTTCTTGATTCCAAATCATTAGAGGTCTGTGAAATGGCAGCTGAAACACTCTACAGCATGATTTTAGTACCCAAAAATCGAAAGAAATTCGTGCAGAATGATAAGAATGTGGGATTTCTTCTGCAAATGCTTGACCATCTGGAGTATAAATTCAGGTAACAAGAAGTTGTTACTTTCCATCTTGATGTCACTAACCAGCTGCAACAGTGCAAGAAAGAAGATTGCAAATTCAGGGTACTTGAAAAAAATTGAAAAGATTGCAGAATCTGATCATAATTCAGATGCAAAAAAGATTGTCAGAAAGCTTTCTTCTAACAGATTCCGTAGCATTTTTAATGGACTGTGGCATTCCTGAACGTAATTTAATTATTGTTCTCTAAATTGAGTTGAGTAAGTTGCAGTTGTAATTTTAGGTAAACTCTCCATTTTTTTTTGTGTGTGTGTGTGTGTGTTTTCTTGTTTTTTTGCAAAAAAACATTTGTATAATATCTACTTAGTTTTACTTATTTATAGGAATCAAGTGGAAAGAAATCTTGTATTATGATAATTTTGTTCTAGGCCGATGTGAGGGCCAATAATTTCTTTAATGTATCTTATTATAGGAAAATTCTTGTAATAGAATCCTTCCGTTGTACTTTAAAAATTTATACAGATATAAAATTGTATGCTTTAAAAATTATATTATATAAATTTTTAAAATCAACGGAATAGTTTTTTCAACGGGATTGTAGAATTTTCCTTATTATATAACTGGAAATTAATGAAAAATATGTGAAAATAAAATGGAAGATTTAAGTAGATATTTTGTATGGTTTTGTGAAGGGCACATGGGAATGGCATGGATTGGAAATTGGCATGTGAGCAGTAGCAATCAATGTTTTGTCCATCTTCAATTTGTACAAAGAAGAGAGTGATGGATGATATTCCCATGTCTCATTCTTTCTTAATGTGTGTTGCGTGTGTAATGTGTATGTTGCTCGCTATCCATATTTCTTTGTTTTCTACAGCCAAATCATCCCAGTAGGATGCTTCACTTGTCTTTTTTGGTTCAACCATTTTCATGTTTTGGCCCGACCATGGTCACTGAATTTATCGCAGTACATGTACGAGAGAATTGGTATCCCATTCACAGGTTATCTAGCGAATTAAATACTTATATAGGATAGGACGACATTGTTTTACGTAAAAAGTAAAACAAAAATTTGTGTAATTTAAAATGGATTTGACTAATTTGCCATAATATTATGTAAATATATAGCACTTAATTGATAATATAATACAAGATCATATCTTCTTTGATCTTGAGGACCCATTTTTAACTTTTTGCTATACATGATTTTCCCTTTCCAATTCTATTTAGACAATACCTCACGGGATTACTGTTGGAAGGAAATCCATATACATAGCATCAAACGATTGTCGTGGAGTAGAGGTTTCGTGCACGCCATCATTAACTTCAATTTAAGTCTTGATAAATAATCGATGGTTAATTATGGAGTACTCGATACAAAGTTAAATAGGTCAAAGTTAACTAGAGGCATTTTTTAAAAAAAATAATTAAAAATATCTGCAGTAAATGTCCATCTAATTCTTTGTTGACTTTAACCTATGAGTCCATGATATATAAGTCACAAATAAAATATTCTATTAACAAAATTGTATTTCTGTTGTTATCAATGATCATAAAAAACGAATTATAATTTGAATTCGTCAATCTGAGGACAAAAGTTAAAATCCAAAAATCTCAAAGTCTTATGAAAACGCTTTAGTAAGAAAGATGGATGTTAAAAATACTACTGTTTCATATTTGGTTGATAATTGGTGTGATTTTATTTCATACCTTAGAAAGGGTATATTTGTTGTATCAACTAAATGTTTTTCAAATTCAGATTAATTTCCACATTGGAAATACTATGCTGTTTATCTAGTGTGGACTAGGCTCAGCATGTCTGGATTTTCTTGGCCCAGCTTCATTGTGTTAGTTTCTTTGAGGCGATTATACTTGTCGAAAGTCTTAAAATTCCATAGAAGAAATTAGCTGTCGATAGAAATTTCAGCCCAATAATAATGAGCAACCCAAAGTCCATTCAAAAATTTTAGTGGTTGGAATTGTATAAATGGACTATTTAGGTTGGGCCAACTGTAGCAAAAGGAAACAAAAAAAGAAGATGGGGGCCAATGCCGACAAATTAATTTTTGTGTTTAATAGTTTCTAATTCACTCAACCAAAAAAACCCACCACCATTACCATTGCTATCACATAAACCAGTCTTTGTTACCAATACCATGGCTATTCCAGGGTAAATTTACTCTTCACCACCATTATTGCCATGAGCCAAGTACAGTTCGAACATATTTAGATTTCAATAAAAGTTATGGATAATTTATATGGTCTTGTTATGATACTATACTATTAAGGTTTAGTTACAGTTTGTCTTTACAAAATAGGAGACAATTGCTAGGAGACAATTGCAAATTACTTCTTACGTACATTTTATCTACAAATTGTTCCCAAATTTTAATGATAGAGTAGTAAAATGTCATAGTTATTTTCAATATTTTTAGTTATACTTTTTGAGTTTTTTTATTAAATTTGAAAATCATAATAAACTAAATTTATTATTCAAAGTTTTTTTTTCTTTTTCTTTTTTCTAGGTAGCATAAGAGAGTGAGCTAGTTCATCAGATCAACTTAAATTTATTTAAATATATATTGATTACGTCTCAAAGTAGTATATTTACTCAAATAATGAGATTTTTTAAATACAAGATGATAAATTAATTATTGGTAATAGAGAAAATAAAATAAAATAATAAAACTAAAATAATGTAATTAAATAAATAAAATATTCTATTCTAGATATAAAAATAATATTGACGGAATAAATATGTAATAGCATACTAAAAATAGATGAGAAGAAAAAAATATAAAATAGTAAACTAATTCATACAATTAATATTGAAGGGTAAAAAAGTTTTCAACAATGTTGAAAGAGAAAATATCGTTACTTTTGAATGACAAATTGTTTATAAAAAAAAAATAGATATCAAAGTACAAGTCATCCTAATTTTATATTAATTAAGGTAACTAAAAGATTGAAAGCAATTATGACATTTTAGTATTC
The DNA here is from genome assembly GCA_025175665.1 of Cinchona pubescens. Classification (NCBI taxonomy): domain Eukaryota; kingdom Viridiplantae; phylum Streptophyta; class Magnoliopsida; order Gentianales; family Rubiaceae; genus Cinchona; species Cinchona pubescens. The sequence continues at coordinate 410,479 of JANKKI010000321.1, forward strand.
CTTTAAATAAAAATTTTAACTTTATTTAATTTTGAAAGGTATTTTATAAATAAAATAAATATAAAGTGTATAATCTATATCTGTTTTCGGAGAACAAATTGTAATTAAGTCTACTATTAATTTAAAATTAACCGTTAGGCTGTACTATGTGCAATAACAGCTGTAGATTGTATTGAGTACAATAACAACTCTTATCAATTATTGAACGAGGATGTGACAACGGACAACTACACATTGACTTTTAAATAAAGGATATTGGGAAATATTTAAGTGAATAAGATTCGTATTATAGATCTCTTGGTTTAAATTCTTTTACATCATCATAAAAAAAGTTATTTTAATGAATTTAAGTGATGTGAAAGAATTTAAATCAAAGTGTCTATGGTACCTTAAGAATTTTTCAAAAAGTATTTGTGTTGTTTGGATTGAGAATAATATTCATTTTTTTCTTAATAATATTTTATAATTATTTCATATACGTTTTTTAATCAATTTTTTTATTTCATATATATTCATTAAAATGTTATTATAATATTTTTACAAATAATATTTCAAGAATAACGACTATCTAATTAATAACACTGATACATACTTCGAAGAAACTGTAGAACTTTTTTAAACGGGTGAGCAAACGAGTGAACCCCTTAATAAGAAGAAAAAGAATAATTTTTGGGCTAATGGGCTAGATGCGACATACTAATTAAAATTTTATCCACTATTAACAGTCAATTAGTTGAACGGGGTTTAGGTCATTAATCCGTAATCTAATCTTGACCCGTTAAATCATCAAACAGGCCTACTCCAAATCTTGTGGTATCCATTGAATATGGATAGCTTTGATTCTGACCCATTAAGAAGTGCATGGCTGACATGATAATTATCTCTGTCTAGCAAAGGTGAACCATGAATGCTCTTTCTTCTCTCTATAAAGATGACAATATGTATAGCTCACATAGGGTCACCGACTTTCCAAAGCTATAGGACTGAAAATGTGACTTAACAGTAGCCAGCCTGGGAGAGTAGTACATGTTTAGGCAATGGGCTTGGATAGAAATTCTATGGTACAGAATTCTAATCAAAAAATCGTTGAACGTTAAAACAGGCAAGGCACCTCTTGTGTCGTGTGGCATAACACAGCGGGGAATCTATAGTATAGACCTTTCGCTTGTGTAGAATACTCATATTACATCTCAATAATTTATTATCGTTTTTTAATGAGTGATGATATTTAAACATTTTTTTAAATTTTTTACATATCCCTATTAATGTTTATTAGTATAAAAGTTCATTTTTGGTGTACAAGTAAGTAGAAAGAGTGTATAAGAAACTAATTAAGCTAATAAATAGTGATAAGAGTGTGCAAGAAATTAAAAAAAGTACGTAGATATCATTATCTTTTTAATTGCTCTTGTCTTATAATTCTATTAATTTGTTAGAGTCAGTGGCCTATACTGACATTAAAATTAGATGACCTCCTGTCTTCCTAAATTTTTTCTTACCCAAAAGAAATAAAATTTATCAAACAAACCCCTTAATCAATATGATTCTTTTTCAAGTTTCCTCGCTGGCGCCTTTTTTTTAATCGCATAGTTGAAAATGTACGTTATCGCTGAATATTTATTATATCCTTGTTGGCTTTCGACAGCAATTTGACTTTCAATTGAGATTAATCATGTTGTTATATTACATAATAGTGTCAATGAGTTATTATTACTCAATAAACTACTTGAAAGGGATAGAAAAATGTTTGATGTTTGAGGTTTGAATCTAATTAGCCGTTAAGCAAAATGATTAAACTAAGTACCTATTAATTATTTTGAATAGAAGTCTCTGAGCTAAGCTAATGATTTCAGCCGAAGATAATTTTAACAATATATTGACTATGATACTTTGATTAAGGATTCCCTTTTTTTCCTGCATAAATTTGGTGATACACACGAGTTTTTCAAAAGGATTATTCGTGTTAAACAAATAATTTTGTTGAAAAGATGATAGTTATTGTATACCTAAGTATTATGCTTTCTACTTGTCGTGATTTGTATCGTAGAACAAATTTTCTTTCTTTGGTAGGCTTTAATTTTTAATTATTCCATTGTATTTCAGACCAACCATCCACTGATTGAATGTATTAGCTGTGTATAAGGTCATCATGTAGGTTGATTTTTCGTTTTTATTTAAGGGTTACATTAATTTTCTGAATTACATTATTGAAAATCCAGATCAGTTGTGGCTGATCAAAGTTAATTGTCAAAATAAATGAGATTAATGTCATATCTTACAAAGACCCTATTATCATATGCTTATTACAATTTGTTAAATATAGGTTTTGGCTGAAAAAGAAAATGGTTTTAGATGTTCTTCGATAGAGTTGTATGGTGATTCTTAGTGTCTAGAAATGAAAAAGTACGTAAAGGCCAACATCTAATACATAGTGTACCTTAGACATTAATGTATCTTTTTACACATAAAATCAGTAAAATTAGTATGTAGTAGTACCACTTGAAAGTGCATATGTTTACGTATTTGCATATATATATTTTTGACTAAATAAACATAAATAATACATGTAAATAAATAGTTCTTGAAAGTGACGATTCTAGGTTGTAGATGATTATTAATATGGAGCCTTGATTGTTAAGGCCGTTTTTCTTTTAAAAAGACTCTTTTATAATAATAATAATTAATATTTAATATAATAGCTGAACTTTTATGTTTAAAATTTTTTGGGTCTCAAGCAAGGGGTTTAGTTACCTTATCCTTGAGCCGCCAATATCCAAAATGCTTGAGTCTAAAAATACGTAAGTTGACTAGAAATGCATGTTCTGAAAAAAAAAAAAAAAAAAACACTAGAAATGCATCCGAATTATTTGTTGTACAGCACAATAATCCTTAAAAACAAATGATTTTGACTATATAGCTCTGTTTGGATGGTAACTATTATTTATTATTTTTAAAAAACATTTTATAATTATTTTTAACACGTTTTGAATTATTTAATTTATCTTACATACATCATATTTCAAAAAGTTGTTATCATAATTATTCTTCATATTTTTTTCACACATACCCAAACTTAATCCACAAACATATTGAGCTTGTCCCGAAGTAAGACTAAATAATATATCATGCATACACAAAGTTGTAAATGTAGTAAATATTTATTTCGTTTCAAAATGACTGTCACTCTTAATTGGTACACATAAATTTAAAAAGTTATTAAATTATATCAATTTTGTAAAAAGATATTTTAAAGTGACTAAATTATATTTTTGTATTAATATCCCAACTATATAATCCTTCCTTTATTAATGTGGTACTAAGGGTAAAAGTTGAAAAAGAATATCATCTAACACTTTTTTGATTTTCTAAAATAACAGATAATATGACATAAGATAAATTATTTAAAATGATATTTATTTTGAAACGGATGAAGTAAATGTACTATTGGCGAAGGAATTGAATAATGCACGAGGGAGTATGTAATATTAAATGCGTTCCTCGTAGTGAAGCTGTTGCATGTATCCGTGTCGTCTGAAATTGAAAATACGTTCTCTGCCGATTCCAACTATTCAATACCTACCCATATGAAATACTACCATGAGAATGGATGAGAAGAACAGTAATATCTATGTTGCATATATATAGTCAAATCACCATTCGTCCTTTCAAAATATTGTACAATCGCCAGCGCTAAAAATGAACAAATTAATGTGGAGTAATATTAAGATGATGATCCATCCTTTTCTTCTTATTTAATAGGCAAGGCAAGGGGTCAATGTTACATCATTTTTTAATTTTAATTTCTGAATCGTCAAACTCAGACCAACATTTTAGCCATAATATATATATATATATATATATATATATATATATATATATTTCGTTTATGCCCATATTAATTACATGGATTTCGTAATTTTTAAATGACTATTTCCATATGCAAAGAATTGATGAGAGGAACTGATCAAGAACGTTCATCATAACTATTGGTATGATTTATTAGTCACGATGGCAAAAATATACACTATTGGATGATAAAACATGTCACAATAATCTACGAGAAAAATTATATACTTGGTCAAAATTACATAAGTTCATGGTTTAATTAGACGCTCTTAGCATATTTTTTTTATCTATCTAGATGAACGTACATAAATCATATTAATTATAAATAATTGACAGGCACGCATCGTGTATCAATTCATGATATTTTAGCTGCTTTCATTGCTTATCTACTCTCTTTTGAGTTTAAGTATTGACTTAAGTATCAGATTCAAACTAAAGTGCTTTAAATTTACATTAGGTATTTGAAACCTTGTTGCCTCGAAGATTAAGGAACCATACTTCTTCATTGTTGACTAGGGTCGAATTTTACTTTTGCATTCTTGGAGTTAGCCTATTTATAGCATCAAGAATTACTATTACTTGGATAAACCAAAGAGGAGGGGAAAAAAAAAAATCTTGTAGTGTCATCATTGAATGGGCTAAGAGGAAATACAAATAATCATATGTCATTAGCTAACTAACCTAAGCGTCCTTCTAATTAAATTTTGCTAGGACTTGGTGATTAGAAATTAAGCATTATTTCTAGTAAATATGCACGTTGTGCAAATTACTTAACTCTTGCTAGATTATTTAGAGACAAATTCCCCGACAAAATACAAAAAGTGGCTCTTTAAAATAGTGATGATCCCTTAACGTTTATCTTTGATACTTTCTTTGGCTTACCAATTGATAAAAACAGTTGTAACTCGACCACTAGTTATCTTGGATGAAACAAACAGTTGTATATTTTTTTGTCGATGACAACAAAACAACACTTTAAAGTTAACGAATGTATGAAAGTCCACTGCTCAGTAAGATCCAATAATTAAGAATGGAGGAAATTATCCCCACTGTCCAAGTTGGTCCTTGGTGGAATTATTATCCTTCGGGCAAAGTTTTATTTATTTATCACTCTATGACAGGACCTGAACTGGCAGGGAAGTTTCCTACCAATGCCTAATGGTATCGAGATATACGGCTTCATGGCCTGTATGTTTTTACTATTGAGGACAACAAAAAATTCAAATTTATAATAAGTAACATGAATTTTTGATTTAAAATCATTTGTATTACTGATTGATAAACTAAAAAACAAAATTTTTTTTAAAGTAAAGCGAATGATTTTTAGACCAACGAATCCATTATAACTATCGTAAACTTTATCTAAGACAACTATATTCTGCATCATAACTCATAAGAACTTTTTCCACAATAGTACTACTATATTTTGCGATACATTTGACAGCCATCCTCGTTTCTATTAGTTTTTGCACACAACATGTGTTTATGCATCATACAAAATTTTTTGTGTGATGTGACATTTTTTAGAATTTATACTTTAAAAATTATCGGAATGTAGTATAATAATAAATTGAATCTTTCACTATCATTAATTTTCCTACAATTGTTCATTTGTTTTACGTGGATTGATTTAGCTCTATTATATTTTATAATTTGTTATTCCAATTTTTCCGCCCCTCTTTCTGAATGTATACAAATATGGATGTAGACTTTGGAGGAAAAAAAAAAAACCATTTGGAATTAAGTTTTTAAATTAAAATTTTAAATCGTCGCCTTTACCACACAATAGTCTTGAGAACATTCTACGAGGCAATATGAATATGAAAGAGTGGCAGAATTTCAAATAAATGATGTCACAATATTTCGAGGATGGGAATAGGATTATCTGTTTTTATTTCACACCATTGACTAAAAATAAAATTGGACCCAACATATTCACATTTGTTCATAGCTACATACATCAATTTGGCCGATCATTATCCTTAGATGCAGTGGCAAACTGAATAAGATAGCATAGCACGGCTCGAAGTTAACCCTTTATAGTAACCTATATAATGACAATTTAGCCTAAAAAAGAAAGTGCTTAATTAACTCCACCAATTTTATTTTTTTTTTCCAAATTTTACCTTTGGTTAGTATACACAGATTAGGGAACTTCAATTTTGCAAAAAGATAGTTCAAAATGACTAAATTATCCTTTTACATTGATATCACAATTAAATAATCTTCCTTTTATTGTAAAAGTTGAAAAAACATCATTTAATACTTTCTTAATTTTCTAAGATGACAGATAATATTGCCATAAAATAAGACAAATTATTTAAAGTGGCTTATTTTGAAACGGAGGTAATAATTAATGTTGTGAACAACATTTGAACGTCTTCAAAGACAATAATTAAGGTTATGAATTTCAAATTACACAATCTGTATGTGCTACAACGAATGATTTAGTGCAATATAAGTCGTTGACAAATTTCTATATCAACAAAGCAGTATATGTGAACCTGAAATTAAGAAATATTAATAAAAGGGGAAAAAAAGGCTTTGCTGACTACCGCCGGGATTTCATGCACATGGATTGGATTATTTTCCAACGGTCCCAATTTCTTATTGATTGGTTAATAAAAACAAGTTGGTATTAAAGGCCAATCATTAAGGTATCAAATCAAAGTAATTAAGGGGGAAAAAAAATTGGCCAACAACTACCAAGACTCGAGAAATTACAAGAATTTCAGAAAATTAATTATAATAAACAATATACATGTAAAATGCAGGCACCAAATTAATTACACGTCATAAATGAGGCATCAAAATATTAAATATCCAATGGAGGCCTAAAGTCGGACCATATTTTCAGGCAGGTCAGTCAAAATTGAAACAACACATTGGATTGGATAATTCATCGTTGACTTTGCCACGTGATGGTGGGTGCCTCAGCAGTTGACTTCTTCATCTCAGCTTAGTGGCTAATTTTAGCCTTATCTAGTTGTTATCCGTAGATGCACAACTCCTAAGCATGGGAATCAAGAATACACAACCAATGCATTTTTGGACTGAGAATAGGAAGACCATCAATTGGTTATAGCTCCGACCAACACCAAAGAAAATGTTTAATATAATAATTACATAAGAGAAAATTAAAGAGTACATGTTTGTCTTACTTTTTTGCTATGTCTTATATTAAAGAATACACGTGTGTGTATATATATATGTTTAAAAATCTCGATAAACACTCGAAATCAAATATAATATGAATAAAATTGACTTGTCAAGCATTTTGAATTCGAGCATTCTACCCATGAAATTAGTTAATTTGAAATCAAGTCAAAACTGCTTGCGAGTAACTCAATTCGTTTAAATTTATTATAAATGAGATGTTTCTTTTTTATTTTTTTATTTACCTTTTATTTTATCATGGTATATCTACTGTTCACTTTCTCATGACATCTTACAAATTCACAATTTGCAACAAGCAGAATAGATGTAAACAATTCCCAATTAATTATCCCTACGTGGCTTTCAAACATAAACAGCTGCGGATGATTTTCCAACCACCGCAAACTAAACGCTTTGCTAATCTCTTTAGGCTTTGGAGCAAAATTAACCCACATATCCATATTAGATAATAAGGATTAATATTTTATACATTAATAATGTAAAAAATTTGTAATATTTTGGTGTAAATAAATGATACATAATTATTTTTTAAATTTCAATATTATTTTTACACACATAATATACATGTACACGTAATGTTATAAAGAAAAGGTCTACACTGACTATACGAACTCAATCCAATAATTAAATTGTCATTTGAACAAGTGGAAATGATATGCCCACAAAAACGGACATATCACATGGATCCGAACTTCATAAATATGCCAAGATGCGGGTCCTAAGTGGTATTGTTTGGTACAAAAGCAAGTGGACGATCTCATGATGATGTATTGTACGTATATTTTTTACAAAAATTGCAATGAAAGCAATCACCAAGTTATTGAGTCGGTCGTGTTCTTAATTAGCTGTTAATTGTCTTAAGGTCTCAAATTGGACGCATAAATGAACTGTCATCTTGTTTTCTTCGGCTTGATTGGCTAGTGTGAAACCAAAGAATATTGCATGTTTGTATCTTAAAGGAAGAATATCAACTAGTAGTAGTCCACCAGTTTTGTATACCTTTCTCTCCCAACATTTATGATAAGGTTTTGTATAAAGGACGAATTTAACTTTGAAACATAAATTAAATTTGCTTAATTTCTACTCTCTCAAAGGAATAACTTGCATACACCTTGAAAATATGCTTATAAACCCTCTAAATTCAAGTTTCATTTATTTATTTTTTCATTTGAGATGACTAAATCCTTTCTCTAAAAAAAAAAAAATGCTTTCTCTCATATCATGACCAACGGTATTGAGGTTTTTTTAATTTTTTATTTTTCACACTATTGGTAATGGAGGATTTCGAACCTGACACCTTTAACCACTGGCGGAGCCAACAGGGGCGAGCGCCACCCACATTTGAAAAATTAGTACCAAATTTAGGCAAATATTTAGGTAGACTCGATTTTTGACCTCATTTATAGACCCTGTGGTATGGATTAAACCTTAGAGAATCTATAACATTAGTTAATGTAAGCAAGATTTTTTAAAATTTAATTATGACCATATCGTCTATAAGTAAAATCGAAAATTGAGTCTATCTAAATATTTTTCTTAAATTTATATAATAAAATTAAAAATTTATTTATTTGTCCCTTAAATTTTCCTAAACTTGCACTATTACCTCCAAGCTCCGTTACTGCCTCCAAACCATCCAAGTGTATTTCTTTTGATCTCACTTAAATAGTTGAATGAACGCAATACTGACATTGAACATAGTCTTTTCATATATCGTTATTTTACATTTTGTTCTAAGATTTTTGTCAAACTTTAGTTCATATATCATGGAACAAATGAAAAATGATACTCATACAAATACAATAATAATAATAATAATAATAATTTCATTAAAGTTTTAATTGAGGGGGCTTTTTCACATAGAATTTGTGATTCCAACTTTCATGTCTATCCTAAATGATTTTGAACTTCCAAAAACGGCCTCAACATTAGTTGCATTCAAAGTTTCCGACTAGTCACCGTTCCCATAAATTCAGCTCCGGTTCACACCCCAAATGAGTACGTAGTTACGTAAGATTTCAAAAAATGGCAAAAAAAAAAAAAATACTAGCCAAAAGAACATTTATATTTCTTGATTGATTCATCTTAAAAAATGTTTTCTTGATTTAAAATTTAAATTAAGTACTATAACAAAGGAAAATGGTCCACGTGGGAGTTGTGTGCCGTACTTTTCTTGCACACAGACAGCTGACGACAGCTGCCTAAAAGAGTTGAATCGTCATTAACAAGATATGCATCCAAAGGCCGCAGCCCAAAGGGGTAAAAAAAGAAGAAGAGTTTAACTGGGAGTCTAGGACCTACTAAAGCTTGTGGGCCCTATAAAGATTATTTACGTTACGAATTTTCAATCCCGCATTCTGTTTTAGGAGGTGTTTGGTTTATGGGTATGGGATGGAGAATGAAAATCAAAGTTAATGATACTCATATATGGTATTTGGTTGAACACTATGTGAATTATTTTGTGGGAATGAAAGTGTTAGAAAATACTTACTTTCATTCTCCATTTGTGACGTGGGTTTCAAGTTGAGTAACTTATTAACATAATGAAACTCATTCCTATGTTAAACCAAACAAGTAAGGGGAATGATATACTCTCCATACCAATAGTGGAGTTATGATTCCCATTCCGATTTCGATTCCCGAATGTGAACCAAACACCTCCTCTTATTTTTTATTACAATATTTAATGAATTATTAAAATTATTCAGTTAAAATCACACCATCTAATTTTGATTATTTATTAAGTGGTGTGACAGATAATAATATAAAATATAAATATGATAAAAAATAATGATTATGTGTCGATTCCTTACTCTCTTTCCTAGTCAACCAAAAGTCAAGCCAACCGTGTTTGAAAATCTGAAAACCACCGTTACATACTTACATATACAGCTGACTTTTAGTTTAGGTATTTCATTCTATTAATAAATACAAATATAAATATGTAATCCAATTACTACTACTTTATTATTCCAAGAGCCATAATTTGTTGGAATCCAAATAATGTATAACTTCACATGAATTCTATTATTGTACTAGTATAATTCAAAAGAATTCAAATTCTTACGAAATTTCATTTCCAAGGAAATATTTAATAACTTTCCTTAAGCATTGGAACAACAAATAATCTTTTCAAAAATTAAAATGTAAAGTAGTGCTAGATTTGATATAACTATTAGCAATGTAAAATCTTTTGAGGGGATATATATAGTTTAGGGAATAAAAAGGGTAATTTTCTTCATCATACTAGTACTTGCTTCTAACTTCTAAGAAGCCTTTTTGGTGAATTCTAAATTGGAGTAGGAACTCTACTAAAATTTTCTTTCTTTGGCTTCTAGTCCTTTTCATTTTGCGTACAAAGGGTTCAGGCCAAACTATTTCAAACAAAGGAAAACACCTCAAAAAAACTGTTTTAAGTAAGAAAGGTAATATAATTAACCACTGATGTCAAGCATAAAAGATCATAGGATTAAGAACAAACAGCAAGCCCCCCTCCCCCCCTTTTTTTTTTCTTTTTTTTTCTTCTTTTTTATTTTTTCAATTCACCATATCACCTCTTAATAATGGGATTGGGGTCTACCTAAACTGACCGAAATTTATTATATAATACTAACATTTGTATCACTATCATTTTATATTGATATTGGTTCATACAAAAAATTTCTATACTGATAAGTGCTATTCCATCAGGTTTAACATAAAAACGTACACAAAAATTAGTGGGACTCACTAAATTCTCTGTGATAGGCTGGAGCTAAACCCAGGGCCACTGGTAATTAAACTTGTACAAATGGCTTCATAATTACTAGTTTATTATTTTTGTTTAGGTTAAAGATGATGCTGAAAGTTTGGAAAGTTTGGAAAGTTTGGAGTTCGATTGCCCCACTGTCCCTTTAGAAAATGGAAGCTTCACCTGGTGGTTTTGCTTTCATTCTGCCTTGGAAAGACCGGGAAATGGAGCAAATTTTCTTCGCGAAATTAGTCATCAATTGACAACACAAAAAATTCTAGTGGGCTGCCCACTTTGATCCCACTCAAAAGGCATACTAATAAATCATTCGAGCATGAGCAAATTCTAAAACACATTATTGTGAATCCTCACAAACTCTTTTTATTTTTTTTTTCTTTTCATTTTCTACTACATTAAGGATGATAAAAATAACGAAAGTAAGTAATATTCTAATTTGATAGTGAGGTGACATGTAAAGACTACCAACGTGATAATCCAGTTACACAATAATTAATTTAATTTTTTCTCATAGTTCCTCCACAATAGAAGAAATGTTACAATGTCATGCTAACTAGGAATACTAATTGCAATTAATTCAAGGGAAATATGTTATATGAAAATATCTTAATCGTTAAATTATTTACTAATTACAATTTGATAGCACTTGGAGCTTATAAAATAAATTCAACATTTTTTGTAAGGAATAAAAAGTATAAATGAAACAACAAACTACCACGTGAATTGATTTGGGCAAGTATCTTGAATTTACAAAGATTATCAATTTCAAATTTTACTGCTTCCTTTAAATGAAAATTTTAATTTCATTTAATCTTAGGGACAATTTGTATATAAAATAAATATAAGAGATAATTTATAATTGTCCTCTATTTATAGAGGGCAAATTGTAATTAAGCCTTTTATTAATGCGGTATGCAAAACATATTACTCATTCCGTTTCAAAATAACTGTAACATTAGTAATCAATTTGTTTTGTTTCACATTATTAATTTTTGGAAATCAAAAAAGTATTAAATGATATTTTTATAACTTTTATTCTTAGTGCCACATTAATAGAAGGATGATTATGTAATTAGGATATTAATGTAAAAGAGTATTTTAGTTATTTTAAATTTTTTTTTATAAAATTGATGTAATTTAATAATTTTTTTAATTTATACGTACTAAATAAACGTCACAATTATTTTGAAAAAGAAGTTCAGAATTCGGAAAGCAGTGGCGCCCGGATTCACATGGTTTTGCATTTCGGTCACTGCAATGTAAAAAGGATTTAAAAAGAGTCACGTTAAGGAAATATACGCCTTAAATGCGTAATAATCCCAACGTCTATAAAGGTAAAAATTAGGTGGAACAAAGATTTTGATGACTCAGCATTATCCATTTTTCTACGTATTGAAAGATTAATGTTTTCATCCTTCTGCATTTTCACCTTTTTGTTTTCCTTTTCTAAACTCCAATCTGTCTATTGAATGCTTCTATATTAAACATAAAGTAAATTAGAGAAAGAGAAAATCGCCAAAATAGTCTCTCAATTTTTTTACTTTAGTCAAAATAGTTTCTCAACTTTTTTTTAGCTAGAATAGTCTTTTAATTTTTATTTTTTAACCAAGAAAGTCTTTTTACGGTGGAGTCACCATAAAAATATATTTCTTTGTTTTGATAAATTTTACATAAAAGGACTATTTTGGCTAAAAAATAAAAGTTGAAGGACCATTCTGCCTACAAAAAAAATTAAAAGACTATTTCAGCTAAAGTAAAAAAGTTGAAGGACTATTTCAGAAATTTTCCCTTAGAGAAAAAGAAACAAAAAATATATTTATATCTATAGATATAGACCTCGTAGGTGGGACTTATTTTGGTGGAAGAAATTTTAATTTTAATAAATATCTAGTCCCACACGTTTCCTTGTATCCATCTAAGAATATATATATATATAATACAAATAAAAAGAGACAAGTCTATGGCACAAATAATTGATTAAATAAACATATGTCAAAATCGACTTATATATGGGTTTAATGATAATTGATTAAATAAAATGTCACAATCGATTTATCTATGAGTTTAATAAGAAAAATATCAAGACTGACCGAGTAGGAAAATGTTTTTTTTCCCTTACTTTTTGATTTTTTTATTTATCAAAAAATCATGATAAAGGTCAATATAATAGCAGCCAAGATTAAAACAAAAAAATACAGGAAAAAATTAATTCCTCAAGAAAACCAAATTTTAGCTTTTTCAAAGACTTTTTTTTTTTTTTGTGAGGTTTTTTAAAGACTTCTTAACTACTTCACTCCCAACTATTAGATAAAGATAAAAATATATATGATGACTAAAATCTGATGTGTCCGGCCACCTTAATTTTCCTTACGCCAAGGTGGGAATTCCCGACTTCAATTGCCAGCAACCTTTTTTTTTTTTTAAAATATATAATAAATTAAATTTTCGTGTTCACTTTTCCTTCCTGGCTTCCCATTCCCACCATGGCACCATGAAATCCTCTAAACTCATCTTGACTCGCAAAAAGTCTTAAAAGTTTCGATTTAGGATCTTATCCACAATTTAATCCCACAGATTTAAGTCAAGATTAACAAATTATTTACATTCCCCAACACAATTAAGCAAAACAATATAGAAAGATACTCTTTTAGTACCGTTACAATTGATGGCACTTTATTTTTATTTTTGGACCACTTGTCTTCTTTACTAATCAAAAATAATTCTACAATCATTATTAACAAGAAAAATACTCGATTTACGTACACTGCGATTGTAATGTAGCACAACCAAATTACTTAAATTGTACTTATAATATAACCAAATTACCTACATAGTTACATAACCTTTTAAACTCAACAAACTTTTATTTCCTTATTAATCTCTTATTTTTCACCTACATCTATACGTGTCTATAATTTCTAAAATCATTATGTTTCCGATACTATCCAGTTCAATTACAACTCCATGCAGAGATTAATATAATGAAAAAATGTTTGATATATACTAGAATCATCCCATAATATAGGATAAGTTTTTATTCTTAATCGTTAAATAATTAAAAAATAATAAAATTATTTTTTAGTCAATTCGACCTCGGTAATACTTATCATTTTTAAAACTACAATGTTTTTCATACTATCCAATCTAATTACAAATCTATGAATAGATAAATATAATAATAAAAGAGTGATGAATATGCATTAATTTCTATCATTTTGTTACTCTGTATAGATTTATAATTTTTTTGGTAGATGAATATTATATACTCGTACATCTTTTTCAAACAGCTAAGTTCTCTCACTCGACGACATCTTACGAAATATTCTCTATATATACTCTTTCCACACCCCCCCCTACACATCTTTATTACTTCTCTCTTTCTTGTTCCTCCGTCACATTATAGTAGTATTTTCTCTCTCCCTCCGACTTTTCAGATTCTTCAGTTCATTTGATCCAAATATTCTACTGAATTAAGTTGTAATTATAATAGCCAAAAAAATGGCTGGTGGTGGTTATTGTTGGTCCTAATGGAGATAAAGCATATCCAGGAAACCTTACTCTTTATGTTACCATAACATGCATCGTTGCTGCCATGGGTGGACTAATTTTTGGTTACGATATCGGAATTTCAGGTATTTTCTTGATAATATTTTTGTTACAATATCTGATGGTTGTATTAAATCTCACCTTTGTGGATACGAGTAATGACGTTATAAAAAAAATAAAAAAAGCATTCTTTTCATCATATTTTTGTACCGTTTGATTTTTTTTTTTTTAATTTAAACGTGATTTTTTGTTACAAAATATGTTTTTTTTTATTGGATTTCTGATGAAGGGTTGGGCTGAATTATTTATATTTTTGCAGGTGGAGTGACATCAATGGATTCATTTTTGCACAAGTTTTTTCCTTCAGTATACAGGAAAAAACACGATGATACTTCCAAAAATCAGTATTGCAAATTTAACAGTGAAACTCTAACGATGTTCACGTCATCTTTGTATTTGGCTGCTCTTTTATCATCCCTCCACCTAACTGGCCTCAACAATCACCAGAAAATTTGGAAGAAAATTGTCTATGCTTTTTGGGGGTGTATTGTTTCTTGTAGGAGCTTTGGTCAATGGCTTGGCTAAGGCTATTTGGATGTTGATTGTCGGCCGTATTCTTCTTGGTTTTGGTATTGGATTTGCCAATCAGGTAATACATATTATTGATACACTTTTAGTGTGTGTGAGTTTTAGTGTTTTGGTGTGTGAAATTATGTTTGTTGCTTGCTTCCTTTGCTTTCTTTCTTTGGATTTGGATCAAGTCTCTTATCTTTTTTGTTGTTCTCCTTTGTTTGTTTTTATGTGGTAGATGTTGTTTATTACGGAAAAAAAAAAAAACTGTTCTCTTTTTTCTTTTTCCATTTTTCAAAAAAAAAAAAAAAAAGCTAAAGAAAAAAGGCTTGTTTGGCCTTTTTTCAAGATTTTCTTGCAGTTTTTTTTTTTGGATCATGGCCATCGATGTCATATTAATACCCTTGAGATTTTTGGTCAGTGTAACTATGTTTTTTCCCCTCGAGATTACTAATTTCTTTACAATTAAAAGAAAAAAATGATTCAAAAATTGTTGGTCAAACCTTGTTTGATCATCCACCAGATCTGATATGGAATTTCATTGACAGGTCACAAAGGTTAAGTATGTTAAGAAAAATGACAGGACAGTAATGAATTTGGCCATAATGTTCTGTACCGACCTACTCTCAGGCACTGTTAGAATTCACATCTCCATTTGGGCTTTTTTTTTTCATGATATATAAAAAGGGCTAACTAAAAATGATTAATTTGTTTAATTATGGTTATGAAACACTAGTTAAAGTTCAAGATTCGATGAGCTGTAAATTTGGACTAAAATCTTTTCTGGGGTCTCTTCAATTGAATAAAATAATAATCCATCATTAGCTGTTGAGGAAAATGAAAACAATTATTTCCTTAATTAATGCGACTATGTTAGTTGTTTTTGCATGGAAGATATTTAGATACATTCAATTTTAAATCGTATCTATAAACGATATGTTAAATGTTATGAATCTTACGTACATCAATTAATATCATTGATTTCATAAAATTTAATTTACATCACAAATTTAACAAGTGAAATTGTAATTCAAATCTATCTAAATATTTCATGGTGTGCACCTCTTTTCTTCTTGTATTACTTTAGAAATTGTTTTCTTTTCTACTTCCGTTATCCCGTAAAAGGAACGGCGTTTAAATGCTAGCAAATAGTGACAATTTGACTAGAATATGAAAGGGCCCTTTTTATTTATTTAACAGCGAAGTTTTCGTGTTTTTTCTTGACTTGGATAGTAATGTTACGTTTCTTCCTTGAAATGCGACAAGAACATGGTAGATGTGTATAACATATTTTATTTTTTTCTTATTTTCTTTCTTGACGTTCTTGTTTTGATACTTACAAGTCGTTCTCTTGTAAAATTAATATAGAATTTCGTGTTAATTCGTCTTAGAATATAGTGTAAAAAGTGTATTTTTAAGATTATAGTTCTTTAAAACCATTTAATGCTGGCACCATGTATTTTAAACTCTATATTGCACAAGCAATCAAAAAATAAAATGAAATAATTCTTTAATAATACCAAAGAATTTTCGATTACAGAAAATTAGAAGTTTTGATTTTGACATGTTTTACTAATTTGTTTTTACAGTCTGTGCCATTGTACCTCTCAGAAATGGCACCCTACAAGTATAGAGGAGCTTTGAACATTGGATTTCAACTATCCATTACAGTCGGTATCCTAGTAGCCGAAGTGTTGAATTATTTCTTTGCTAAAATCAAAGGAGGATGGGGATGGCGTCTAAGTTTAGGTGGTGCAATGGTACCTGCCCTAATTATCACGATTGGATCCTTACTCCTTCCGGAGACACCAAATTCTATGATCGAACGTGGGAAAACTGATGAAGCAAAATCTAAGCTTATAAGAATAAGGGGTGTTGAAAATGTTGATGAGGAGTTTAATGATTTGGTTGCAGCTAGTGAGGCCTCTAGGCAAGTGGAACATCCTTGTGAATTGGAGAAATCTCTTGCAAAGGAAATATAGACCTCATCTTACAATGGCTATTTTGATTCCATTCTTTCAACAATTTACTGGGATTAATGTGATTATGTTCTATGCTCCTGTTCTTTTCCAAACCATCGGATTCGGAAGCGATGCTTCGCTTATGTCTTCTGTTATTACTGGTGCTGTTAATGTTGCTGCAACTGTTGTTTCGATTTATGGTGTTGATAAATGGGGAAGGAGAATGCTTTTCCTTGAAGGTGGTATTCAAATGCTCATCTGTCAGGTAATGTTCGTGTAATCACTACAAAAAAATAGCCGTAAATGAAAAGTCGTTTTCAAATACTTCGTTGCAAAATTAGTGGCAAAATTCGGTTTTAAATAAGTAATATTAATTTATTTTGGCACAGATTGGTTTTTGACTCTTGGTTTTTTTTTTTTTTTGGCTGAATTTTGCAGATTGTTGTTGCAATTTGCATAGGGGTGAAATTTGGTATAAATGGCGATCCGGGTCATTTACCCAAATGGTATGCAATAGTGGTGGTGCTGTTTATATGCATATATGTGGCAGGGTTTGCTTGGTCTTGGGGTCCCCTAGGATGGTTGGTGCCTAGTGAGATTTTTCCTCTAGAAATTAGGTCGGCTGCCCAAAGTATTAACGTTTCCGTGAACATGCTTTTCACTTTCCTAGTGGCCCAAGTGTTCTTAAATATGCTTTGCCACTTGAAATTTGGATTGTTCCTTTTCTTTGGGTTTTTTGTCGTGGTTATGACCATTTTCATATACTTCTTCCTGCCCGAGACCAAGAATATTCCAATTGAAGAGATGAGTAAAGTGTGGAAACAACATTGGTTCTGGTCTAAATACGTGACAGATGCTGATTATCCAAATGGAATTGCTAACGGAGTGGAATTGGAGCCAACCAAAAATGTATGACAATGCAAATAAATTACTATACTACTAAATAGGGAGGAGGAGGAGGATGAAGATGGTGTATTTTTATTTTTAGGACTTAGTAATATAATATTGTTGGCTTTTCTATAATGTTATTGATTGGCAATGATGTTTTGTTGTTTTAATATGGTAGTAACAGACAATTGATTTCAATTCTCAAACATCAAGAAGTTATGTATAAATTGTTATTATATGTTACCTATCATTTTTCTAGCTCTATTTATTAATCTTGATGCTTTAATTTGTTAGATGGTTGTCTATTTTGGTTCTTTCTAATTACAAAGCAATAAAAACAAATTTATCTACTAATAATTTGCTTGGATTATAAAATCCTATCACCAGCATTTGTGCATTGCTTTTATTCAAACCATCATGGATTGAATTCATTAGTTCTAAATTTATGAATATGCTTACCAAGTACTCTAAAAGTGATTTTATCATTTCAAAATAACTTTTTAATGAAAACACTGCATAAAAAAAAATATTATATTATACCGTAAAGGGTTCAAACATGTGATATACTTCACTAATTATGAAAAAAGAAAAGAAAAAAAAAAAAAAGACAGCAAAGAAAGTTTGAAGTTCCTAATGCTTGTTATCCAAAATTCCAAGGACCTGGCTCTCCACTCCCTTAATTGGAAAGAATTTTTCTCCAATACACCTCATAAAAATATAATTTTAAATTATTTTTTGAGAATCATAACCGTTTATAATATAATTTATTGTATATGTTTGCTATATAAAAATTTTGAAGATGTACATTAATTTTTTCCGTTTGATTAAACGTTAAATTTTTGTACCATTTAAATGTTACAGACAAATTAAATGATAAAATATTTAGCTTTATGGTATGTTGATCTATTTATCAAAACAAAATTATTAATATAATGTGATAAATTTTACAAATTTTGATTGTTGAAAGAAATTGGAGAGAAAGGTAATGGAGATAGAAAGAGGTAGCCCATAAGTTCGGGACATAATTGAAAAATACATAGATAGATCCGGTTTTGAGTCTTATCTATAAATCTTGTGGTCTAGAATAAGTGATATGGAATCTTCCTTACAGATCTATTGTCATTTATTCTATAAAATTTAATCCATACCTTAAAGTTTATAAATTACACTAAAGACCAGATCTATCTAAAACAAATTTCTCTTACAACCCCATGCCCATTCTTTAGTACTCAAAAAAAGAAAATAAATTAGACAATAAGTGTAGCTCAAATTGTAAATAGAATCATCAAAATATCACAAGTTTCACTCTCGCTGTCATTGACTCTAACGTTTAATACATTCGATTCTCGCAACCTTGAGAAATAGAATAACTAACCCATCTTCTGAACTATTTTATTACCCAAAAAAAGCTAAAAGAAAAACCCCTCATTTTCTTCTTCTGTTCCCACAATTTTTTTTATGTTTCAATCAGAATATGACACATGAAATGTAAGTGTAAGAACTGCTACCAATTACAAGTAATGCGGAGGCATTATGTCACCGAAACTCACCAACATGTTGAACTATTCACTCATTAAAAAAATGATTATTGATATACCCCTCGTCTTATAAAAAATTAGAGTACATCTAGAGAAAAATACACTATTGTATTCGAGTATGGCACTATTCTAATTCAGAAAGTGGACTCGTAAAGATATGTGTAACTTCAATTCTATCATATTAAAACAATTTTGTGGAATCACAAGCCGTATTAGGACTCTTAACAGCAGACACAAATGCCGTATTAGGACTTTCATTCTTTATGTTGCGTCTGTGTTCATTTGAAATTAAGCTCTAACAAAGTTTTGATTCTACTGAATTGTTTTCGTGAATTTTGATAAAAACAAGGCGTCTTAAACACAAAAGGAACGAAAAACAAAAAAGACCGATAATAATTTGCAATCTAGAAAATTCGATCCATATTTGTGAATTGTGATAATATACTTATAGATCTTTACCTATTTTTTTTAGTAACTCGAACCCATAACTTAGATAATAAAGAAAGCGTAAATTTACCATTTGAACTATAATTTCGTTGTCGTGAAAACTATTTATTTCTGATAATATTGCATTAGTTACTAAAAGGTAAGAGTTAGGTATATTTTGGGATGTTTAAGGAATTCAAGGAAATATCATTTCTTCTTAAAAATAAACCATAACAAAATCCAAAAAAATCAGGGGGAAAGAAAAAAGAAAGAAAGAGGGGGAAAAAAAATTAAGTATCCAGCAGATGTCCTTGTTCTGTGCCGCTCACGAGAATTTTGATAATTTCAAGTACTGAATTTCGGCTATTTTGGTTTCTATTTTATCTTTTTTGTTTTTCACTTTTTTTGTGCTCAGTATCCACTGTGAGTCTGTGTCCAATCTCCACATTCCATAGATTTAAAAAAAAAAAAAAAAAAGTACCAAAAAAAGTATTTAAAAAGTTTAAGCAGCATTCAGGAAGTTTTCTGAATTCCATAATTTGCATTTTGAGACTACTCTACTGGTCTTTTCTGCAGAAAATGACAAATGAAAACAGCAATAACATATTAAGTTTACGAAAAATTCTACCATTCGTTTAAAGAACTATTTGTCTGGGATTTGAGGATTCGTACGGTATAGGTTTATTATTTAAGGTTGTGTCTATTTTTCTCATGTAATAGTGATCCTCTTTATGTTATAACCTCACACATGCGAAATATTTTAAATTGTATGCAAGAATATGGGGAAATTAATTTAAGGAAAATAGAAAGATTATGGATGGACTCATTTCAAAGTTTATTTCTCACTCCTAAATTTTAGATTGACCATATATTTAGGAGGTGTTTGGTTCACATTCGGGAATCGAAATCGAAATAGGAATCATAAACCCCACTATTGGTATGGGTTTATATCATTCCCCCTTATTTGTTTGGTTTAACATAGGAATGAGTTTCATTATGTTAATAAGTTACTTAACTTGAAACCATGTCACAAGTGGGAAATGAAAGTAGGTATTTTCTAACACTTTCATTCCCATAGAATAATTCCCATAGTGTTCAACCAAACACCATCTATGTGTATCATTAATTTTGATTCTCATTCCCCTCTTTCATACCCATAAACCAAACACCTAGTTTTTAGACACTTCTCATCCGTTCAATTAAAACTTCTCTTGTTAGACTTATAAGTAGTATTTATAACTTTAAAAATTATAGTGTTTGTAATACTATTCACTTTTTGATTTAAATGTGAAAATGGGAGTTGAGATTAAAATAAAGAAAAAGTCCCTCATCCACGCATACAAAAAATAAAGCTTTTGTAAGAATTTCATAAAATCAAGTTTGATATCATTAATCACATTCCAGAAAAAGCATCCATTATAATCAAAAGCAAGCAAATTGAATTATTAGGTGATACGAAATTTTCCACAATTTGGATGCTTCCTTTATTTATTATTATCTGAATAATATTTTACATTCATTTCTTAACACGTTTTTTAACTTTTCTTTTTATATAATGACTATATATTAAATTTCTCAATTTTCTACAGTAATGATTCTAATAATATTCCAAATAATATGTCAAATAATAGCTATCCGAATGGATTAGTCGTTTCTACTGTAGAATTTGACAACTTACAAGTAGAAATTAAAAAAAAAAATCAAATGCTTAAGATTTTGATTAACTAGTCACTATCATTCCCCCACCCCTCTTGTTTCCCATCTGGAATTATGAGGCTAAACTTCACATTTTCGTGAGAAACAACAATGTTGATCTCAAAAGTGTTGCCTTCGGAAGCAAAAGACAGATGGTTAAATTAATTGGGTCATGATCTTATTCATGTGAGCAAACTTGTTCATGATCACCATGCTATAGGATAACGTTTTGCCTTTGCGAAATACTACTATCAACCTAGGAAATTGACAGTTACTTTAGTCACGGTTTTGCAAATACTAGTTGAAAAGATGGATCACATGATTCCCTATTTAGCTTTTGCAAAACTGAAATTAATTAAATACTTTTGCCTTTTCCAACAAACTCTTTTTTTTTGGATATGTTTTTGGATAAAGTTCAATGGTTTGTTCTTGTTCCATATTAATCAGTAAAATCTAGCATATTCTCACTAGTACAAGTAAGTAATCATTGGGGGTTCCTATTTCCTTTTCTTGTGAGAAATTTTGATAATAGACTTGAACAAATCACTTATATCAAACACTATAAGGTTTTTGAGAAAAAAGAAAAGTTCAAGAAAGAAGGAAAAAGAATCCTTTTCTACTTTCCGTATCTTAGAGTATGTAGAAAATTAATGATACATTTGTACAAAGGAGATTTGATTGGAGAGAATCAGATTCTTTATCTTATAATTGGGTTGGTATTGGCTGGATAATTTATTTGTGCTTTAAAGAATTTGGCAAATAAATAAATAAATCGACCCCAAGAAACGGAAAAAAAGATGGATAACTCATAAAATTGCAAAAATTAATAAGTTTGTATAATTGTCTAGCACATCTAAATAATAAATGAAGGCGCATATAATTGTTTAGATCCTCACTTGTACCACACACACAACTTCACTCTATCAATGTTGGTGGATGATTGAATTTCATTACCTTATAACAAATTGAAAAGTGAACAATTCAATTAAATGTAATTAAAAGTTGACTGAACAATGAGAAGGTAATGTGGAAATAAAAAATAATATTTAGGGTGTAATTGGTGTTTAACTATCTAAATTATAACTAAGAAAAGAAATATGTTTGATTTTCTATAAAAAAATTAAGTACTATACAAACAGCGTTGAAAATTTAACCTAGCCTATTGCAGAAGAAAATTGATTTATTTTAACACTTTAGCTAGCCCTCCAATTTGTTATTTTCTACTATTTTCACCATATTGTATTTAAAATATTTATTCCGAGGATATTTAGGAATGTAAAAATCTCAAAACAAGAAAAATCTTGATAATGATGTGGCTCTTAACATTTCGTAAAGCATTAAAATATGAATTACTAGAAATCAATGCTGGCCCAGTTGATCAATGTTCTGCAGAGTTGCGGAGAGAGAGCAATGAGGCCCAACCCACCAATGTTTCGGACTATTCCAAATCACAACATACAGCGACCCAATAACAAGATGAAGGATATATATTGTACTACAAATTCTGTAAACAACTAAAATATACATTATTTTATTATAATATATTTTAATTTAAAAATTAAATCAAAAGATACATGTAAAATTAGATGTTTTAATTAATAAAATATTAAAAATAATATAATTTTTTAATAATGAGAAAAAGGATTAGAAAAAATAAAATAAAAAACAAGAGAGAAAATAAATAAAGAAAAAAAGAAAATGACATTTCACTTGACTAATGTATTAGGGATATAATGGTTAATTTCTAACAAAAATGATATTTTAGATAATTGACAACGTATCAAATGTGTAAAATACCTATTAAAATTATTTAAGAAATATTTTACAATTAAAATAATAGTTAGAAGGCCATTTTACTTTTAACCCTTTTTTTTTTTCATTTTTATGCTAGGTAGACTGAAAAAATATTTTATTACACAGCAGTTGGCCCCACATATTGACAATCACGTCTTTACTAGGTAGTTCCTAGAGATGTGCGCTTGAATTACAAAGAAGCGTTGCAAAAAATAGTGCAGTACACGTATCGTAACCAAAGATCTTCTGTTTTAAATTTTATCAAACAATTTAATAAATTATTAAAATTTTATAAAATAATTTTAGTTAGTATCAAAATATTTGACAAATTGCGATCCATTTGAATTATATTAAATTTTAATTATTTAATAATTAAAATAATTATTAATACTAACTTTGTTATCATAATAATTTAAAATAAATAATTAAAATTTTCAAAAATTTTAGGATAATATTTAAAATAATATGATATTATGTTTAGTTTAATAATCTTATATTAAATATATTATTCATAATCTTAAAGTATACTATATTAAGTTATAATAAAGCAAAATTTCAGCAAAATTTTTATTCATAGAGAAACTTAACGGGTTATCGTATCAATCTATAAATTGATCAAACTCAACTCGTTTAATTTTAGATTATAAACAGGTTGACCCAATAATAATTTGATAAATTTTGAATTGTGTCATAACTTATTAATTTCATATCGTATTATTGGGTGGCGTGCCGTGCATAAAGGGAAAACTGCAAGAAATTGAGCACATTTGTGCTATTGTTGACAAAAAAGTAAGCACCTAAAAGTGACAATCTTCTTAGGTACAGGGGGATTATTATTAAGGGACGAGGGCCAAAATTGGTGTATTTTTATTCAGTCTCTTTTAATTTTATTGATTATAGTAGTTTTTTTTTTTTTTTTTTTAATTGCACAAATGAGCCGTTGAATATTCAAAAAATATTTTTTTTAGTCACTTGAATATAAAATGATGAGTTTTAATCCCGCAAAAAATTTAATCGTATGTTTTTCATCTCTTATCTCAATTATAATAATATTTTGGTCAAAAAAGACCATTGAAATTTTAAAAGGGACCAAAAACATACATTTAAATTTTATGAGAATTAAAACTCATCATTTTATAATCAATGGATTAAAAAAAAAAATTTTGAATATTTGAGAGAATATTTATACGATTTTTTCTATAATTAATTATGAATATGCAACATATATTTATACCCATTGGTTTAAAAAGTCCTCAACACCGTGATATTTTCAGCCATTTTTCAAATATTGATCATTATTTTGTGAAGTAAATTTTATGAGACTCATACAAACAAAATTAATAGTTTTTCATATATTCGTCTCTGGCTGATAGTTAATACCCATAATCAAGGGAAAAAAAAAAAAAAAAGACAGGCCAAAAGAATGAATAAGTTCGTGTTACTTATTCAACAATACATAGTGTGTCTTCTAATCGTTGATATAATTTAAAATCAATAGTCTTAATATTTTTTAATTATTTAATGATTTAAAAAATTTACTTTGTATTACAAAGTGAGTTTCAAATTTTTTTTTTAAATAAACATTTGATCTCTTTATTTAAATTAAATAACTAAAAGAAATGAAAAGCTGCGTGAGAGTTAGTGTCGTGCTTTTCTTGCACGGAGAACTGATGACAGCTACTTAAAAGAGTTAAATGGTCAGTAACAAGAAATAAAACTCATGCCATTATAAATAATTTTTAGGAAAAGGATAAAAATGAACTACAAACCAATTGAAAGGTCATACAATTAGAATTTTTATAAAATGGATAAATTAACTATAAAAATAGCCTAATTTTTACACTTCATCTCTTTCTTAATCATAAAAGGACTATTTTTCAAATAAAATACATGTGGTTTTGTTTGGATTGCAAATAGTGGCCATTATTTGGCAAATATTATTAGGTCAACAAGAATTCATGCTTGATTCATAAATATTATTTGGCCATTAATTAGCAAATAATATTTTATACTATTCATGTATTGTCCTATTCATTATTTATTTTATCCATTATTTAGATTATTCATGTACTATTCATCATGTTGTATTGAATATTTAGTAAGTAATTGCGTAACAGAAATTGAATAAATTAAAAAATTATACAGCACCTTTCAATTTCTAGTACGCATTCGGCTTGCCGAACACATTCGTAATCTTTCAAACATCAACATTAGAAACTTGAATAAAGAGTATATTTAATATTCAAATTGTGAGTTCAAAAAATTATTTACATTTGGCTAGCCAAATTTAACTAAAATTTTGAATTAAAGGAGATCAAAATTCACTTTTCCCCAGATTACCTCCTTCTTCAAAATTGTAAACCCCTCATATAATTAGCCTAAATAAATCATTATATCTTGCAATCAACCACTAATTTGTCATCTTTGATATATAAAATATCTATTACCACCAAAAAATAAAAATTCCACACCCAAAATCCCTGCAAAATCTACACCACATTTGCTATAGAAAGGAAGCACGCTGCAAGAAGAGGTACCATATAATTTGTTCACCTTTGTATGCTCAATTGAAGTCCGTTGACTTCCATTAACTATTTGGCTTTGATTAATTAGATATATGTTGATGTTTAAGATATTTTGTATTATGCAATCATATTTTTGGTTTTGATTTCGTCTTTTTTAAAACTAAATTCATCACAGTATGACATTTTTTTTTGTTGCATTGGTGAATTGTTATCCATTTTGGTATGATAAAATGGAGCAGATCTTCAAAAAAAAGTGAATTCTTTTAAATTATTTTTTAATTTTGTTAGTTACATTTTGTATAGATTCTTGAGTGGCAAAAATAAATATTTTGGCAAAAGGGAAATGAGTTATGTTGTAAATATTAACAATGTGTGCGTAGTTTGAATCTCCATTCCCTAAATTCAACTACCGAACACGAGCCATTGAATTCTTGTCAGAAATGACTCCCATGAGTTCGGAAGGTATTGTTCAAATTATAAATAAGTTGTTCGATTCTCTGAACTTCTCAAATCTGATATAGAAATGAAAAACTGCCATGTGTAACCTTAGATCAAAATAATGAACTCATGATATCCAATTATTATAGTTTAGAATTAGTTATAGTTAAAAAATAAAAAATAAAAGAGAGAGAAAACAAATAATAGGCATTTATTATTTACAATCCAAATAGTTATTTTAAAATATTATTTTGTATTCAAATAATTATTTCACTATTTTAAAAATTATAATTATTTTCAAAAGTTATTAAAATTAAAATTTAAATATTATATGTCAAATAATACTTCATTATTTTCTATTCAAACGGAGCTATATAATTTTAGAGAGACAATCTTTCGTTTTGCGATTTTTACTGTGCAAAGTCACACAATCAGGGGGAAAAAAAAAAGATTTTAAGTGGGACCTAACAAAGCTTATGGGCGCTTTAACAGATTATTGACTCTATTTTTTCAGTCAACTAAAATGGCAAAACGGCAAAATCAATCCCACAGATTATTGACTCTATTTTTCAGTCAACTAAAATGGCAAAACGGCAAAACGGCAAAATCAATCCCACCGTGTTTGAACGTATAGGCAGCTATAAATTTAACGGTGGTTTTTAGTTATACAGATTTCAAACACGGTGGGCTTGACTTTGGTTGACTGAAAAATAGAGTCAATAATCTGTTAAAGCGCCCCTAAGCTTTAGTAGGTCCCACTTAAACTCTCTCTTCTTTTTTTTTCATATATATATATATATATATATATATATATATATATATATATATATAAACAACTTTTGAATAACAGTTTAAAATATTTAATTCAAGTTGTTAATAGTCCATAATTCAAGGTGTTATACTAATAATAATACAATATTCCCTTCCACTTCTGATGTGGGACATGGCATCACATTCACCCCTCCTTAAGTTGGAGTCCAATAACACATCACATATATTGTGTAGTATAACCCAATAGACATCAGTCTCACCCTATGCAGGGACCACAAAAGGTTCGCTCTGATATAGCACAACCTATACCCAATAAAGACTTAATTATGCTATTTAACACATAAAATTTCAATTATTTCATTTTCCATTTTTATTGTGTATACATTTTTAAACTTGTTTTTGAACTGTGCATGATTTTCAAATGTGTTTATGAATTATTATTTTTTTTAGAAGTTACTTTATTAGAAAAATCTGGATTATGTATGGATATATGATTGTGTGACTTTGGAAGTATGTTAAGAGTAATTATATGTATAGTTTTGAACATGTTTGGTATGTGTGACATGTATGGGTAATAAAGATTTTTAGAAATATAGGTGTAAGCACCACCTATCTCAGTATAAAATCAAACACGTTCACTTACCTCAGTATAAAACGATATTAAATATTGTTATCAGTATCTAATCTGGTATAAAAGTTGTCTCGGTATCACCTATAAGAAATTCATAATTCACTACTTAGTTTTACTATCTATAGACTATCAATATTTAAAATTAATTCCCTTACTTAACCCGCTTACATACTTAGCTTAACTTGCCCCAATTATTTGTAATATATCTTAACCATAATATCTTAAATTATTATATTTTAGATCTTTACTAAAATTAAATGAAACCTCTCGGTACCCTATATACACAATATAAATGGTAGTTGTGCTATGCACAACCTATACCCAATAAAGACTTAGTTATGTTACTTAACACGAAAAATTTCAATTATTTCATTTTCCATTGAATAAATTTTGGTTGTTTGAAAAAAAAAATACAAATTTAAGCACAAAATACAGAAAACGTAATAGTAATTGTTCATTCTAACATCAATTATGCGATTATATGAGACTTATACTAATTCCGTAATTTTGAAACTAAATTCTATAATAGTAGTTGTAGTTGGAATTCGACCTGCTTGTGAGTGTTAATGTGGGTGATTTTGAAATGTGAGTGCAAAAGAAAAGAGGTATGTCAATTCTATTTAAAGTTTGTGAGAATGAAAGAAAACT
Organism: Cinchona pubescens; assembly: GCA_025175665.1. Classification (NCBI taxonomy): domain Eukaryota; kingdom Viridiplantae; phylum Streptophyta; class Magnoliopsida; order Gentianales; family Rubiaceae; genus Cinchona; species Cinchona pubescens. Next base: position 438,681 of record JANKKI010000321.1, read on the forward strand.
TAGGTTTGGGCTTGGGCTTAAAAAATAAATTAATTACAAAATAGGCCCAACAAAGAATAACAAAGGTCTTGCAGAAAAGAAGTAAGAAAACTCTTCAAATAACTCGTCACATAACAGCCATTGAAGGAGCTATTAAAATAATTATTTTCTTCTATAATATATATATATATATATATATATATATATATAATCCAATTACTACTACTTTATTATTCCAAGAGCCATAAATTGTTAGAATCCAAATTTTGTATATCCTCCTCATATGAATTCTATTGTTGTACTAGTATAATTCAATAGAATTAAAATTCTTATCAAATTTCATTTCCAAGGAAATATTGAGTAACTTTCCACATTGGAACCACAAATAATATTTTGAAAAATTAAAACTGTACTATTTAAAATTGATACTGAATTTGACTAGTAGCAATGTAAATTATTTTGAGCGGATATATAGTTTCGGGAATAAGAAGAGTAGTTTTCTTCATCATAGTATCAAATTAATGCTTGCTTCTAACTTCTAAGGTCCCATTGAGGTTCTAAATTTGAGTAGCAACTCTACTTCAACTGATTCTTTCTTTAAAGATTAAAGGTCAATATCTTAGAAGCCAAGATCAATTAAGTTCCATATGTCAAAATTTTGGTTTTAGGCTTATACACTTCTCCCCTCTCCCTTTAGAAGTGATGTTGATACACATTCTTAATTTTCCTTGCAAATTAATTTTTAACTCATATAAGTCTTATTAAAGATATAGAAAAATCCCACATGAAAACCAAATTTTTAGCAACTAGCAAACTAGTAGGAGTATTTCCAAAAGACTTCTTGTATCCATTTGTTCACAACTTCACGCGCAACTTAAATATTTAAAATATCATTTGTGTTTATAGAAATTCAATTTAAAATAACAGAAACGATTACTTATACGTCACTAAATTCATTAAAAAAAATCATATTAATTGTCTAAAACTTAAGGTTAATATTGAACATAATTTTGCCAAATGAATTAATTTCACAAGTAATTTTAAATTTGTGATTTTGTAAATAATTTAAAAAAATATATATATATGATGACTAAAGTCTCATGTGTCATGCTACTTAATTTTCCTTATGCCAAGTTGGGGACTCCCCAAATTGAATTGACAGCAACATTTTTTTCTTTTAAAAAAAAAAATCAGTCTAATTCCCACCATCGTTTGCATTTAAAGTCTAAACTCATCCGAGTCGCAAAAAGAAAAAGTCTAAATGTTTCTCTTAGGATCTTATCCACAATTTAATCCTCAGGTTTAAGACAAGATTAATAAAGTATTTACACCCCCAACACAATCGAGCAAGAGAACACAGAAAGATGCCTTTTTAATACCGTTACAACTGGGGACACTATTTTTTTTTTTTTGGGACCACTTGTCTTCTTGTACTAATCCAAAATCATTCTACAACCATTACTAACAAGAAAAATACCAAATTTACATACAATTACATACAATTGTAATCTAGTGTAACCAAACTCCTTAAATTGTACTTATAATATCAGTGTATTTATATAAAGTGATAAAGAAAAAAAAAAAGTGACAAAACACTCAAGTTTCACTAGATGCATCAAAAAAGGAATAAGTTTAACCAAATATTTAAAATCAAGAAATCAATTATTAAATATGATTTTGATAGGGTTTAAGTTTACCAGGGTTTGAGTTTTACAAATAATTGGGTTAATTACACTTTACCCCCTCGAATCTACACTATAGTTGCATTTTGTCACCTAAATCCCAATAATGTACACTTTGCATCCTCATAAAAGATTCTATCTTATAAATAATTACAAAAAGATGATGTGGATATTTGTTTTGACAAAATGTCCTCCAACAATTTGTGTTCAAACTTATTCTACTTTTAATTAATTTCTATAATGATTGCACATATTCTTTTTATTTATTTATTTTTTATTTCGGGACTATAAGAGAATTTTATGAATTATCAAATTTCTTTAATCAATATATACATTATTTTGTTCATTTATAAAACGAAATACAAAAAGGAGATTTTTACAATTATTTTTTGTTCATTTTCATTTTATATCATCAAATATACATGTTAAATATAAATTACTAAAATATTTTTTTATATTAAAAGATACATTATATAAGAATATAATTTCCATTTCATAATTAATAATAAAATGTAAGAAGAATATTTTTCAACTAATTACAGTTTTCATTCTTTTTTCCACGACATTAAAACACGAGCAATTTTTTTTTTTATATTTTTTTGCATATTTTTTAGTTAAGTATAAAATGTATAAAAATAAAATTATTTATATAAATAAAAGAAATCTACTTACATATTTTAATTTCAATATGCTTAGATTCTTAAAAAAAAAAAATTTTGAAGAAAAAGTATTGTAGAAGTTCACTTCTATTAGTATTTATTTTAGAAATGAAGGAAGATAATATATAATTTTATTAAGAAAAATGTGATAAAAAAAATTCTATTATTCTTACGAAATAAAAATATATTATATAGAATCATTAAAAATGAAATAAAAAGGAATATAATTTGTCTACAAATGTTTGAAGGTTAATAATGTTAAAATAAATGTCCAATTAATTTTTTTTATAATTATATATATGATGAAATTTTTCAGAAGAGATAAAGTGTATATTTTTAAAGTTTAAAAGACAAAATATAACTAAGGTGTAACTTCAAGGTGATAAAGTCTAATTAACTCTAAATAATTTTTCTTATATTATAATCAAATTACTGTCATAGTTACATAACCTTTTAACCTCAACACACTTTTCCTTTCCATATTAGTCTATTATGTTATATGGGGGAGTAGAATAAGGATTCTTTCAATTTGTGAGTAAATAGAGGATTTTTTATTTACTTTTGAAAAAAAATTTAAATATTTTTAAAAGTTATAAAAATATTTATAATTCAAATCAAATTTTATATAAATACTGAAAAAAATAGAAAAAATTAAAAAAAATTTTACCGTTTGATTAAATAATTTAATTTTCATCAAAAACTAAAAATTCTTGAAGTCGGTATCCAGGTTTAAAGATTGGTCCGAGTGCGAGTTGACTCGGACGAGTCGTAACTTGAAACTACATAGGCCGGTCCGATTCCGCTCTGCATAGTACTGGAGACACCAGACTCAAAAGAGACTCAATGAGACTCGGACGAGTAAGACGAATTCGGCTCATTGAGTCAAAATTTGGCGCGACTCGTTCGAGTCTACTGAGTTGACTCATGAGCCATCATCATCCGCCTTCTCCTTCTCCTTCTCCTGATTTCCTCTCGATCTTTGTTGCTGGAATTTTGGGAGCAAGTCCCTCAGATTTTCTGGTTGAGAAAAGAAAAAAGATACGGAGTTAACTATGGAGTTGTAGAGGGACTTTAATGCTGAGATTACTCCATTTTGTCTAGTTATCCTTATTTAAGGAGTTGTGGCTATGGTTTCTGTGGAATTACAGACGATGAAAGAAGATGATGGTGAGAGGTTCAGGGATGATCTGCTGTCTCCTTTAGAGAGCCGAGAGAAGAAATATGAGTGGATGTATAGAAGGTGGCGGTGGCGGTGATAATGGCTGAGAAGGTTGGAGGGATGGTGTATTTGAGTTCTGGATCATTTTATTGTATGTTGTTTTGTTTACTGAATTGTGGAGGATTTTAAGCTGTGTCCAGAAGTCTATAGACCACTTTAAGGTTATTGCGGTAACTTATCACAAAGTAATTTATTCGGTAGAGTTTTAAAAAAATTATTTAATAAGTGTTTAATTTTTATTATTTGAGTACAAATTTACATAAGTATTTTTTTATATTTGGTAATGCATAATTTTAAATTTTAAAAGTATTTTATCTTTATTCAATTCTAAATTCATGATAAAATGACCAAAAATTTATGGGATTTTTGGATCATATTCAAGAAAATTAGGATTTTTTACAATCTATATCATGTGTTTTAAAGTTTTATTCTATACAAGTCTTTAAAGTGAATGAGATGGTTCCCTCAACAAAATTGTAAAATTTCCTACTAACTAAATATAGAGTCAATTATATACATGAGTCCCAAGAAGCAGAATATTTCATGTAAAGTTTTTTTTTTTTTTTTTAGAAATGCATATGGTTTTATATTTTTGTGAACTTATTAAATAAATTTTGTCAAATTCTATGACAAAAATATGCATATTATCCCAATACGCAATCGATACATTGACTTTCACTACCGTGACTTTGAATCATGGTCTTTATGTGAAACATAATTCAATGGTGAATTTTTTCTCAATGAATTGAATTTTAGGAATGTTGATCTAATTAACAAGATAAAACTAATGGTATTTTTAGATTATTTTCTAAAATTTTAATTAGGTTGTAAATATACAAGGAAATGGAAGGAAAGAAATTTAGAGGATCCAATCATATATGCTGCAAATTCTTGCATATGTATCGATTAGATACAAAATTTGTTGTGGGTCTTATGTAAATACCATATATGGGACTCATGTGAGATCCACACATGTGTTTTTAGTCGGTGAATTTACATATGTGTGTATATAATTTCTTAAATCATAGCGTCTTCGATAAAGATGTTCATGAGTTGGATTTTCAGATTGCGAGGTTTTTGATTGTTTGGATTGAAAGATTGAAACTCAACCTAACTTAATTAATATAGCAACCAAATTAATTCTTACCCAAATAGAAGTTATGCAGTTTACAGTCACGAACAAAAAGGAAAAAAAATACTATATTATAAATTAAATATTATTTCAATAATGAAAAGGACAAAAAAAAAAAGTATAAGTTAGATGAAATAATTAACGAAAAAGTAAGAATTTAAAAATATAAATGTGAATTTTATTAAATTATCGGGTTGGATTGGCTATTTTAAAAAATAAAACACAATCCGATCTAACAAGACTCAATAATTCGAAACCCGACCCAATTAATCTTAAAGTCATTTAGATTGGGTTGACTTGGATTAGAACAACCCAAGTCTCCGCTACTATCCGAATTCCACAAAAAATCCAGGGACAGATGAATATGATACTACAACTCCTACGTCTTTTTCTAACAATTAATTAAGTTTTCCTCATCTTACGAAATACTCTCTCTATATACTCTTTAGTAAGTATTGGTTACTTACTTTTCGTAATATAGAATGAGTATGACTATTGAGATAATTAAAAAAAAGAAAAATTTTATTACTTTTCAATGTTCATCTAACGACTTAAAATACTCACCTCCAATACAAAGTGACCATAAAAGAATTTTTCCCCTTTGTACACAACTTCTACACATCTTTATTAGTTCTATCTTTCTTGCTCCTCCCCACATTACAATTTCCACTTCCTCTCACTTCAAACTTTTCAGACCCTTCAATTCTATTGATCCAAATATATTGTGATGAATTAACTTGTAACTAATATATTAATAACAATAGCCAAAACATGGCTGGCGGTAGCTTTGTTGGTCCTAATGGAAACAAAGCATATCCAGGAAACCTCACTCTTTATGTTACCTTAACATGCATCGTTGCTGCCATGGGTGGATTGATTTTTGGTTACGATATCGGAATTTCAGGTCACTCTTTACTTTGTACCCTTTTTATTGCCTCCGTTTGATCACTATTATTTACAATTTTATTATAAATAGTATTTGGAATAATAATGTAAATTTATTTTTTGAAATGTTATATATGTGAAATAAAAAAGTAATTAGAAAATATATTAAATAATGATTGCAAAATGTTATTTTAAGAATTATTATTTTTGTAGCTAAATGAGTTTTTGTCACAAAATATGATATTTATTGGATTTCTGATGAAGGATTGGGCTGAAGTATTTGTGCATCAGGTGGAGTGACATCCATGGATTCATTTTTGAGAAAGTTTTTTCCTAAAGTATTTATGTATAGGGAAAAAAACGATGTTACTTCTACAAACCAGTATTGCAAATTTGACAGTGAAACTCTAACTCTGTTCATGTCATCTTTGTACTTGGCTGCGCTATTATCATCACTCGTGGCCTCCACCGTGACAAGAAAATTTGGAAGAAAATTGTCTATGCTTTTTGGTGGTATATTGTTTCTTGCAGGAGCTTTGCTCAATGGCTTTTCCAAGGCTGTTTGGATGTTGATTGTCGGCCGTATTCTCTGTGGTTTTGGTGTTGGATTTGCAAACCAGGTACGTAGTTCTTTGATACACTCTTTAATTACTCTTTTTTTAGCGTGTGTGTGTGAGTACTGGTGTTTGGTGTGTGAAATTAAGTTTGTTGGTTCTCTTGCTTTCATTCTTTGGATGTGGAAGAGGTTCACATTTCTTGATGTTCTCCTAAGTTTTTATGTGGGATATATTGTTTATGCGCAAGAGAAAATATCCCGAGGGCAATCTCGATATATTTTTGGATTCTTGATATGAAAATATGTGTCTTCAAGATCTTTCATATCAAAATTCTTTCATAGAAATTTCTTGATTTCTGCAATAAACCTATATCATTTTGTTGGCAAACAGTATGTCATCGATATTTAAAACTAGAAAAATATGCTACTATCACTAAACTTGAGATATATACAATCATCAACCACATTCATCTCAAAACTAAACGAGATGCTAATTTGATGAAATTTGTGATACCAAGTACGGAAAGCTTGCTTAAACCCATAGATGAATTTCTTTAACTTGCAAATTATATTCTTTGCTTCTTTTGGCACAGTTTTCCAATTGCAGCATATATATGGTTTCATCAATGTCACCATTGAGAAATGTAGTCTTTACATTCATCTGATGCAAGTTAAAGTCAAAATGTGCCACTGATACAAGTCGACCATTCCAAGAAGTTGTAGGGAATGGTCCACAAATATACGTATGTATTATTTTTAAGACGTCTGAGAATCTATTTGCACCTAATGGCACCTAATTGCCTTCTTATGTTTGTTTGTTTCCCTTTAATACACTCAACACAACTTGAAAGTCTGACAAATGAAGGGGATTAAGAATTCCATATGATACAAGTCTTTCAATTCTTTGTTTAGATATATAACCTAAACGTTTGTGTCATAATAAAGTGGAATTCTGATTGGTTAATTTGTGTTTAATATTGCGTAAACTTACATGCAAGTTTTCATTATAAGAAACAATTGTATCAAATAAATAAATGTTATCATAAAATGGCAAAGAAACGATACCAATAAGACTCATGTGATTTGAACGATTCTACTTTTCAAAGTCCCATTTTTCTTCTTCGGTACTATTATTTGTAAAAATAATAGGTTCTTCAATTCTGAACACAAGGTCTAGGTCCATGCATCCTTAACGCAAGGTCTAGATCCATACAGCTACGAACGATCATAACGTTCTCTTCCCAATTCTTAAAATTAGTTTCATTCAACATGGTGATGAAATTAATACTGGCAGATATAATAGTTCTAAGTAGATGTATTACTGAAAATTAAACAAAACAACATATTCACGCAAGTTCCAAAACATAATTAATTAAATTCAAATAATGATAGTACCCATCACAAGATACCTAGCATAATATTAATATTTAGTTTTTTGACAATAATATTAACTTGTAAATGATACTCTTAGTGTAGTAATCAAATATAGATAATAAATCTTGTCGAATAATAGGTTTATCTTTAGATTGGCTTATTATTCAGATAGAATATCAAATAATCATCACATATTTATTACCACGTATGTATGTAATTCTACAAAATATTAACCTTCCTTTAGGTTGGTAAATATCTGTGTGAGTTATATATACATAATCATCTTGATATTCTAAAATACGCTGACCTACACAAGAAAGGATATTTTGGTAGTATGTTGGTTTGATCAATATATTTTTATGTAGGGTAAAATGCAAGATAAATAACTTGTGGTTTGCCAAATAGGTACGTTATCCCGCCGTAATTATCAAATATGTTCTTTGTACTTTAATTATTTTTTACAAAATGGATTATATCCTTCAAAACTAACTAGATTTGATAGACAGGCTTCTATATCACAAGTGAAAATGTTTTTTTTTTTTAATAAGTCTAACGTAAGGCTAGAATTGACCCTTTTATCCTTAAAAAACCCAAACCTCTTCTCATCTCTCCACACTACTTGTCCCTTCTTCTTTTCCATACCCCAGCCACTACCACAATTATCATAGCCTCGTCACTCTCCCTACCTAGTTGCTACCCTGCCCCATCCTAGCCCTTCCTCGTCCCTCCTACCCAGCTCCTACCTTAGCCCTACCCTAACCCCGCCACCCTTCCCTATCCTCCCCTTATCAACCGCCATCCTACCCCAACCACAACCACTGTAGCTTTTTGCTCCCCCTATTAGCAATTCATTTGTCATCAAATTTGATCATTAGTACTTTTCCTTCTGGGTTCACTTTCAAGAATCTAAATAACATTAAAAAGTACACTTTTTTATTGTAGTATTTGGGTGGACTAACTAAAATGGCAACAAAACTGTCACTGAAATACACATCCACCACACTACAATCCAAATAGCTCAGATATAATTTTAATTGCCCCTTGATCTCTCTCACTTTACATTTATTGTAATCTAAATTGTCTTAATCTTTGCTTGGATTCATTATTTTTCTTTTTTCCCCATAAATTTCAAATTACAATCCATAAGAATAGGTCACTAATTTGTTGGAGGGTTACAACAATAAGAGTTGATTCAATTGCTACTGATCTAAAGGAGCAAAAGCTAACACTGATAGGAGAGATAGATGTAGTTGCAGTGGTGAAGAAATTGAAGAATATGGGAAAGATTGACATAATATCAGTTGGGTTAAGGAGAAATAAGAAAAATGTGTGTATGTGGAGATAGAGATGTTGAAGGTGGATGGAGATGGTGATTTATTGTTGAATATGAATGGTTATAATAGCCTAGGAAGGAGAAGTAACCAGAATGGGAGTGACAAGGGAAAAGAGGATTAAAATTTATAGTTATATGAGAGAGAAAAATAAAAAGGGGAAAGTAGTTTCTAAGGTGGCAAGTGGGACATAGGAAAAAGGAAGGAATTAGGGCAAAAATGAGAATTGGGGTATTTTAGTGAAACAGTGCCATTTGGTAGCAACTTCACGCGTTCAACACAGCCTTAGCTGGGACACGTTGCAAAACAGAACTGGAGACTTTAGATAGAAGTTTTCTCTTTCTTCTTTATTAGTTAGCTTTGCTTTTTGGAGATTTTCTCAAAATAATAATTGCCTAGATTTTTGTGAATATTCTCTGGCTCGTTCATTGAGCTCTCTAAAATTCCTGCCTTTCTTTTCACCTTCTTGTCCACCTTCTCAATTATGTTTTTGTATTTTTCTTTCTTCATTCCTAACTAAATTACAGAGTAATTTTCCAATTGAACAGCTGCTGGAATTAATGAATATTTCACTAGTTTCTTTGCCATTTTCTCTTGAATTTGTTATTAAAATTGTCTAGGCTATTACAACTCACTAGAAGTATCAGAGCAGTCATGATCTTGTTGGGATTGTTTGTATGAAAACTAGAAACATAGCTTTGGATGAGATTTTAAGGAGGGTTGATAAGGAAGTTGTTGAGCTGAGTAGTTTGATGAAGGGAATCAGTTATAAGAATGAAAGACTGGAAAACACTCTAAAAATTCCAAGTAACAAACAGGAAGGAATTGAAAATACTACGAAGGATTTAACAGACAGGTATGAGCATGTTGTGGCTTACATGGCACAACTGAATCAATCCTCATTGAATCTAGGAAAAGAAAAAGTAATTGATGGAAGCTGCAAAAGTCCAGATCAACCTTCTAGGGTTTTGGGGAGTAAAATTGGAGAAATCTCTAGATCTAGCAATCCTAGAACAGACTTTAGAGGGGGATTTAAAATCCCTAAAATTGATATCCCTTAATTTAAAGGAAAAAATCCCAGAGAATGCATTAGGAAAGCTGAATGACTCTTTCAACTCAATAGAGTAGAGGAAGAGCATCAAGTGGTATAAGGTAGCTAAAATATTACTCAAAGGAATGTAGATGTATGGTACTAGGGTTACTCCAACGAAAGATCAGGAATAGTGTAGGAAGAATTTAGTTAGCAACTCAGCCTCAGATTTAGTAATGGTGGCCTGCCTAGAGGAAGCAATTGAGGATCTCAGTAAAATAGTGCAGACTGGATCTATTGGAGATTATCAAGAGAAGTTTGAATTCTTGAAATCCATTGTGATGCCATCTCTTTCTCCTATAGGTAAGTATACTACATATCTCTCTTTATAAGTGAACCGAAAGATTAATTTAAAAATAGAGTCAAATTAGTAAAGCCTCAAACCTTACAATAATCTATGAAAACTGCCAAGTTATAGAAAAGACAATGAATGCTATAAAGAAATATCAAAAAGCCGAACTCTTACTAATTTCAACCGAAAGACTTTCACTAAACCAATATTTACAAAATTGAAACCCCTACTTCAAAAAACCATCAGAACCTTCAAACAACCAAAACCAATTACAATCTAAGTTCAACCACAATCCCAATGTTAAGATCAACTCATTTGCCAAACTTAGAACCAAATTACCCAATCACTTCAGAAAAATTTCATTTAACAGATTTTGTTGAGAAAAAAAGAGAACGGACTCTGCTATAAATGTAACGAAGCCTATACATTTGGTTGTGTTTGTAAGAAAGAACACCTAAACTTTATCTTAGCTAAAGGAAGGGAGGAAGATTTCATCATTGAGGATGGAATTGAAAAAGAGGAATTCTGTGATTGTGGTGATGAAAGTAATGAATTGATGCAGATTTCCATGAATGACACGGAAAGGGGTAGTAAGCATAAAACCATCAGAATCAAAGGCATGACTAAGGGAAAATCCTTCTCAATTTTAATTCACATTGACAACATACATAGTTTTATTGATGAGAAGTTGGTAAAAGAAGTTAAATGGAAGGTATCACCAACTGAGGATATGACTATAACTGTAGCCAATAGAGAGAGGTTGGGTTCATCTAGAATATATATATATATCCCCTCATATGGTGGATGCATAAATATGGATTTTAGCACCCAATAAGGACACTGAAACTAGGAAGCTGTGACATGGTTCTTGGAGTTGATTGGTCGGGGAAGTATATTCCAATTCAAATGGATTTTAAAAAACTGGGGATCAATTTTTATAGGTGGGAAGGAGGTATCATTTGATAGAGAAAGAACATAACCTCAGTTGCAGTTGACCAGAAGAAGCATAATGAGGAAGTGGATGAACAATCTAAATTTGGTGTCACTACTCAACTTAGCTCAATTGAAGAAGAAAATGAACCTGACAACCTTATCCTTGGAGTCATTGAAGCTATTATCAGAGAATTCAATGAAGTCTTCCGGGAAGCTCAGGAACTACCACCACCAAGGAGTCATAATCATCACATTCCTCTCAAGGAAGAGGCCAAGCCATTTAAGGTAAGGCCATATAGATTTCCTTATATCCATAAAAACAAAAATTGAGAAATTGGTTAAAGAAATGCTGCAATATGGCTAATTATTCAACCTAGTAATAGTTCACTTGCTTCTCCTATTTTGCTTGTGAAGAAAAAAAATATGGAAATTAGAGGTGTCGTATTGACTATAGAAAATTGAATGATTTAACTATTAAAGATAAATTTCCAAGGTCCTTAATTGAGGAATTATTGGATGAGTTATTTGGGGTTAAGTTCTTCTCAAAAGTGGACTTAGAGCTGGTTATCATCAAATAAGAGTAAACAATAAAGACATCTATAATGTCTTTTAAAACACATGAAGGGTTGCATGAATTTAAGGTGATACCATTTGGATTGATAAATGCACCAGTTACATTTCAGAGTTTGATGAATGAATTTTTTTGGGATTGTCTTAAGAAATTTGTGTTGGTTTTCTTTGATGACATATTAGTCTGTAGTCCTAATTTAGAGAGCCATGAGCAACATCTCAAAACTGTGTTGGAATTGTTAAGGACTAATCAGTTACAATGCTAAAAGGAGTAAATGCTCTTTTGCTCAGTCCCAAGGTAGAATACTTGAGCCATATCATATTAGGAGATAGTGTTGCTACTAATCTACAGTAAAGTGGAGTGTATGGTGAAATGGCATTTAGAAGAAAATATTAAGCAACTAAGGGGGTTCCTTGGGCTCACTGGCTATTATAGAAGGTTTGTCAAGGGTTATGGTGCTATAGCAAAACCATTTACTAAAATGTTGAAAAAGAATAATTTCCAATGGAATGAGGAAGCTATCAAGTCTTTAGAAAGCTTAAATTGACTATGAGTACAACTCCTATGTTGGCTATGCTTGATTTTTCAAAGCCATTCATTATTGAGATTGATTTCTGTTATGAGAGCTTAGGAGCCAAACAGATGCAAGAAAGAAGGCCACTAGCTTATATCAGTAAAGAACTTAACCAGAGAAATCTGGGACTAGGCATTTATGAGAAGGAACTCCTGGCATTTGTCACTACTATAAACAAGAGGAGACACTATCTGGAGGGATACCAGTTCATTGTGAAAACTCAGGATCATCAAAGCCTAAAACACCTTCTTGAAGAAAGAATTACCACCCCAATGGAATAGAAATAGTTGACCAAATTATTGGGACTAAGATATGAGGTACATTAGAAGTCAAGAACTGAGAATGTGATGGCTGATGCATTATTTAGAAAGGGACATTCAGAAGGGAAGTGTAATGCTTTGTTGTAGATTAAACTATCCTAGATACAAGAAGTCATAGACAGTTATGAAGAGGATAAATTGGCACAGCAAACAATTATAGAATTATTGATCATGCCTACTAATGTTTCTTAATGGGAATATAGAGATGGGATACTTAAATTCGAGCTTTGAATATACATTAGGTCCAAAGCTAAGGCGAGGGACAAGCTATTTGAAGTGCTTCACTCATCTCAATTGGGGGCCCACTCAGGAATGCAGGCAAGTTATCAAAAGGCAAAAGTAGTTTTTATTGGCCTGGTATGAAGAGAGAATTCAAGGAAGTGATTTTCAGCTATGATGTTTGTAAAAAGATGTAAAGATGAACGCATAGCATACCCTGGATTACTTCAAACCCTTCTTGAACCTCAGTACACTTGGTGACATATTACAATGACTATATTGAAGGACTACCAAAATTAAAGGGAAAAGAAGTCATTTTGGTAGTAGTAGATAGGTTTACAAAGAATGCTTGTTTTCAGGGAATTGTCCATCCTTGTGTAATAGACTCCATAGCAAGATTGTTTATGGACAACATATACAAATTACATGGCATGGCTCAGGTTATAGTTTTAGATAGAGATAAGGTATTATTAAGTTAATTATGGTAGGAGTTGTTGAGACTGTTGGGCACTGGTTTACACCTAAGCTCAGCATATCATCCTCAAACAGATAGGCAGAGTGAGAGGTTGAATCAAGTGTTAGAAATTATATTTGAGAAGCATGGTCTATCAACAACTAAAGTAGTAGCATCAATGGTTATCCTTAGCAGAATGGTGGTATAACACTGCTTGCCATTTGTCAATTCATATGCTGTCCCCTGTTAAAGCTCCTATGGCATAAAACCCTCCAGTTAGCTCTGGGACCAGCTGTAGTGAAAGAATGGTTGAAGAAGAGACAGATGATGGATAAACTTTTAAAGAGGAATTTAGCTAAAGCTAGAGCTAGGATGAAGTTATATGTAGATAAGAGGAGGATTGAAAGAGTTTACTGTGTAGGGGACTAGGTATACTTGAAGCTCAAGCCTTATAAGAAGGTTATAGTAGCCAAAAGAAGCAATGAAAAGCTGTCAGCTAAATATTATAGACCATTTCTGGTGGTTGAAAAGATAGGAGCAGTGGCTTATAGGCTGAAATTGCCTAACACTTCAAAAATTTACTCTGTGCTTCATGTGTCACTCTTGACGAAAACGATAAGTGACAAGGTTGTTCCTATATCAATGCTACCTGAGGAAGATGGAAAATTTGTGATCAGTAGAATTCCAGTGGTAATTATTGACAGAAGAATTAACAAGAAAAGGGATGTTGCTGAGGTGCAATGACTTATTCATTGGGATGGGAAAGCTGTAGAGGAGGCCACTTGGGAATGCGCTAACGACATAGAGGCTTAGTTTCTAGATTGGAATCCTTGAGGATAAGGAATTGGTTTAGGAAGGAGCATTGTAACAGCATAGGGAGGAGAAGTAACCAGAATTTTAATGGAAAAGGAAAAGAGGATTAAAAGTTATATAGGAGAGAGAAATAAAAAGGGGAAAGTAGTTGTTGAGGTGGCAAGTAGGACACAGGAAAATGAAGGAATTAGGGTAGAAACGAGAAATTGGGATGTTTTAGTAGAATGGCGTTGTTTGGTAGCAGCTTTACGCATTCAACTCAACCTCAACTGGGACATGTGGCAAAACAAAATTAAGGACTTGGGATAGAAGTTTCTTCTTTATTAGTTAGCTATGCTTTTTGGGGATTTTCTCAGATAATGATTGTCTAGATTTTGGTGAATATTCTCTTGCTCATTTGTTGAGCTCTCTGAAATTCTTGCCTTTCTTTTCACCTTCTTGGTTTAGTACTTCCCCCCCTTTCATTCTAATTCTATTTCTATATTTTTATTTCCTTATTTCCTAACTGAATTACAGTGTAATTTTCCAATTGAAGAGTTGCTAAAACTAATGAAAATTTCACTGCTTAGACTGCCATTTTCTCTTGAATTTGTTATTGAAATTGTTTGGGATGTTCTAATGGTGGTGAGAAAAAGAGAGATCACAGAGAAGGTGGTGGCGGTGGCGGTGGCGATGGCGAGGGTGAGATGACGGGTGGTAGGGAGAGGGGAAAGGGTGGCTATTATTAGGGATAGGTGGGGTAGAGTTGGGGATGGCTATTGTGTGGTGGATGGGTAGAAGGAAAGAAGAAGGGGAAGATTTTTTTTTTCTAATTTTCAAATTGACACCAAAACTTTTTATCCCTTTTTATTTTTAATTTGAATTCAAAACTTCTTAGACATTTGAATTTGTCAGAGTATATATGACATTTCACAAATCAATGTTAGTTTCGATAGTTTTGTCCATTTTACAAAAAATGAATAATAATAATAATAAAATACAAAAGGGTTAAACGCACATTTGATGACCAAAGGGGATAAAGTGTATATTCAACTAACCACAGGGATGTATTTGCATTTACCCTTTTGAATATTAAACATTCCTAAAAATAATTGTATCAAAATTTGAATTTAAATTTTTCCAAAAAAAAAAAAAAGAGAAAAATCATGGTAAACAATTTGGCCACGAACATACTGTTCATGACCTCACGAACCTTTTGTTCGTGACCATGTAATTCTTCTACTATATAATTTTTTTTTATACCAAATACGATTTAAAATAACTTAACAATAATTATTCTGAATCTAATAATTAAATCCAAACAATCATAAAAATTGTTAAATTCAAGAATTAAATCTATGACATAACCATAATTGTTCTTAAATGCAAAAAAAATTAAATTTGTATAAAAATTTGTCAATTCTAGAATAATATCTGTATAAAATCATATCAAAAATTAGTTTTTCAATGATTCAATGTGAAAATATTCTCCGATACTACTTATTAGTAAATCATAAACTTTAATATCATGGTAATTAATATTATAATAACTCGGATTTTTTATGTATAATCTTCAAGAAAATAACTAAAGACTAGATGTAAAAGTGTACATGAATCCATTAGAACGGAAGTGATTCTTGAGTCTACAGATTTAATTTTTGAGCCTTGTAGTTCTTGATCTTCCAAATTACTATATATGTATTTTAGATAGTAGGGTTCTTATTTCTTTGATAGTGGAATGCCACGAAAGTAACACAACATACAATTTAGGACCATAACTAATATATAAGCATACATTTTTACTTATTCCCTAAGTTTAGCACACCATAGAATATGAAATATGACACTTGGAATTTCTACAAATATAAACTCGTACTAGTTAGATGACTTGAGCTCATATATCTTAAGGTCGTATTATATCACTTTAAATCGAGCCAATTAAACATTCTTATGATAACACATAATACAAAATTCAAATATATATATATTCAACATAACTCTTGTGTTGGTGTATGTATGGTCATCGATGTCATATTCCCTTGAGATTTTTGCTTAGTTTTTTTTTTTCCCTTCCTCTAGTGTACTAATTTCTTTACAATTCAAAGAAAAAATTGATTAAAAAGTTGTTGTTTAAACCTTGTTAGGTCACAAGGTTAAGTATGTTAAGAAAAACGACTGGTCAATAATGAGTTTGGCCATCGTGTTCTAAACAAACCTCTTATTCTCGGACAAAATTCTCTCTCTTTAAGAGTAAATAGAAGTTTCATTTACTCATTATTTAATCAAATGAAAGGTCATCACTATTGTACTTTGTGTAACACTCAAAAACTACGTAGTTTTAATTCGTTTTTTTTTTTTTACTTATATAGCAAACTTAAGTTTAAGTAAAAGAAAAAAAACGTAAATGCTTAAAATAAATGTAATGAAATTATAATATTATGGTACTCCATATTTAATAACCTATTATTTTTTTTATAAAATTTTATTTGGGGCAAAAATTTATTTAGTATATTTTAAATTAAATAGAAGGATTTTAATAAACAATTTTATTAATTTACAAAAGAGGAAATTATTTTTCTAATTTAATTAGGTATCAAGGAGAAGAAAATCAAAATCACGTACTTTTGTCATTAAAATTTATCGAAGTAATAATATGATAAATATCTCACTTTTGATTATATTTGGATGAGATATTATCTATCTAAAGGGATGAATGAAGAAATTTCCATTTACTTCCCAAATGGGGAGGATTCTTGTCCTTTCTTCTCAGGCATTATTAGGATACATATATATGATAAAAAAATGTCCATTTACCTCCTAAATGAAGAAGTCTCCATTTGGCGGCCTGTTTCTATTTTTTTTTTTTTTTTTTCTTTTTCATGATTCAATAATAAGGGCTAACTACAAGAGGTTAATTTGTTTAATTTTGTCTATGACAATCTTGTTAAAGTTCAAGATGAATAAGATATGCAGTAAATTTTGGACTAAATATCTGTGGGATCTCTTGAATTGAATAAATGTATAATAATCCATCATTAGCTCTTGAGAAAAGATCGATACACTTTTTTCCTAAGTTAATAAATAACAATATGTTAGTTGTATGTGCATGGTGCACCTCTTATCTTCGTGTGATTTCAGAAATTGTTTTCTTTTCAACCTCCGTTTATCCGTAAAAGGAACGGCGTTTAAATACTAGCAAACGGTGACAATTTGACTTCAATATGGAAAGGCCCTTATATTAATTTGACGGTGAAGCATGATGCAAATATTCCTGTTTTTTACTTACTTGAATAATAAAATTGATTTTTTCTTCCTCGAAATGCGACAA
This sequence comes from Cinchona pubescens, assembly GCA_025175665.1. NCBI lineage: Eukaryota > Viridiplantae > Streptophyta > Magnoliopsida > Gentianales > Rubiaceae > Cinchona > Cinchona pubescens. The sequence continues at coordinate 456,071 of JANKKI010000321.1, forward strand.
GAACATGCGGTACCTTAGAGACTGTGACATCTTTTCTTTTCTTCTTTTCTTTCTTGACTTTCTTGTTTTCATATTTACAAGTCGGTCTCTACTTCCCTTGTGATATCAATACACACTTGTGTTAATTTGGCTTAAAATTGAGAGTAAAAAGTGCACTTTTGGGGTTAAAATTAAGTAAAAATTCTAGAGTCTTTTATAGGACTATTTCGTTGGCACTATGTGTCTTAAAGTTTATACTTTCTTTATCATTGTAGGAATTCAATAATAATAATAATAATAAATGAGATTTTTCTAACTTTACTCTTTGATGAGAGTTAAACTAGAGAGAAAGTAATGAGATAATGAATTTGTATTAATGATGTTCATTGTGTACATTTGTGAGGTGCACTCCTTCAAATAAGTATCGATGAGGTATGGTTAGGAGTCCGAACCCTTTGGGCAATCTCTTCCTGACCGAACTGGCTTTGCATTATAGCTAAACTTAATAGATAGATTTACAATTTTGCCCTTAATGAACTATAACTTACATGCTTTGGGTTAATGCCATTGAATGATCATTCCCTTTATCATCAATAGTCTTCTCAGTTAGGTTTGTATCAACGATCGAACTCGGCGACTTGATACCGTTGCCTATCCGTTCCTAGGCTATATTTCCATTGGTCATCGAACCAATTTTGTGTTACCCTATCCGAGTTGGTAAGATAACCGGTTCTGTTATGAATATAGAGCTTGGGTTCGAGTTTTGTTGCCTCCAAACCAAAGTATCGATGGAATGGCTCTGAAATCCCAGCCAAAAAGACTTCAACTGTCATATGAATTAGCCATTCATTTCAATATTCGTATCATTTAATTGCCCCGTCTCTATTATAAATACCATTAACTGTCACATCTTGTTAGCTACCCCACGTCTTTTCAGTTTCAACCTTATTTCCCTCCAAAACCAATTTTAAACTCCAAGGCCCATTCAAACCCAAGTTATGACCCGAATCGCAAAACCCTGAAAATATTTCACCTTCTTGGGTATTATCCTTTTTCCCCCACCAAAAACACTACCAATTCTTCTCTACAAAACCATTTCAGTTTCCCTGTGTACTGATTTCTTGGGAAGGTTATCACTAACTGATTTACACCCCATGTTCATTCAATTTGACATTTGTTTTGAAGGTTTTTTGGCAAAGTGGTACAGCACCCCTTTCGCAAGTAAATTTTTCCCAGAATCTTTTTATCAAAATCAAGCTTGTCCAACCCTTTTTACATCCATGGCTTCCAACTCCAACAGCTCCGTCTCCCTATCCGGCAACTCCAGAAAGGCAAAGGTACGACTGATACCTCTCCTACTATTTCTATTTCTAGCTCCAAACACACCTTGAGTTGCTCGAAGCAAATTGCTACTACCCCTTCAATTATTTCTCTTTCAGGTTCTGAACGCACCTTAAGTTAGTCGAAGAAATTGCTACTACCCCCTGCATTGCCGATAAGGTTTCCTTGAACTCTCCTTAGTGGGACCGAAGGAAGTGCCTCAGTCATACCTTCTACCCCTTAGGACTTCATCCTTTCAACCTCTAATATCTAGAGCATTTAGGGGCAGATTTAGAAATAATTTTCAATAGGGCACAAATAATAGTACTTTAGCACATTTTTTTAGCCCTTAGTAGAGCATATTTTTATTTTAGCTTTATCTACACAAATTTCTATGTTAAATTTTTCTCCAAAGATCAAATAATTGAGATATAACTGCATAATTTCAAACTTAAGTCCCAATAATAGGACTGAAATTTTAATCAATAGGTAAATAATTATTATTTTATCATTAAATATTTTACATTTTTACTTCTCGACTACAAGTAGTTTATATTCAAATTTATTTTTTTGATCAGTGGGGGCACCAAGTCAATTAATGATGATATTTTATAGTAATTTTCTATTTAAATATATTGTTGTTATTAGCCTAGTGGAGACACGTGCCCCCATTAGACAGCATGTGGCTCTGCAACTACGAGCATTCTAGCCCCTTAAAACATCCAAAGACTTAGAAAGACATACACCATACGAATATGATCAAGATTCGTTGCCCCGAACTATTTGACCAAGCACATAATCCTCTTGATGAGTTCGTGATTGTGTATGAGGACCAACTTAAAATTGGTCTTCATTTTCCTCTATGTGTCTTTTTTTTTTTTTTTTCAATCTGTGTACTTGGTTCAACATTTACATTTCCCAACTTGCTCCTAATGCCATCAAATTTTAGGTCAGCAATAGTCTGATTTTCAAACGCCTAATACTTTTACAAATTGACCAACAGCCGAGAACTCAGTTTTTGCTATTTCCTGAACCATCCTACTTATTTGCTAGCTATCCTTCTTTCATCAAAGGATGGAAAAAAATCCTTTATCTTCACAAAGAAACAAGACATGAAACTTGTCCAATGCTCTTGGTTGTTGGGGAATTGAAGACCAAATTTGAATGAGAACCCCTTAGGTGACCTGAACGATCCCATTTACGATGCTATTTAGAAAATAGAGGTCTCTGAGTGGCCTTTAATTTTGAAGGAAACAATTCCATGACCAATCAAGACCTTCGATTTGGGCCGGCCTTATCTAGAGTGTCTAACCAATCCCAGACTATGACTCCAGTAGACATTTTGCAACTTTGTTATTTTTTTATATCATGTTCATACCATTGTTTTTTAACATAATTGTTCTCATTTATCGGAAAGATAATTATTGAACCACCAAAGAAAAACAAAAAAAGTACCAGCTAAAAGGGCTAATCTAAACAGCCCCTCACCATCTCAGGTCCTTCATCCACGAGCTCCTTCTTGACAAACTACCATCGAGGGTTCAAGCAACACAAGTGGTGTACACACCACATCGATCATTTCTACAGTTATTCAGGCCGAATAGACAATCCCGATCATCCAGGAGCAACACACGACAAGATTGGGCCAAGGTTAGCTAGTCAAAAGGAAGGCCTCTTTAACCAACACCTAATCAAGGAAACATGTTAGAACATCCTCTACCTCTCCTGCTACAGCCATTTCAAAGCTTGAAATGCAAATCGTCCCACGCCTCCAAGTTGAACAAGAAAGAAGAAAAGATCGATCCTTTTCCTTTCAACCTCCTTCTTTGCCCCTAATCTGATCTCCTTCAACTATTCTTCTAGCTCCTGTGGGTCCTTCAACCCTTGATCATATAAGCCAAGAGCTTTTTGTGTACCTTGGAATAATCAATTAAGTTGTTGAATATCATGCAGCAGCAAGAGCTCATGAGCATGGATGACCGAAGATGAGCAGCAAGCCATTGGCTTGCAGGTCCTCCCATGGACTCACCAAACCATTTAGTGTACCCGAACTCCTGAAGGCAATTTGTCTCAGGAAAAATTTTCTCCTTTTTGGTCATTGACCATTAATGACCGACCTCAACATGCTCAAGTGTTAAACATCTAGATGAAGCATGCTTTCCTGCCACGAGACATGGCTTATACCAACGGGAGCTCAAACGACCAAGTTTGCAATGAACGTACCAAAGTTACACTACTATGAGTACTTACTATTTTTTATTTAAGTCATTTTTTTGTTTGGTGTTTTCCTTCTTATCTTTTGTTCATGTGGTCTTTTAGATTGGTGTCCATATGTTAGAAATAGAGCATGGACTTCATACTGCTCGGCGATCTATTGAGGAGCTCAAAGCTGCCCTAGTCAAGTAAAAAAGTTCTATGATAAAGAATGATGCTGCCCTGACCGAGGGCAAACTGCAAAAGGTGTCAGCTCAATTGAAGCTAAGTTAGAGAGCTAGTATACCGCCGAGATATATAAGGTAAAACAGGAGCCTATACAGATAGCCAAAAAGGCAACAACTTGTAGGCCAAGTAGGCTAAACTGAACCAACTGAGGACTGAGTAGGAGTCTATCAAGAAGTCCCTTGGATGGGATAAAATAGTTCGTAACCTCTTAGGCAACAGAACAAGACTTAACCAAATTCTTGTAGCCATCGATCGGATTGGCTATGGTCAAGCTCTAAAGAATATTGATGAGCGGTTCCCCAAATTCCTTCTTAACTTCAATTCTTTTAATTTGTATGATAACAAAGCCATCCTTGACCTTGTCAATGCTATGGGGAATCAAAGAACCCCAATCAGCACTAAATTTCTTTTAAGAGGTCTTCCGAAGAACAATAAGAAAGATAGTCCAGAGGAGCCTTCGCAACCAGAAGCCGATCAATTTTTCCTATCAGTTAGTAGGAATGAAGAGGTACCCCAGAGCTTCAATTATTCAAGCTCCAGTCAAGAGCCCTTCGATATCTACTCATACATGTGTTTTAATTATCTTGGCCAGAAAGGAGCTGAGCTTAGGGGATCAACAACCTTTGGGGATCAAGCCTAAACACTTCTTGATGCCTTTATAATAGTATAAGCAATTGTAATAGAATAGGACGTTGTACTAAACCCCATTTTCTTATGAAATTAAATGTCCAACCTTTTTGTCTCTTTGTTCTAAACCCCATTTTCTTATTAAATTAAATATCCAACCTTTTTGTCTCTTTGTTCTTTACCATAATTGAATGAAATATTATTTTTTCTCTGAGTGTTAGGAATTGTTCACCCAACGCAATCAACATTTTTCAATTTCTAAAAATTGTACATATATCTCTTTTTCTTTTTTCTTTTTTTTTTTTTTGTAGGCCACCGACCCATGAGATTAGCGTTATGTTCATTCTTGGGCTCTAACCTCTTTAAGTACCTCAAAAGATCTTTATCCCTCTTTTTCTTTATTCTTTGTAGTCCAATACGGATCCAATAGGATTGGTGTTATGCTCACTTTCGGGCTCTAACCTCTTAAGCACATCAGCAGGACTTTTATATTTTTTCTTTTTTTTTTTTTTTTAAGGCCATAGATCCTATAGGATCAACGTTATGTCCTTTCATCATTTTACATAAAATCAATACAAGAACAAGAATTGAAAAATGACTATAAATTTTTAGTAATTTTTCAAATAATTCTTTTTTAGATTGATATTATTCATATTAATGGTATGATGTTGTTATTCTAATTGACTGGCTTGTAGTAATCGATTTGATGTGCCTCAAGAACTTAGTACAGACCTTCTCAATTTGTGTCTAACTTCTTAATGAAGATGATTCTTGCTCTTGAATCCGATTCACATAAACCCCCATCAACATTTAGCTTCCAAATTTTGTAATCCTTTGATTCAGGCTCACCCTTCTCTATGATAGCTAGTATTTCATTGAACAATATAGGATCGATCGTGCTTTTAATAATAAAATCAACCAAGACCACCTGTGCCTTTATAATGGGTTGGGGTTGGAATTTGATATCGAGCTCAAGTAGCTCTACTAAATACTTTCACATTCTCCTAGAGACATCAAACCTTTCCAAAATTGTATTTAAGGGAAAGTTTATATATACTACAATTTCATGACCTTAAAAATAAAGGCCTTAATTTTGAATCTGTAACCACAAGTGAGAAGTCCATCTTTTTTATTATTGAATAGTTCCATTCAAGACCGTGAAGGACTTTACTAACAAAGTAGATCAGTCTTTGTATCCCTTTAGATTCTGAAAGTAAAATTACACTAACCACATGATCCAAAATCGAACGGTAAAGATACAAAATTTATCTAGGCTTCCGAGTAGCCAACTGTGGTAAATTAACGTTCCTTTAATTGATCGAACGCTTGCTGACATTATTCAATCCATTTAAAGTAATGTACTTTTCTCATTGTCTAGAAAAATAGAAGGCCACATTTGGATGACTTAGATAGGAACCTGTTCAAAACAACCTTTTCCCAATTAATCTCTAAACTTCCTTGACCGAACCTAGAGGTTTCATGTTAAGAATGACTTGCACTTTTTTGAGAGTTTGCTTCAATTCTCCATTGAGAAATAATGAACCCAAAGGTGCATTTTTGAGGTTCAGACTCATGTTAACACTTCGCAGAATATCAAGGGTTTCTTGGATATTGGTTTTGATATCTTTAAGGGTTCTGCTTTTTAAAACCATTTTATCCAAATAGACCTCCATATTCTGCCCTATCTACTTTTTGAATAGTTTAGTGGGTAGCTGTTGATAAGTTGCACCAACATTTTTTAGTCCGACCAATATGGTCCGAATTTAAAAAGTAACTTTATCGGTGATGAACGAAGTCTTTTCTTTGTATTCTTTACTTAGATAAATTTGCATAGTTATTGAACCCGACCCAGCCTGACGGTTCAACCGGTGAATCGGGTGAACCGGCTTGGTGACTAGACTGGGTTCTTCTAGTGAAGAGACCGAATAAGAAAGGAACCCGTCGGGTTTCGTGCAACCCGGCGGTTCAATCGATAAACCCGAGAACCCAGCTGGGCTTGGAGAAACTCGGTAAGTTTGTTTCTTTGAGAAAAAAACCAAATTGTAATTGTCAAGTTTTGAACCAAAGACATCTTAAATAATAATAAAAGGTCTTACCACCTAACCATGTAAGTTTTTGGTTATTGTATGCCTCATTTTTATTTATATACTCTCCAAACTCCACTTTATGCGTTAACTCCTTTTTAACTCTTCATGTGAAAAGGTTATATAAATATTGAAAAGTTACATTTGTAGTTAAAATTTTTTAATAAAATATGTTTTAACAATATTTTCACTATATATCTTGTATTTAATAATTTACAGATATTATATATTAATAAAAAATATATTTAAGTGACCTACCGGTTGAACCAATAACCCACCAGTTGAACCACTAACTCGTTGATCCACCTCCCTAGATGGGTTCCTCCCTGGGCTGGGTTTAATAACTACCTTCTTAGATGTAAATTTGGTGATATCCTTTATGGGCATCTAAGAAGTATGCTATCTCAAAGCCAATTAAAGAATCTACAATTGTATTAATTTGCGACAAAATGTAACTCCTTTTGACAGGCTTTATTAAAATCGGTATAGTCAACATATATTCAAGACCGCCGATCTGGCTTTTTACAAATGCAGGATTTGTATGTCAAATAGGAAACTTCTTGGATATCCGAAGAGTTTTTCCTCTATTTGATTAGTTTGAAGACTGAGTCGATGCCCAATTTGTGTTAAAATGTTGTTTGGGACGCCTGGAATATCCTCGGTTGATCATGCAAACACATCATTGTATTCATAAAGTAACCTGATCATTTCAGCCTTGAGTTCAGCTAGAAAAAATGCACAAATTCTCAATTTTCTTTCAGACATGGCCGAATCATATTAAATTTCCTCTATTGAAAGTTTGATCATTTTTCCTTTGTCTTTTCGCTCAAAAGCCTCGGTTGGGCTCATAGATTCACAGTAGAGACTTGTTTAGTCAAATTCAGCTCAATTTTCATAGTTTGATTTTTGGTCTGAGAGACATCATGTAGAATTCATGTGCTTCCTACCGATTGCCCCAAACTTACCCTTCCGAACCATCCCTTAAAGAGAACTTAATTTAATTCTCATATGATAGACTGAATAAAAGATGATGAAAGAATATCGAGATGGTTGACTAAGAATATGTTATAAGAAGAGGATTTCTTGATCAATGGCATCAAGGTAACTTTTTGTGCTAGAATGGCAATGTAGTGGTACTTTCAGGGGTGACAAAATCCCTAGTAATGCCTACCAAAAAAGTTCAAATAGGGTAGATGTATTCATTACTGACACCCATCCCTTTTTGGGCATGCTTATAAAAAATGTTGTCAGTTGAACTGAGTCCATACACAAAAACTTTATGGATTCGATAGTCCACAACCTTAACATGTATGGTCATCGGATCAGGAGTTGGGAGTTGATCGAGGATTGGGTCTTCATTAGCAAAAAGATATATTCAAATTAAGCTTGACTTTAAGAGACAGATTTTTTCTCGATGCATCGATCAGGATTAATGCTTCCTGGAATTTACGGATTCTCTTCCGATGCCACCACAAAAATGCTATTGATGACTTTAACCACATTATCATTATTGGCAGGCACCCCCCTCTGATTGTTGTAATTGTTGCTTGGCCTTTGCAATTGATTCTGGTTGTTAGAGGGTCGAGAGGATCAGTTGTCATTTCGAACATCCAAATGGAGGGTTGTTTTGTAGGATATGATCATCTATTTAGAGTATTTATTCCTACAAGAAATCATCTTTGATGGCCTTTTTAATTTTGGTTAAAATAGTAATTCCATGGTACGCATGGTAACAAGATCGATCCCATTTGTTCTTTTCAGTACTCGTAAAAATAGTGGATCTAAAATTCTTGCATTTCGTATTTAGAACAAGATTTCTCTCCTAGAGGTGTTGAGAGGAGTAAGATCCTTGTCAAGAATAACCATTGTTCTAATTAACTAGTCGGCTTGAAATTATTTGCTCCAGGGTATACTACCTGACCAACTAGGAGGTTTTGCTGGCTGCCCTAATTGTTTTGTTGAGGATAGGTCAAGCATTCGGTCGTCTTATACCTTTTTCTAGTAGGTTTATTATTAGAGGTCTCCCTAGCGGGCCTTTTCCCTTTTTGCTCGGGCTCATATAGCTTTTTTTTGTCTAATTGGACTCCTCCTCTTGGATATGATTTTCAGCTTGTTGAAGGAGCTCATTAAAAGATTTTGGCACGTTGGAGAAAAGGTCAGCATTAAATGACCCAGTTTTATTCCACTCATGAAGGATACAACCATAAGCATCTCATTGGCATCCCAAACTTGAACTGCCTTATTATTGAATCTACCAATATACTGCTTCAAAGATTCTTTAGACTTTTGTTTTTACATTCATTCAGTGAGAAGACTCTTTCTGGATTGTTTGCGGCTCATGATGTGCCAAAACAATTTTTTAGCTAGGTCGGCAAAAGAACCAACGAGATTTGAAGGGTAGCTCTTTGAACCACTTTTGAGCAAATTTCCTTAACGTGGTAACGAACAACTTGCATTTTGTGGCATAAGAATAATAATAAAGTTTAGTAACAGTAGACATGTGGCTATATGATCTGTTGGGTCTGTAGTTCCCTTATAGTGACCAAGATTAGGTTGCTCGAAGTTCGGTGGAATCTGTTTCATTCGAATGACCAAGATCTCTGTCCACGTCAGTGATCCCAGCAAGACTCAAACTACTTCTATCGAGCAACTGCTAAACCCTTAGTTCAACGTTGGCGATTGCCTTTTCTTCAGTAGCCACAGGGGATTTGCCAACTTTATCTTCTGTCTTTCTACAATTTGCGGATTGGGCACCATTCGATCAAAGAATGATCTCTCACAATGTGATCAAAGAATAGATGCAGAATGATCATTGCGTTGAATGCTACTAGCAGTGTCCTTATGTCCCAAATTTCTTCTAGTTCGTGGCGTATGCTAAGTAGCATCAACTTGCTTATTTTCAAACCTCCACAAACTGTTTGAAGGCTTGAAAGTTGTCCAAGAAGAATTGAAACATTATATCTTTTTGTTATTGTTCATCGACTTGATGTTTTAGCAATTTGTTGGATAAGTTCATGAGCAGTAGGCTCATGAATTGTCTCAATATCTCAGCTATTAGCTCTCTTTTTGTTGTTGTTATTGTTCTTCATGATTTCTAATGATGTTTGAATGACTTTTGTTTGGAAAAAAGATCATAGAATCACACCAAAAATGAAAATAACAAAAGAAATCAAATAGGCAATTTGTTTGATTCCTATAGTTAGCGTCACTTGATGAGAGCTAAATTAGAGAAAGAAAGTAGTGAAAGAATGAGTTTGTATTAATAAGGGTTTAATGTATTCATTTGGGGGGTGAACCCCTTCATATAAACATCGACTAGGTGTGTGGTCAAGGATTTGAATCCCCTGGTTGACAGGCCTTACATTATGAACTTGCCTTAATAGGTAGATTTACAGTTTTACCCCACATTAATAAACTATAAGTTACATGCCACGTGGGCTAATGCCATCGAGGGATTATTCCTTGTATCCTTACCCTTAGTAACATATTAATGGACACATTGTTATTAGTTGAGAAATTTTAATGTAATAAAATAATTTAGTCACTTTGAATTATCTTTATAGTTTGTACAGTATAAGATTGATGCAATTTAATACTTTTCTTAATTCTTGTCCACTAACTAAAACGACAATTAAAATAAAACGGATAAAGTATTTTACAGACATTTAAATTATAACGAAATGGTTACTTAATGGTAGCTTAATAAAATTTTCCATTTGGGAAAATTAGGAGTTTCAATTTTGACATGTTTTAATTGATTTGTTTTTGCAGTCTGTACCATTGTACCTCTCTGAAATGGCACCATACAAGTATAGAGGAGCATTGAACAGTGGGTTTCAATTATCCATCACAATTGGTATCCTAGTAGCCAGTGTGTTGAATTACTTTTTTGCTAAAATTAAAGGTGGATCGAGGGGATGGCGTCTAAGTTTAGGTGGTGCTATGGTACCTGCCCTCATTATCTCGATCGGATCGTTCCTCCTCCCGGAGACACCAAATTCAATGACCGAACGAGGCAAAAAAAATGAAGCAAAATCAATGCTTAAAAGAATAAGGGGTTTAGAAAATGTTGATGAGGAGTTCAATGATTTGGTTGCAGCTAGTGAGGCCTGTAGACAAGTGGAACATCCTTGGAGAAATCTCTTGCAAAGGAAGTATAGGCCTCATCTTACAATGGCTATTATGATTCCATTCTTTCAACAATTTACTGGGATTAATGTGATTATGTTCTATGCTCCTGTTCTTTTCCACACCCTCGGATACGGAAGCGATTCTTCGCTTATGACTCCTGTCATTATTGGTGTTGCTAATGTTGTTGCAACTGCTGTTTCAATTTATAGAGTGGATAAATGGGGAAGGAGAATGTTCTTCCTTGAAGGTGGTGCACAAATGCTCGTCTGTCAGGTAATTTTACAAAAAAAAATAAAAAACACACGCGTTGGAGTTGTGACGAAAAAAAAAAGGCGATGAAAAACCCATAAATGAAAAGTTGTCGTTAAATGCTTCGTTGCAAAATTGGTGGCAAAATTCGGTATTAGTTTATTTTGGCACAGAAATGGTTTTTGACTTTTGATTTTGCTGAATTTTGCAGATTGTTGTTGCAATTTGCATAGGGGTGAAATTTGGTATAAATGGCAATCCTGATGAATTACCAAAGTGGTATGCGATTGTGGTGCTTGTGTTTATATACCTATATGTTGTTGGATTTGCTTGGTCTTGGGGTCCCCTAGGATGGTTGGTGCCTAGTGAGATCTTCCCTCTAGAAATTAGGTCAGCTGCCCAAAGTATTAACGTTTCAGTGAACATGCTTTTCACCTTCCTTTTGGCCCAATTGTTTTTAAATATGCTTTGCCACTTGAAATTTGGATTGTTTCTTTTCTTTGGGTTTTTTGTCTTGGTGATGACCGTTTTCATATACTTGCGCTTCCTGCCCGAGACCAAGAATATTCCAATTGAAGAGATGAGTATGGTGTGGAAACAACATTGGTTCTGGTCTAAATACGTGACAGATGTTGATTATCCAAATAGAATTGCAAACGATGTGGAATAGGAGCCAACCAAGAAAGTATGAAAATGCAAATGAATTACTATACTACTAATTAGGGAGGAGGATGAAGATGGTGTATTTTTATTCTTAGGACATAGTATAATGAATATTGTTGTCTTTTGTATAATTTTATAGATAAGCAATGATGTTTTGTTGTTTTAATATGGTAGTAACAGTTTCTGTTGATTTCAATTCCCAAACATCAAGAAGTTATACACACACACACACACACACACACACACACACACACACACACACATATACATATACACATATATGTATATGTTTCTTGAGTTATAAAAAATCTTCTCACCAGCATTTGTGCATCTGATTTCCTTCATACCCTCATGAATTTAATTGATTACCTCCAAATTTATAGGAATTATATTTACCAAATAATTTAAAAGTGATTTTATCATTTAAAAATATTTTTTTAACAAAAATACCACACAAGAATATTAATTACCGTATAAAGGCCTTATATTATCAAAATATCGTAAGTTGCATTTTCGCTGCCTTCAATTCTCATGCTTAGTGTACATTTGCCTCTTATTGCTCCTCAATTCTCATGTTTAGTGTACATTCGACTCTTGTTGCCTTGACAAATAACTAACCTACCTACGCTCATCTTGAAAAAACCCTTACTTTTTTTTTGGTGGGGTGGGGGGACCTGTGGGGACCCCACAATTTCTTCCTTTGCATTTATGTTTCAAGCACAATACAGCACACGAAGTGCGTGTGTAATAGGCCTGTCAATGGGTCGGGTCTAGATCCGGACCCGACCCGATCCGGACCCGTTTATCCGGGTTTGGATCCTACGATTCTATTACTACGATCCGATCCGATTTATTATAATAAGGGTCGATCCCGATCTTGGTGTTTCAATTGATTAAGATCCTGATCCGATTAGAGACAGGATCCGGACGGGTCTCTAAAAAGTATACCTGTCTCTTATATATGTCTATATACATATATGTTGTGTAAATTGCCCATGTAATTTATATTTAATATAAAATACATGCATAAATATTAATTGCGAACTCAATACTTTTGTATAATTAAAAAAAAAAAGAAAATTTGATAAATTGTAATAGTTTTACATATAATTTTTAAAAAAATTATTAAGACCCGGACCCGGATCCGACAAGACCCGACGGATCCGGATCCGGATATACTTTGGAAACCCGTCCGGATCCGGATCCGGGACTAGTAATATTAAACGGATCCGGGTCTGGATATGCCAAATCAACGGATCCGATTCTTTACAGCCCTAGATTATTAATAGCTGCTAGGTTACAACTAATGGGAAGGTAAGGGAGATTTTTAGGTGGATCGAATCCATACAATAGTATTTGGATCTCTTGGTTCTGAATCAGTCACACACTCAATTGAGTGATATGACTGATTCAACAAGATTCATCCAGGAATTTTTCAGAAGCCATTACGTCACTGAAGCTCACCAGCATGTTGAACTATTCATAGAAGGCATTTGAAAAAAAAAAAAAATTATTATTGATCTGCCCCTCAACTTACTAATAAAATTTAGAGGAAAAATACTCGAGGATATATTTGAGTATGCCACCACTCTGGCTCACAAAGTGGGCTCATGAAAGATATGCGCAAGTTCTATCATATATTTTTAAAGGGATTAAAACAATTTTGTAGAATCACAAGCCGTATTAGGACTCTTAACAACAGACAAAAATGGCGTATTAGGACTTTCGTTCTTTATGTTGCGTTTACATGTATTATATCAATTTCATTTAAAAATAAACTCTAAGAAAGAAAACTGACGGTTTTGATTCTATTAAATTGTTTTTGTCAAAATATAAATATTCAATATCAGTTAGTTAATACATCATGAACTCATTAATAAGATTTGTGAGTTACTCCATTCGTTATCAAATAATTTGAAGAAATGAAAATTCATATTTTTTAATATGATATTAGAGTTAACTTCAAGTTTTATATGTCATTCACACGTGTGTAGTCTACATAATGATTTCCGGTCTATGTTCAATTAGCCCCTTTCAACAGATTGCCTTACGATCCCAATAATTTATTTATGGGTAATCAAGGGGGAAAAAAAAAAGAAAAGAAGGAAAGAGGAAAAAAAAAAGGACAACAGCTGGATACTTGATTTTTTTCCTCTTTCAATTGGATAGAGGAAAGAGTCATTTTTATTTTTATTTTTGTTTAACTTACACATCTAAAAAAAAAAAAAAACTATCACTACTGTCTTTTTTGAGCAATTTTATGTCATTCAGGAGCAACTACTGGGCCAGTAGTTGCTCCTCAACTAATGGGAGCCTTCCATTTGGAGTGGAGGGCCCATATTTTTGAAAAACAAGAGGGTCACCGGATTTAGAAAAATGGGCCCTCATTCCAAATGGCAGGCTCCTATTAGTTGAAGAGCAACTACTGGACATGTACAGTAGTTGCTACCGATCAAAATAAAAATTCTCCTCTTTTCTCCCTTGATTTTGGTGTTTCTTTATTGAGTTTAAATTTTTAAAAAGAAACTATCACTGCTCTTTTTCTTTAACTTAAAAACTTAAAATGAATTTGTAACTATCATGAATCTTTGTAATTAATTAAAAATTACTTACATGATTTCCAAAATAATTTTAAAATATTCTTACTATTGCCTAAATGACATGAAGTTGATTTTTAGAAAAATAGGCCGTGAATAATTTTTTTTCTATTAAACACACATAAGATGTACCTTTTATCACTAGTTATTATTATTTTCAATAAGTCCAAATTACTTTTTCCTGACAAACAACAATGTTGATCCGAGATCGTCATTGGAAGCAAAAGGGGAATGGTTAAATTAAGTAGTAATTGTAGTGTACACTCCTAAACTATGATAATTTTGTACTTTACATTCCAAAATATCAATTTTAACAATCAACCACCTCTAATTTCTAATTTTTAGCACATTACATGAACTTTATTAATGACCCATATATGTCTTCAGTATTTTACACAAATTCCCAAAATATTCTTATGAACTGAAGAAGTTAGTTGCATAATCACGGAAACATAAATACGCACACAAGGCACAAATTTACGACTGTAGTTGTGTGCATTTTTTTTCAAAAAAAAAAAAAATCCACTGCTCCCCTACCATTTAGTGACTCGAACCTTTGATCAATAAGTTATAAGAGAAGAGCCTTATTACTTACGTTTCACTTTAATTGTCTGCTTATGTGGGTTTATGTATGTGTGAATATGAGAGTAAAACTGAGGTAATAATGGTATTTTAAAAAGTTAGGTAAAATTATGAGGATATACAAGCCATTAAATGTGTATCATTGGTGAAATGTACTAAAAATTAAAAGTTAGAGGTGGTTAATTACTAAAATGGATACTTTGGGGTGTAAAGTGCAAAAGCTTCATAGTTTAGGGGCGCAAACTGTAATTAATTCTTAAATTAATTTGGTCGTATCTTATTCATGAATTCAGCAAATTTGTTTATCATACTACAAGGGCTATGGTTATAAATGCAATTGGATAACGTTTTATCCTTAACAAATACTAGTACCAAAGCAGGAAATTGGACAGTCATTTTAGTCACGGTTTTTGCAAATACTAACTGAAAAGATGGATCACATGATTCCCTATTATAGAATTCACAAATTGAAAACACCTTTGCCTTTTGCACCAAACTTTTTCATTTGGATGGATAAAGATCAATTAATAAGATCAAGTAGTTGTGTGGTTTGTTCTTGTTCACGATTAATCAGAAAAATCTAGCATATTCTCACAAAGTGTGGGGGCAAGTGGTAATGAACGACTCCTTTTCTTTTGATTTTTTCATTTCCCAGGGATAATTCTTTATATGGACTTGAACAAATCACATATCAAACAATATAAGATTTCAAGCTCTTTTAAAACATATAAATCTTTAACACCTATGGCAATAACTTACTTTTTTAGGCATATTAATTTACGGGCTGATAAAGCATATTGGTGTAATGATAACTTATAAGTTGTTTTTTAAAGAATCGTTAAGTTAAATCTCAGCATTTAGAAGTAAATAACTGTTGAAATTTGTACTCTTTGAAAACAAAATTCGAAGTTTTTTCTTTCTTTTTGGACCATCAATCATGTAGATTTGTTCCCCGGATAAAGCTTTTATAAAGCCACATCAAAAGATAAAATTTGCATAACGTTATAGTGCTTGGCTTTTTAGCTACTTTGCTAGTTTGCTCCAAGATTAAACTTTTACATGAAGGAGGATTAGGACCACGATGTTGATTGTTAAATACGATTGCTACAATCTTGGCTATAAAAATTTCATATCCCCTCAGGAAAAAAAAAGAAGGAAAAATGATCTAATAGTTTCTCACATTTGATGTTTGTACTTATTTAGTCTCTCACATTTAAAATGATATATTTTAGACCTTCATAAAATCAAAACGTACTATGTTGCTCCTTTGACAATTACGAACATATTTTGTGTTGCAATAATCACGTGTTGATGCCAATTTTTTATTAAGTACAAAGTTAAAGTGTAGAATACTCCAATGCTAAGGTGTGACATCGCGTATTACTCACGTTCAAGAAAAAGAGTGGGGTTTTGTCCTTTGGAGTAGGTTCTGACGCTTAAATCAGTATTTAGACCAAAGAGTGAATTCGATAAGAATACAGAACTTTTGTAATTCGAAAAAGGAATTTATGAACCTGACCTGTCATTTCAATATTTATATATGAGGTTATTGGGTCATATCAATCCGTGGTCAAATATTTAATACTTCATCCATTTGGACCTATTTAAAACATAAGGGTAAAATTACTAAAATACCTTTGGTGAACCTGGATCCAGAGCCATGTGTATTATCTTTAGTAGGCATATTATTTTGGCATCATCAACATGTGTATTATATGTAACATATTTAAGGGCAAAATTGACAATACATAACTTTAAACAATAAATTTTCCTTAAAAAAAAGATGGAGTTATTAGAGTCAAGGTGGAGACAAAAAAGCAGCGAAGGAAAGGGAATAGGGGTTGTAATGGTAGGTGAGAAGTTCGGAGTGGTGGTTGAAGACGTTTCAGGTAGTGTCCTTTAGTATTTGAAAATTTATTGTCAATTTTACTTATGAAAAATATAACATTTGGTACATATGTGAGTATTTCAACTCAAAATATGATTGTAATTGTGTCGAGAGACCAAAGTGGCGCATTTTAAATTTGTGAGTGACTAAAAACGTACAAATATAAAATGTGAGAGACTATTAAAATTATTTTCTTTGAAAAAAAAAAAACACAAAAAGAACCTTTTCTACTTTCTGTATCTCAGTGTATATGTAGAAAATTAAGGACACAATTGTACAAAGGAGATTTGATTGGATGAGGATCAGCTTCTTTAACTTATAAGTGGGTTGGTACTTGATGCTGCATTGGATATTTGTGCTAGAATGAAGAGAATCTTGCATATAAGGTCGAAGCAAAGCTAAAAGTAAAATAAGGTTTTGAATAAAAAATAAATAAAAGAAAATAAGATGGATAATTAGGCAAAAATAAAATTGCAAAATAAATAAGTGTGAAAAATTTTCTTGCACATCTAGTCATCTAGATAATGAATAAAGTCACATTATAATTGTTTATATCCTCACTTGTATCACACACAGAACTTTACTATATCAATAGTGAATAGATATTCGAATTTCATTGCCTTGTAACAAACTGATTAAGCAAATTAATGTACTATAGTAATTTTTTAATAGGATGTATATGAGATAAAAAAGTGATTAAAAAATATGTATGAAATAATTTTAGAATATTATTTAAAAAATAATAGGAAAAAAAAAGAACCATCGAATAATAGAATGTAAAAGTTTGAAAAGGTAATGTGGAAATAAATAATAATAATTAGGGTGTAATTGGTGTTTAACTATCCAAATTTTAAGTAAGAAAATAAATACGTGTTCGTCGTTCTCTAAAAAAATCATATTACTATTACGTACTACTCTAACTCCATGTTTGATGTGCAAGAATGACCTGGATTGCAAATGTCATTATCCAACTAAAATGTGTTTCAATTCGAAATAGACAATAATCCTCATTCTCATTATATATATGGTGACTAAAGACAAAATAGAATGGATATTCTTTTTTAAATATTTGATATAATAATTTTTATGTGTCAGAATAGAAAGAATTTTATATTAATTTGACTTACATACCCTTGATTTTTTAGAAATATAAAAAAATTTTATTTTATTGTTTTAATTCATGTTATTAACATTTCTATGGGTATAAGAAACTTTTAATATTTTGTGTTAAGGATACAAATTTTAAAAAGTACATAGTTTTTTTTTTTTTTTGCATTTAAATACATATTAATTAGTGAAATTTAGCTCATTTAATAATCCTATACTTATTTTAAAAAGTTTATATTTATTACAATCTTATTTAAAAAGGTTTATATTCATTACAATGAGATACTATGCAATATATATATATATATCTATATATATATATATATATATCTATATATATATATATATATGTAAATAAAATTAGATTTTCAAATTTCAAAATGAGAAGATAAAATTGACATCACACAATTTTCTCTTTTCAAGTTAGAGTGGAATGAGCTTTCTTCAAATCTTTTTAAAGAATAAGCTTTCCAGGCTGCTTGATTTATACTCTAAATTAGAATTGAAAATTTGATATGGGTATTGAGCCACTAGAATCATTCTAATAACTGTTGCTTGATTCACATAATTTTAAAATTGGTATCAAAGATAATACTTTCCTTTAATAACCAACCTTGATTGATTAGAATCCATCCCAGCCTCACCAGAGCCACCATCATAACTCCCAAATCTTCAAATCTTAATGCAAAAGGCAAATAACACCATTTTATTTCCAAATTAGATCTTCAAATTTTCAGTGTAAAAGGTAAATAACACCAATTGATTCCAGATCGGCTTTCATACACATCTAAAAGGAGTCCAAAGGCCTTGGCCATATTCATGGTCCTCTGATCAAATTTGATACCAGATTGGTTGGCGGCCTGATTAGCGGTAGACAGAGAAGAACAAAAAAATTAAAAAGAAGAAGATGATGATGATGACGTAACAGAGGTTGTTTCAATGATAGTGAGGGAGATCGATCTAGGCCACTATGGAGTCTGTTCAACGACGGCGAGAGATATCGATTGAGGGCAACAACAACGAGGAATCAATAGCGAAGGAAGGGGAGAGATGTTAGAGGCCATGAGAGAGGTAGGAAGCAGACGGAAGGCAATGGGAATGGGGATTGGAGGAGGATGGCAGGGAGAATTGGAGAAGAGAAAAGATAAATTTTTCTTTTTTTTCCTTTTTCTTTTATTCATCACTATTGGGTATCAGATGAGGGCTTTGTCAAAACCCACCAATTTGTTCAGGATTGAAAAATGTCATGTTTTTAGGATTGATTGTGAAAAACTCATTCCTATAATATTAACCCAAGTAATATAAATAACTTTCATTTCGATTCTCGATTCTGATACCTACTAACCAAGTGTTAGCACCCTTGGCACGATTTTCACCCATCGGCTAGGCCGCTTCATGCATGCATGGCCCGAACGGCCTGCATGTCTGCTAGGCAGACTGCCTATCGACAAGGCAGTATACAAGATTGGCAAACGGATGTGGACCGACTTGAGCCGTTTGCGAGCTAAGTGTTCCTAAACTATGCCTTGGTGTTTTGGAAGTCCTTAGGGAAATTTTGGCATCATTTGGACTAGCTTTGATGGGGTCTTGAGTGACCTGAATGGCTTTACTGATTTTCAATAAATTGCTGTCAACTGCTGCCACTTGGAATTTTTTTTCCAAACCTTATATAGGGAAGGTAAGCTCACTCCACTTCCTGGGTGCCCGGTGGGCTGAGCAACCCGTGGGCATTACTAGGAACCTTTTCCCATGTCCTATGAGTGCTAAGCGTGGTCATGTGGCTTCGGGACAGATGTTGGCCAACGTTGGCTTTGTGGTAGCCCACGAGCACGAACGAGTGGGGTAAACGTTGGCAAACGGGCAGTGGCATGAACGGACCCGTGCACACATGCACACGAGTTGGGTCATAGCTTGTGGCACATTCTTGGGAATTGTTGGGAGCCCAAGTGAAACCTTGTGGGTGGCAAGGCTGGTCGCCAAAAGAGTTGGCCGAGGAACGTAGGCAACGAGCTGCCTACGTGCTGGACAGTTGCGGGAAACAGTTAGGCAGCGTGCACGTCGGGCAAGTGCTCCCTTACGGGAGCTAGCAATCAGTGGAAGTTGACTTCTTGTGGCTGGGTGAGACTACTTGGCCGAGCTGGTTGGCTGCATGTGCGAGGAATTGGTTGGGAATGCTGGCAGTACGTGGAGAAGTGCTTAATGGGCGGTTATGGGCAGATACAGACAGTTACCACCTTCTGAGGCATGGGCATGCCATGTGTGCTGCTAGTTGGCCAGACAGCCTAGTTGTAGGTGTTTTACTTGTCCAGTAAAGTTAGGCGGTTGGGTTTGTCAACCGCATTTCTCTATAAAAATGTGATAGTCAAAGACTTGGCAAGCCATTCATTGTAGGATTTAAGCCAAGAGTGTTCTGAGTAACATACTACCCATTCGTAAAAATACCGGTGGTAAGCTTTTGACGAAATAAAAGTGTTACAAAGGTTGACTTTGGACTATAATTTGCTTGTGTGCTATTTACTTTCGTTTGGTTGTGTTTTGCTCTTGTGTGTTGCCTAAATTTCGTGCTTGTGTGTTAGTGAGTGCTTATGTGTGCAACAGTCGCTATAAACGATTGAAAACGAAACACGAGTATTGAACGGGTTGGCTGACCAAAGTTTGTTGGGTTAAATTTTGGTGCCATCACAGGTTTCTTCTTCCGCCTTGGCACGTCGGGTTCGTGTCAAGTAGAAGTTTTGTGACACCAAGCACCCTTAGATTTGGAATACTATATCTAGTGGAATGAAGTTTGTAACTTAAAAATATCATACCAATCAAAAAAGAAAAAAGAAAAGTTGGAATAGTTTTCTATTTCAAGCCAGTCTAGTGTTGAACTCCAGTTATGATAATCATGTTTTGATGATGACCAAATCATACTAATGGTTTGTCACAAACAAGTGTGTAGAAAAACAGGAAGGATCGGATGAAAATGATCATCCGAACACAATCAAGAAAAATAACCAAAAGTTGAAGAAGTACTTTCGGACGATGACGTCGAAGAAAGAGATCGGACGCAAGGCGTCCAAAAGGCTCGAAATGAAGTAATTTTTCTGTTAGAGCTGTAGGACGCATATGACCGTCCGAGACACTGTTCATCAAGCTGTATGACGCATATAACCGTCTGAAACACTGTTCATCAAGCTGTAGGACGCATGAACGGACGTCCGAACCCACCGTCCGAACCCCTAACAGCTAGTTTTTTTACCGTTAGAGCTCAAATTTCAACACATCTTTCATCTATAAATAGCCCAAGGACTTCCAAATGATAAGAGAAACTACAACATTCAATACAAACACTTGTAAGAGCTATTTGGGGAGAAATAGGCTAAAATATTGTGGGTTGTATTGGTTTGAGTAGTATAGTTCTCTTGGCTCAACTAGTGGGAATTAGTGTGAACAAGAGTTGTAAACTAGTGAGTGATCTTCAACTATAAGAGTGGAGGGATAACAAGTGTACAAAAGTGAGGTTGTAGTGTAAAACCCTTTAGCTCAACTAGAGGAACTTAGTTTGTGCAAGGGTGAGCCTACTTTGTGTACAAGAAGGTTATTGCCTCACCTTCTTTGAAGAGGCACTACTAGTGGATGTACTCCAAGCTTGAGAAGTTTGGGAATTTGGTTTGATATTCTATATCTCAATCTTATATTTGTTCTTCAAACTTTGATTGTTAAATATTTATCTTTGATCATTTGTGCTTAAGTATTCATTTGTTGCACAAAGTTTGTATTTTCATTAAGCACTTCAAAAGGTTTATTTTTTGAGACAACCTAATTCACCCCCCCCTCTTAGGTTGCTTTGGGGCCAACATCTAGTATATCAAACGTGGGGTAAAGGAAAAGGGATTGAGTACTATAAAAATAGGGTTGAAACTTAAATCCTATCCTGTTGTAGGTGAAGATTGATTTCAACACTTTTAGCCAACCCTTGTGCTTGAAATATGGGGGAATTCTATAGTTTCTTTTAGGGAGTCATTCTCTTGGTTTTAAAAGCTTGTGCAATACAAGTTTTTAAAACATATGGTGTTGTACTATACAATCATTTAAAGTACAAAAGAATAGTTTTCTAAAAGAGACCGTAGAATTTTGCTAATGATAGTTTGAAAAGTAATTCCAAATTGTTATTTTCTGCTATTTTCACTACATTTTATTTAAACCATGGAAAGATTATTAGTAATTCGATGGATATTTCATGAATTTTGGGCAAGGAACTTAAAAAATCTTTGTAACCCAAAATAAGAAAAAGCTTGATAATGATGTGGTTTACACTTGCAAAGAACGCAAACTGGCTAAAGCTTATCAGAACGGGAAATACTACTTAACATCCCATAAAGCATGAAATTATGAACTACCAGACATCAATGCTGGCCCAGTTGATCAATGTTCTGCAAAGTTGCAAACAAAATCCTGAGGCCCAACCCACATAATATTTCATCATTTTGCAGACTACAACATACTGCGATTGATGGATATATAATTCTTAGATAATTATTTAAAAAGTGACAAAAAGTAACAAAAGTAATTGATTTAACAAGAACATATCAACTCATCATCCTCATGATTTTAAAAACTTAGTGTGATTTCTTTTATTATTTCATGAATTCATTAACACATGATTATTTTAAGTACTTGGTGTGGTTTCTTTTATTATTTTGGAAATCTGTTATTTAAAATCATATTGAAAACTATTAAAACCCTTAACTCTTGTAGTTTAGTACTGATATCGGACCATCTGCACTTTCAAAAATTTAAATAGTGATCCGGGTAAGAGCCTGGCTTCACTTTTCCTCCTCGGGGCAATAGCTACTAGGGCAGCCACCCACTGTAGTCTTCTTAGGCGACGAGGTTTATCCTCTCAAACAGCGAGGGTTAGCTTCTAGGTTCAACTCCTACAAAACATGTGCATACAAGCAATTCAGTATACTTTCTCTAAAAGACTAAAAATGGATACGTTTGGGCCTCTTCCCGGAGTTCCTACATTATTTATGTATTATTATGATAAAATCAATTTAAATGCCCTCTTGGTATTATGATACATTTTAGTGGTCTATTATAACATTCTCGCTTGTTTTTTTTTCCTAGATAAGGGGATATAATAGTACATAGAAACCCAAATAAAAACAAATTAAAGGGCTTTATTGCCTTTTATTGTATTTGCCCGTTTTATTCGAAACATTACAATTATTTCTGTAGAGTGGTGGATGAGAATCGAACTTCATCCTTGGACAGAGAATTCGAATTACTGACCATGATTCATACTTGTCACTTGATACAAAAGAATTCAATGCAATTGCTTTCCAATATTTCAAACAACTCCATCTCGAAATTGCACTTTTAATAAGATTTATGAACTTATGAAATATTCTTAACTTTCTCTTGGTAAACACATTCCTCGGGCTCGAGGAGCAAGATAGAAGGAAAAATGATAGAAAGGAGTCTTGGACTTGAATCTCAACTTCTCTAAACCGCACCCAGCCACAACATAGCCCTCTGTATGCAACTGTCTCAACATACACATTAATCATACGTGCACGAATATTTATAGTTTATGAATATGTATTAACTCATAAACACAACATTAATACTTTGAATGTTTATAGTTTGTGAATATGTATTAACTCATGAACACAACATTAATACTTACCCATGGATGAATGTTCACAGTGGCGGAGATAGGCTGCCTCCATTGTCCCCACCAAAAATTACAAAAGTATATTAGAATTTTTAAAAATTTAAATTTTGGCCTCACTAATTTAAATAAATTCACTACAAGAAAATAGAGTTTTAGCCACCATGACAAGTCGTCACAAAAAATTAAGAAGCCGACACTAAAATACTTTAGAGATGACGATTCAGCTCGTCACAGCGCGTGGCAAAAGGCTCGATGCTAAAGCCATATAGTGACGACAATTCAAAGTCGACACTGAATTAGTGTTTTTAGAGACGACAAAATTTTGTCACAAAATAGTGACGAGTATACGTAGTCACAAAAGGCACTAAAAATGGTAACTAAATATGGCATGTCGTCACTAAATGCTATATTTTATAACGACATTTTGTGACGACCAAATGACAACACTAAGTATGTACTCGGTCAACGCATTTAGTGACAATATTTTGTGACAATTTGTGATGACGATGGAGTCACGAAATAAGCATTCGGTTATTATAATTAGTTACGACATTTGTGATGATATGAGACGAGTGACTAAATATGTGTTCGGTCAATACATTTAGTGACGACTAAAAGTAGTCACTAAATATGTGTTTGATCAACACATTTAGTGACGACTTTCTAAACTTTTTTGTGACAAGTGAAGTTGGTCACAAGTTTTTCAGACCTGTAAGCAATTTTCCTTGGAAATTTAATTACTAGCAATGTCAAAACCAAATAAACACATTGACATTTTACTAAAATCCAATTATAAAACTAAACTTATAACCTGCAAAATAGGATTTCATTGTCATAATCACAGTCCAACAACATAATGACAGTCCAACAGCATAAAATAGTGCCAAATAACTATAATATTCAAGTATTTATAAGTTCTAACACCTACTAAATTACAATATCCGTGTCTTCAAATATAACTAACATAAATTCAGCAGTACAAAAAAGCCAAACAAGGCCTCCAACATCAAAAGCATGGGCAAGAAAAAAGTTACACTTCTTCCCAAATAAGCCTGCTTGTCGGTAAGCTTCACTGCAAGATGAATCACAAGGAAAAAAGAAAATACGTTAATTAAAAAATTTATTAGGTCGATTAAAGTATGACAACTGGACTTATTAAACAAATACCAAATTCAATAAACATTTGTTGAATATGTTAAACATCTTGATAACAAATTCTTATTGTCAACTTAGTTATGAGTTCACAAAAATAAGCCTAATTTTTCTTCAATTGTCTTGTATACACAAGCATAATGACAAGCGCATAATGCTAAAAAGATATGCTGAATTACGGTTACTTTATCTAGCTATGGAAGAAAAGATGAAGGGATGAAACAAAAACTAAATAACAAGCAAGAATTCCAGTAAAGCTAATATATACACACACACATATACACAGGAGTTGAGAGTATAAATAAAACATATCCTAGCCACTATGACTTTTAAGCAAGATTCCTGACAACAAAAAGCACAAAAAAAACCCCAAAAACCACAATCAAATAACAGGCACGAATTCCAGTAAGGTTAATATATACACACACACACAAATCTTGCTTACATAAATACATACAGGAGTTGAGAAAGCATAAATAAAGCACATCCTAGCTACTAAATTAAGCAAGACTCTTGACGACACAAAAGCACAAAGAAACCACCCAAAAACCACTTTTGACAAGCCATGTTATGAAGCAAGCAAAATAAAAGAGTAGGTCATAATAAGATGGAAATTAGCAAACACCCTCAAAAGATTTAAGTTTCCTAAACTAAAAGCTCAATGAACACTTTCCTCATGGACTTAAATTAAGAGAGATCAAATGAAAAAGCAGTTTAGGGAAGGGAACCTAAAACACTGAAAAATGCATATGCCCACACATCCATCTTATGTCTCAAGGATACCAAGAGAGCATTTCAGCTTGAATCAACATAGCATTTTGTTGCATCGTATGTAGTCATCTAAGAGTTCTTTCACTAATCAAGAACAAAATTTCTTTAATTGACACTTTGTGAATATGTTATAGTGTTGATCCTTACTGATTATTTATTACTCCAAAATGAATTTCATTAAATATAAGAAGATTGAAGTCAATCTTTCCGGCATATGTTCATAAAGTTGGAGATCAACCTTATCAAACTCCAAGTCATTTTATTTCAATTCTACAGTTCTAGTCTATATGATTGCAAAAGTAAGATATTGGTATCTATAGCTCTTGTATACTTATATTAATTATTCCATAATTGAACTAAACAGTGCAAGACGTAACACTTGAATAATACACAATTTGGTGAACAAACACTGCAATCATATAGACTAACCTGTTCAATTAAGAAAATATCTCAACAAGTAATTAAAAAAAATTATACTCTTTTTAACACGAAAAGAAAGCACATCTCAGGTTCACATTACATTTGATACAGTTTCTTACCAGGACTCAGCTAAAAATTAGCTCCAAAAAGCATATGCAGACCATTAACATCTCACTCCCATACATAGTATCCCCAAAATCCAGCCTTTCTCTAGCTTTTATTCTATATTTTGCCTATTTTAAAGTACTCACTAAACTTCCAGCAGCCTATATCAACCAAACCAATCTTCAAATCACAAAATTCCTTTTGATATACCTTTAAAACAACATAATTTCTATTCTATCTCCCAGAAAATCAAACTCATAAAAACACTTTTTACTAAATAAATCAATTCATATTACATAACCAAAAGAAATGACTCACTGACGTTTTTATCTCCTTTAATTTTCCATTAATGAATGATAGTCTGTTGTACCAAAATATTGTGAGAATTTTTGTCGTCTATAAAAAGAATAATTTTTTGATAAATTTTGGTTGCCTATCATCTTATAACATTCTAGATGTGTATCATACACAATTCAAAAAATGTAAAAGCTAAATGGATGATAACTTACATTTTTTTTTGGATTGCATCGCAACTAATAGACCAACTTTCTCAAGAAGTGCATCCATCTTCGCATCGGTAGCCATTTGTTGGTCTTTGAGCTCTTTGATCAATTAGTTGCGATGCAATCCAAAAAAAAATGTAAGTTATCGTTCATTTAGCTTTTATTCCATTTTGTTTTGTTTTTGAACTGTCTCTTATACATCTCTAGAAGTGCAAGAAGATGCCCCTATGGAGATGACTGACCCCGGGAATGTCTAGGTATGGAGTTAAACCTGGAGACTAGCGACATCGCCAAAGACTGTCGAGATCAGAACTTTCCAATTTTTCCTATAGTGAAGGAAATACTTTAGTATGAGTCTTAACATGTTCGGCGATAACAATTGATCATGTAAGAATAACTCTAAGTACTCACCAATATTTCACTAGCCTTATCATTAACCATCTTGCCCTTCTTTTTTGAGAAATGAGCCATCCTATAAGCATCAATGGCAGAAACATCTTGGCCTTCAACCTTCCTCTGTGGCAATTTCAATACATATTTGTTAAGGCGAAAAACATATGAAAGAAGATTTCAACAAAATAAATCAAACCGTGTATACCTAGATGTGTATAAGAGACAGGTTTAGTGGCTGATTCTATTACAAAAAAAGTTCACTGGTTTTAAGTTACTGATTTCTTGCACTTTGATCCTTTTAAAATAAAAAAAACCAGATTTGAAAGGACATATACAAATAGAATTGTGTCATTACATAGCAACATGGTCATAACTTAAAACCAGTGAACTTTTTTTGTAATAGAATCAGCCACTAAACTAATTAAAAAACTTATTTTCATTCCAACACTTTGAAACAGAAACCAATTTTTGTATAAGTTCAATAACTTCAAAATTAATGAAGTCAAACATTCAATAAACAATAAAGACAAAAAATGCCACTTTCACATATTGATGGAAAATTATCACTAAAACATGTTTACATCTTTCCATGGACATCTTCATAAAATAACACAAAAAAACTTAACTAAATCCCTATCATCAACTCATGTTTTGTAGTAAAATAATCAATTACTTGCTAAAAATTTGGTATAATTATAAAGGTACTAAATAGCACTTACAATGTTAATTTGTGTAGAAGCTACTTGTCATGAATTCACAAGCTTTAGCAGTCCAAAGAGTTCCTCCAATAATGGGCATCATTATCTGTAATTAGTAAATATTCATCAGGAGGTTCAGGAAATATAATACCACAACACTTGCTAGAAAAACATTTTATTGCTTCTTTTGACATTTTAATTATATTGGACAACAAGATACACCATTTCCAAAATCTACAAGTCTATGCCAGAAATACACAGAATCATTTGCATGTGCTAGATTCTAAAGAGCTTCATTCTGAAGAGTTTCATTGTTATCTTGCATCAATGTAGAATAAGTGTCACTTTCTAATAATATCATGCACCATATTGTTCTGAATTTTGTCATGTGCAAAAAAAAGGCAGAGATATCCTATCTAGGAAAACCAATATATTGAACTTAATCATTCTTGAGAAAGAAAAAGCAAAAGAACAGGAAAGCAAATGCAAAAGTGTTGCAGTGTCATTTGACTGTCTGAACCTTATATGAGGCTCTGAAGTTATATTTTGTAAAAGTAATTTCTGCATGTTAAAATCTTCAGATTTGTATCACCTTGCACTTCTTTTGAGCTCAATTGTTGGATGATACATATCATTATGATAATTGTTGTACATTGTTTTGATTTTATCATCAGGACATTGATGAGTTGATGAAGGAGGTTCAAGAGGCTAGACGGATCAAAATGCTTCATCAGCCTAGTAAGGTTGTTAATTCTTTTTCCTTATACTTATCAATGTGTATCCTTTGCTGCATCTCCTTTTCTGTTTTAGTGTTTGTTTCGTTT
Source organism: Cinchona pubescens (assembly GCA_025175665.1). Lineage (NCBI taxonomy): Eukaryota > Viridiplantae > Streptophyta > Magnoliopsida > Gentianales > Rubiaceae > Cinchona > Cinchona pubescens. The sequence goes on from JANKKI010000321.1 coordinate 484,268, forward strand.
TAATAAATTCATGTTGCATACTGATTTGCTTTTCACTTAGCTGGGAAGAAAATAAGCACACCCTTGAATCTCTTATACACATCTAGATGTGTATAAGAGACAGGGAAACAAAATTCTCTCAATGTTCTTCTTGTAACTTCAACAAATATCGTGATGGTGTCCTACTTGTAACAATGAGACTTCAGTTGTGGAGGTGGCCAAGTAGCCCATTTCCCAAAAGGTGGTGACTAATTTTTATTTTAAGTTAGTTAACATGATCATTGAAGGCTGCTTTCTTTCTCTGTTGATGACATGGGGTGGAGTTTTGTTTGCATTTAAGTAGATAGTTCTTGCCATTTACAGCAAGATTCTCTCACCTCTTTCATTTCAATAGCTGCTCCATATTTCTTTGGGGTATATCTTCAAGGGCATGGCAATTCCCCTTTGGCTAGAAATTGATCTTTGTATTTGGTAAACAAATCATCCTTTTTTGGATCTTGTGGCTTGTGGTTTCCAGTTCCATACTTATTGTTAACAATAGGACTCATGAGTCATGACACAAATGTTGAATCAAAAAGGAAGATTGATGCACTTCTTGATGAAAGTTGAAACGGGGGATCTTGGCACAAAAAGGGAAATCCAAGAAAATTGTGCAAAATCATCTTGTGAAATGGTATCCGATTTATTCAAGGAAAAGAGCAACCACAAAACAATAGATGTGTATAAGAGACAGAAAAAAGCCCTCGCATTGCTACACATAATTGCTGTCTCTTATACACATCTAGATGTGTATAAGAGACAGGTTTAAGAGTTTCTGAATTTGTCCTTCATGTTTGTTCACTTAATTTTGGAAAGGATATTATTTCATCAGCATTTCTACTACTAATTCCTGCCAACTTCCACAGGTCATAAATTTATAACAGGTGATACTTACGTTTAGGCTCCAATTTTCTTTGACTCTCTAAGCATTCACTTCACTACAAAAGAGGTTTTGGTTTGCTTCATTTCTTTTGCACGGATGCATCTCAAAATGGCTTTGAGTGCTTGGATTCATAGATTCAAGATAAGGACATTTAAAAAGATAATTACGAATATGAACTCAAAAGGAGTTAATAAAGCTTCCTATAGTCACCACTTCTATCAGTAACTGTCGACATGTATTGGTAGGTAAAGCATCCTTGAGTTTAGCCCCAAAAGGGGGATGATATATGGATTGCTTTATAATACAATTTCTTGACCTTGAGAGCGAAAACTCTTAAACTGAAAATCTCAGTCACAAACTTGGGCACCCAACATCAGCCATTATTCCAGATTGTGAGAGTTTAATCGTTGAGGAATCAGACGTGTAGTACAATACACATTAAGAGAAGGCATGAGTAGATGATTTATTAGCTAAGATATGCTTTGACCTATTTATTTGTATTTTTTTGATGAACCTCCTTTTGGGGCTAGAACTCTTCAATGAGATGACTGTAGGGGGTAGCAGTCTGAAGATTTAGGTTGTACCCGAGGTAGAGCACTCAATGGGCTAAATGGCCCTATTTCGCCTTACCAACCCCAAGGAAACTCCGAATACAGGCCTAGATCGTTTGTAATTTAAGTCTTTATTTTCTGTTTATGTAATTTGAGTCTATAGAGTTGCAATAGGAGAGGGCAATACTTCAAATTGCATACCTAGCTACATTCTCTAGGACTTCTTGGACTAATTACATCAAGTTTCTCCAAATATTTGGTCCACATAAAGTTGAAATCATCATAGGGAAATCAAGATATTATCTGAAGTTGAATTTCATCCCTGCAGGGAATGAATGAATTTTGTCAACTTTATTTAACTCTCCTGTTTCGATTTTTTAAAAGTTTATGGTTAGCTATTGTCTAACAAACTGCATTTACAAAAGACATACATTTTGTGGTCAGACTTATTATATAATCTAGATGTGTTTATTTGCTCAAGCATTTTCTTATACACATCTAAATTGTATAAGAGACAGGTCAAGAGGTTGAGATGAACATGTATGAACTTGATGGTATCAAGCATTGGGTTCATATTTGCGGATATGTCCATGTTCGAAACAGTGCAGATTTCGAACCGGCGAATGTTCATTTCGTGGTATAGGTTAACATCTGAAGCTGGGAAGAAGGAACTTATTTCGTATCCTTAGTTTCATATGAACAGTGTCAAGGATGGAGTTTCATTGTTCATGGTATGCATTATGAACTGTTGAGCTGTCAGATGCTATAACTTTCCTCTATAAAGCCGCTACTTGTAGAAGCATTCTTCATCTCAATTATTTCAGGTTTCAATTGACAATCATGGCATGGTTGAAACCTCATTCTATGGCTAGATTTAACTTTCCAATTCTACAGGGGCCACCAAATCAGTTTATGCGCTCGAGCTTTTTGACGTTGGTAAGATTTTACAAGCTGAAGTAATAACCGATGGCATCTGACAGCTCAACAGTTCAATAATGAATACTGAAATAATTGAGATGAAGAATGCTTCTACAAGTAGCGGATGTGTATAAGAGACAGAAGTAAGTGATCCACAGGATCATACATTTCTTTGTACATTTCAAGCTTTCAAAGCAAGTGTGCAATATATTGATATTGGTCTTGTCTAACAGCTCCAAGATCCCCCGTTTCCTTTCATCCGCAAAGCTCAAAAAGCCTTTTTGTTTTTTAATCACCAAAATACACAGTTTTCTCTTTTTTATTAACAATATAAGACTTGAACAACAATTATATTCAAGGTTTAGAAACTGTAATAAAAAACTTTCTTCGATTTCACTCATTAAGATTTTATACCAAAATTTAAAACCTTAAATTTTCTCTTAAAATTGTATAAGCGTACCTCCAAGATTGAGATTACCCCAAAGAAATATGGAAAAAAATTATAAGACAAAATATTAGAAAGGTGAAAAGAGTGAAGGAGAGGGAAGAGAAGACTTACGTAGATCTTCTGAAAATTAATGAGAGAAGGAGACTTGTGAAGAATTTGGAATTTGGGGGAAGGGGAAAGTTGGGGCGGAAGAGGAGAAGGGCTTCTGAAAATTGGGAGAAAAAGAAAAATAAGATGGGAAGGATAAAGTTAAGGTGGAAGAAGAGAAGGGAAATTGGGGGAAAAAAAAAAGATGGGGAAGGATCTAGCATATTAGATATTTTATACGAAAATTTTGCTCTTATATTTTTAGCGGGTTAAGTTTAGCGCTATTTTTTTCAGAATTATTTTTTTAAAAGTTTCCTTTACGTTGTCGTTTAAATTATAATTTTCTAACTTTATTATGCACTTAATCATAAGTGCCTCATTAATTATTTTATTAAGGCATTCTTGTTACAGTGCTTCTATAGATATGTCATAATAAGGGTATTTTCTTGTAGTGATAGAAATAAATATCATGCATTAATTAAATTTTTAGGACAAAATTAGAATACTAGAGAGTCAAAGAAAATTATTAAACGTAAGTATCACATTATCTAAATTTATGAACCACCAAATTAAGCTTATATGGAAACCATATAAAGATAATAATATCTATAGACTTTTAATTGGGCTACCAAGTACCATATATAATTAGTTACATTATGTATCCTAATTTGTTATTTAATGTGTATAATATATATATATATATATATATATATATATATATATCTTAATGTGTTATCTACCCACTTGGGCTACAACATACTAACACAAGCCAACTAAATGGCATATTTATCTCATACATGCATACATTGGCATGTTATGTGGCAACAAATTGTTTGGGCTTTTTTATATATAGTTGGACTTTCGAATTAGAATTAATTTCCTTGATGGGTAAGCATCGACCAATAAGGTAGTGTAATTAATTTTTTTCACCTCATTTGGGCCATCATGTGATTGTCACAAAATATTAAGTAATATGTTTAATATTTAGTTGATTTAATGGGGCCATTATATTAGGGAAAAGGCAAAAAATTTTCCCCTTCAATTACAAATGTTGGATTAGAATTTACAGTAATAAAATTTATAATCTTTACAAATATATAACTTAAAAATATATATCATAAACAATATAATTTTTTATTATTTTTCTTTAACTCAATATTTATTTTATTATTTTCATTTAAAATAACACATCTAAATTCTTTAATTCCTATAATCCAAAATTAATATCTAAAAAAATAATTACACAAACTAACTAACTTTTTTCAACACAATCCAGCAAAACCCACATAGAAAAATTTTCAAACATTTACTTTCTATATATAAAGTCAGTATGATAACTAAAACCAATAACTAATACTAAAAATATCAATGATGAATAATCGTCACTAAATCCTAGAATACTAATCGAACTTCATCCTTGGACAGAGAATTCAAATTACTGACCGTGATTCATACTTGGATCACTTACTTTTCATTATTAATTATTGTTGTTGTCCCCAAATACAGATCCATTGACCGTCAAAGAGATTATCACAATCAATATTAGGATTAATAGAGTAGAAGTAATCGCTGGTCATTCCAAACTTCTGCATGAGATAGTCGCATGTGTCACCTTCTGGCAAGCTCAGTACCACATTACATGTCAGAATTGAATCTAACATAAAAGAGAAATTACTGCTCATTATATGCATATCAACAAGAAGAGAAAAATGCCATATTATTTATTAAAAAAAAATTACCTATCCTCCAGTGATTCAAATATATGACCAATAAAACATACGAGAAGTATCTTACCATCTAACATGTTCGTCGTTGTCAGAAAAATGCCATACTGTAGGTATCAATTGATTCATGATCTTAAGGACTTATTTTAAATCATTATATCATTTTGAGTGGTAATTAAGGAGGGAGAAGAAGTCGAGATTTGTTTGTATGACTGTAAGTTAAGATACATAATGTTCACGAGAAATCCACGAAATGTAATATATGTACTTAGTGTTAGAAAGTAAAAAAATAGATAACGCAATAGAATTTAAAATTTTACTTTCTTATCAAGGATCACCTTGATTAATTTATGCGTAGTACAAGAAAAGTATAGAGATTATACCTTAAAATTACAGTAAAATCTCCAATATATTTGGGACGTTGATCCACAAGCCGCACAAGTGGCTCGGCCTCTAATGGTATCCACACAGATAATTAAATCAGGAATCTTCACAAAATTGATTGACCCAAACTACGGAATGCTAGCTTCTAAATTATTTTCCCTTCTTTTCCAATCGTGACTTTCACGATTTTTGTCAAAAGAAATTTGACGGCTTTTCTTTTCTCTTTTGATGAACAAAGCCGTACTAGTACTATATCTTATATTAGTACTAGTCTTATATATCATATCATATATATATAAGTATTTACAGCTTTTCTAGCCGTCAATGTACTAGTAATATTTTAGTACTACTACTTTTAACCATATATACATATATATATATATATATATTATAATATAATATATTATATATATATCTATAATTTATCCCAATCAAATTGGGTTTAAGGAATTACAAATCCTAATCAGTTTAGGTCATGGGTATATGAATAATTATAAAACCATTAGAACTATTAATATGTCTTACAAATTAATTCCTAATATTTATAACTTATTACAGAGATTAAACTCAAAAGTTAATTTATCTCATAAATTAGCCCATAAGTATCTCATACTTATCAAATCATTTTAATCCTGAATTAATTATCCTTAAGTATTTGACCCTTTAGGTTCCGGATCACGTTGGCAATAAGTATAAATTATAATCCTAAATTAATTAGGATTAGATAAATTAAACACCTTAAATTTATCATTAATTCTCCAATTAATTAATTTACACTTATAGATCAAGATTGGCTTCTAGCAAAGCATCATGACTTACCCAAATGTTGAGATATGTCAAGTGGTTTGACATCACCCATACGTAATTAGTTCTCCTGTAATTATTATCCTTTCACCAACCTATATCCCGATTAATTCAAGAGTACAGATGTAATGCCAACTCTTATCGAATTAATCAAATTTACTTCTTTCCAAAATACAACTCACTTGAAATAGAATTTAAGACATTCTTAATTCTATTTCCACTTTGCACAAAGATTTTCGAATTGTATTTCAAGAAGTGGCTCTTCCATACTGGGATATACTCTCCTATTATAAGGAGTGGTGAATCATCTATTGGTCATAGCTTATCTTATCATGATTCGTATTATACCCGAACTCTACAGTATGTGCAACTCACTAAGAGTAATGACTAATAGAGTCAAAGAATAATAATCCACAGTCAAGATAAACTCAAGGACCATTACACTACTATCACAAAGAAATTAATCCAATGGCATTTAAATAATAATCCGAGTAGAATACTCTTAGCAGGTCAATCCGATGCACTTATTCTTAATAAGCATCCACATACACTTATGTGCTAATATACTAGTGTCATACACTATGATTAGGGATATACACGAATAAAATATAATTACATCATAACTCTTTATGATTTCACATATATATATATTTTATTTGAAAAATGCCATATTACAAAATATACATAAACATAAAAGTGTAATTTATCCCTAAAATAAATTGGCTTTAGGGCATACACTAACAAACTCCCACTATGTGCACTAAAGCCAATCATTCATGTGCTTAAAACCGAATCAGTTAACATGACTCTCATGTTTCTTCTGGGAAGGCTTTAGTGAATGGATCAGTAATGTTATCATCCATGGGGATCTTCTCTATCTTTACTTCATTTTTATCAATGATCTCTCTAATCACATGATAGCGACGTAAAACATGTGTAGATCACTGATAAGACCTGGGTTCCTTTACTTGTGCAATAGCTTTATTGTTATCACAATACAAGAGTATAGGATTACTAATGGAAGGAACCACTCCAAGTTCAGCCACAAATTTCTTGATCCAAACTGCCTCTTTTGCTACTTCTGAAGCTGCAATGTATTCGATTGCTGTAGAATCAGCCGTGGTGTCTTGTTTGGAACTTTTCCAACTGACCACACCACCATTAAGAGTAAATACTTATCCAGATTGCGACTTGCTATCATCCTTGTTAAATTGAAAGTTAGCATCTGTATATCCGTAAACTGTCAATTCTTGCCTACCATAGATCAGACTGTCTCTTAAAAATAAATCTTTAGTCCTTTTTAAGTACTTAAGAATATTCTTGACTACTATCCAATGACCACTCCCTGCGTTAGATTGAAATCTGCTCGTAACACTTAGAATATAGGAGACATCGAATTCTAGTACATAGCATAGCATACATTATACAACCTATAGCCGAAACATATGGGATTCTTTTCATGCTATATCTTTCGACATCTGTCTTAGGACACATGTCCTTAGAAAGGTACACACTATAAGACATTGGTAAGTAACCCTTCTTTGATTGATCCATGCTAAACCTCTTTATCACATTGTCTATGTACGTTGATTGAGTAAGACCAAACAACTTCTTGGATCTATCTCTATAAATCCTCATTCTCAAAATATAGGTTGCCTCTCCTAAATCTTTCATAGTAAAATTTCTGGACAACCATACCTTTACACTTTGAAGCATAGGTATGTCATGAAATATCAACAATATGTCATCCACATAAAGTATCAAGAAAATAATGGCGCTCTCATACTCACCATCTTGTATACACATAGTTCATTCTCATTTTTTATAAAATCAAACTCTTTAATTGTCTTATCAAAACGAATATGTCATCCACATAAATAGACATTTGTAGCTTGCATACTTTGTTAGGATCTGTGGATGTAAACCCTTCAGGTTGTATCATATACACATCTTCTTGCAAATTTCCATTAAGAAAAGCAGTTTTTACATCCATTTGCCAAATCTCATAATTATAATATGCATCTATCGCAAGTAAAATCCGTATAGATTTCAGCATTGCAACTGGTGAGAAAGTTTCATTAAAATCAACTCATTGTCTTTGTATATAACCTTTTTCCACCAATCGTGCCTTATAGGTAATCACATTACCATTCATGTCGGTCTTTCTATTCAAAACCCACTTGCACCCTATGGGTTTAATCCCTTCAAGTGGATCGACTAAGGTCCATACCTTATTGTCATACATGAAATTCATTTCAGTTTTATGGCTTCTAGCCATTGTAGTGCTTCTGAGAGTCCTTATTAGATAATACTTCTTCGTAAGATGTAGGTTTATCATTTGTAATGACTAATATATCATTGTGCCCACTTACAAGAAACTCATATTTCTTTGGAGTATGACGATCCTAGTAGTCCTACGAAAAGCTTGTGTATTATTAGCTTCATCCTCTATCACATCATCATGTGATTGAAGCTCTTGTTCCATTTGTTGATTCATACCATATTGTGTTTCTTGAACTTCTTCAAGATTTATTTTGCTCCCACTTGCCCTTTCAAGAATAAACACTTTTTTTAAAAAGACGACATGTTTTGAGACAAACACCTTTTGCTCCATGGGATTATAGAAATAGTATCCAAACGTCTCCTTTGGATACCCCACAAATAGGCATTTATCTAACTTAGGTTCAATTTTGTCAAATTCTACTCTCTTCACATAAGAAGGGCAGCTCCAAACCTTCAAGAATGAAAGTTTAGATTTCTTTCCAAACTATATCTCATACGGAGTAGACATCAACAACTTTTGATGGAACACGATTTAGTAAATGGAAGGCAGTATTAAGAGCATAGCCCCAAAATAATTTTGGGAGGTCTGCAAGACTCATCATTGATCGAACCATATCCAATAGAGTTCGATTACGTCTCTCAGATACACCGTTTAGCTGTGGTGTATAAGGAGGAGTCCATTGAGGTAGAATCCTATTCTCCTCAAGATAATGTTGAAACTTTTGGCTCAAATATTCCCCACCTCGATCGGAGAAGTATTTTAATACTTTTACCAAATTACTTTTCAACTTCATTCCCGAATTCTTTGAATTTTTCAAAGGCTTCAGACTTATACTTCATTAAGAATACATAACCATATCTAAAATGATCATCCGTAAAAGTAATGAAGTATGAAAAATCTCCTCTAGCATGAATTGACATAGGACCACAAACATCAGTATGTATTAGCCCAACAACTCACTAGATTTATCACCTTTTCCAGTAAAAGATGATTTGGTCATTTTTCAAGTACATAGATAAACAAGATTCACATATATCATATGATTCATAATCAAATGATCCCAAATAATCATTGTTATGTAATTTAGAAATGTGTTTCTCATTTATATGACCAAGTCTACAATGCCAAAGGAAAGATTGTTTCAAATTATCAATTTTGAACCTTTTTTATTTATGTTGAGAATTGGATTTTCCATGTCTAGAATGTAAATACCATTATTTAAAGTAACAGTTCCATACACGATGCCATCACGTGAAAAGAACAACATTTATTCTTTTGCATAATGACAAAACCATCAGTGTCTAAACACGAAATAGAAACAATATTTCTAATAAGAGATGGAACAAAATAACAGTTTTTAAGTTCTAAAACAATACCACTAGGCAAAGAAAGATAATAGTATCCCTACGGCTAATGCATCAACATTTGCTCCATGTCTCTTATACAGGTTTAGATCTGTATAAGAGACAACATTCTACTTCTCTTTAGTCCCTACATATTTTTACAAATATGAGAAGTTGATGTTGCCGGTATCTAATACCCAGGAATCCGATTTAGAAGTAGAAATATTGATCTCAATCATAAACATACCTAAAGTAGAACCTTCATTAAGTTTCTTCTGCTTCAATGTATCAGTATAGGCCTTGCAGTTCCTTTTCCAGTGCCCTTCGTTTCCACAATGGTAACAATTACCCTTGGCTTTATCCTTCTTGATCACATGTGTTGGTTGCAAACCCAGCAAGAAACTTTCACAAAATCAATCTTGGATTTCTTTTTATTCTTATTAGAAGAATCAACAATCATCACTTGTTTCCTTTCCTTTTTGATAGTTGCCTCAGTAGTTTTTAGCATATTCAACAGTTCAATGAGAGTTGTGGATAATTTATTCATATTGTAATTCATCACGAATTGTGAAAAGTTATCAGGCAGAGATTGCAAAATTAAGTCAATATTTAACTCATTATTTTGCTTAAATCCCAATCGTTCTAATTTTTTAATTAGTCCGATCATCTTCAGTACATGAATTGTTACTGAAGTAAACAAAGTATGCAAGAATATGTTGATCAAGAACATAGCCAAATTTCTGATGCTTAAGAACAATTCTCAAGTTACGATGTCAGTCCAAAAAATTTGGCCCAATGAGTTTGTTATCATATAAAATGGGACATAAATTGACGTTATTACTCATATTCTACAACACATAAATAAAAATAGTATAAGTATTTGTTATTTATGCATAAACAAAACCAAAATATAATATGGACTTTCTTTTAATTTGGCTTTACTCCCACTATTTAAATTCAAATCAATAACCCTCACATATTGATTTTGGGAGCTATCACATAACCCTTAGTAGGCTAGGATCCCATCTAATTATTTTGATCTTGGGTGTACCCAACAAACCAAAATAATTTCTAAAGGTAGGTAACTCTTACCAATTACAACTCTTTGTAATTCCTAGATTGTTAGGAATTTACTGCTCATTATATGCACATCAACAAAAAGAGAAAAATGCCATATTATTTATTAAAAAAAATCATCTATCCTCTAGTGATTCAAACATATGACCAATAAAACATACGAGAAGCATCTTACCATCTTACCATTTAACATGTTCGTCGTTGTCAGAAAAATGCCATACTGTTGGTATCAATTGATTCATGATCTTAAGGACTATTTTTAAATCATTGTATCATTTTGAGTGGTAATTAAGGAGGGAGAAGAAGTCGAGATTTGTTTGTATGATTGTAAGTTAAGATACATAATGTTCACGAGAAATCCACGAAATGTAATATATGTACTTAGTACTACTCTGGTTAAAATGAAATAAATTAATGCACGTTATGTCCTTTACTATTTATACATTCAATGCATTTATACAATGTGACAGATACAAAATGACAAAGAAAGTCATGGTGTGTCATTAGATCCAAAAAAGAAGGAAAGAAGCTCATTGAGGATCTAAATCCGAGAGTCATGATTTGATAAAATCTTACCACGTGGACTAGTTTTGAAAAATAGTTTTGAATTGTGACTTTGTAAAATATTTTTCTTATAGTTTCTACTAGTATATTATAGGACTGTTGGAGGAGAAAATTTAGTAGGATTTTTAAAAAAAAATGATAATTAGTACTTCTCTTACAAGGGATAAATTATATAATAATCCCCTTAAAAAGGAAACTTTATACCACAAATTAAATAAGAAAAGGAATACATGTGTACCTGAAAGGGTAAATGACCATGGTCGTCTCTCAATTTTGGATGTAGATCCTATTTCATCTCCTAAATTAAAAGAGATCCTATTTAGTTTCTAAAATTACACATTTGATCCTCCTATGTTCCTATGAAAATTTTCATATAAATAGTTGTAACTAACAAATATTAGCACACGCAATTTACGTTACATCTATAAGGTCTTTTAATGAAGCACGCAAGATATTTTCTCCTATTTCACTAAAAGCACTTTTCCAAGTCGCGTAAATCAAGCATGCTAACATCTATTAGTTGACAGAAATTTGGATGGTACCTTAATAGGATAAAAAAAATGTGTAACCCTAGGGACGAAATAGGTATTTTTCTTTAGAGATGAAATAATAATAGTTTCTTTACAATGAGCCTCATTTTATATTAAATTTATTTTGTAAGAAACAAATTAATCTTTTAAGCTAAAACTATAGCAAGCCTTCAAAAAATTTAGTTCTATACTTCGAACACAATGGTGAGGCTATGCCTATGGCTAGGCATGAGAAATATTAAAGGGAAGTTATGCTAAACTGACCACGAATTGCCGATGGTTTCGGTTTCATCTCATCCATTGCGAACGATAAAATTGGACATTATCAAACTCAGGCAAAAAACAGTGATAATCCTCAAATGTAAGAACTTGTGAGTTAGCAGCCATGTTTCTACGTACCCTCTTAGTAAATCTCAAAACTAATGTCATATATTAGCTATACATGTTGTCTGTATTTATAGAGGACGAGATCAATTTTGATGTGACCATGTAAAACAACAATGCACAAAAGATATTCAGCAACTCGCAACACCATGCATTTAAAACGTGGAAGATTAACTTTTTTTTTTTGGGTGAACAATATATGAGAGGTTATTTCTAGGGCATTTCGAATTTTTCAAGGTTATAATCTGACCATTTGCTATACTTTTCTGTCTTTTTCTACATGTACTTGTGGGATAAAACTTCAGCATCAAACAAACTAGAAGAATATATTTTGATGATTCTAAGAATTTTTGGTTTTTAATACACATTTCGTCGATAATATTAGAGAGGATTTTAATGTATTGGTAATATAAATTATTTTTTTCAAACTATTTTTCTCCAATTCTTAGGAGATGTTTGGTTTACAAGTATGAGGGGAAGGAATAGGAATTGTCAAAATTAATGATACGTATATGTTATTTGGTTAATCACTTTAGATATCATTTTATGGGAATGAAAGTGTTAAAAGTGCCTACTTTCATAACATACTTTTACTTGATTTTCAAATTGATAACTTATCAGCATAATGAAATTTATTCATTATTCAAACCAAACAAGTAAGGGATAATGACATAAACACATGTGGATAATAAGGTTTATGATTCTCATCTCAATTCCAGTTGGCGAACGCAAACCAAACATGTCCTTAGTTTGACTCCTTCAAACTAACTTGGTTTTCAACATTCTTGTTTTCTTTGTTTCCAACGTTTAGGTTTCTCTTGGTTTTCTTAAATTATTATATTGTCCTGGTTCAAAGTTTTTAATCGATTTGCTCCGATTTCTTTATTTGGTCACCCTTGATTCCATACACGTTCTCATTGGTTCTTCTAAAGAAACTTTTATAATCTGTTTACCCTTCTAGTTCATGTCTCTAGGGTCCTTTTCTGATAGAGCAGGACATGCATGTTATCTTGATTCTCTCAAACCATCTCTTAGTTCTCAATCTGGCTCGTTTATCTTGTGTTCGTTTATGATGTTGGTTCTCTTTTCTACTGGATTTTGGTTCTCTTGTTTTCTATGTTATGCCTTAAACTTAACTAATTTGATTTTAAAATCAACCATCTTGAGTTTGTAGATATGTTAATTATTTAAATTTTTATGATATATAAAAATATAATTGATATGTAATTATCTTATTCCCCTAAATTAAGTAATATCTTAGTTGGTAGTTGTTCTGATTAGCAAGACTTACTTACTTAAATTGAATGATTATTTTGTCTCATATAGAGTATTTAAAGATATACAAAAAAATATTCTAACTAACCAATAATGTCTTGGTCAACCAAGGGCGGATGTAGTACAATAGTACGGGGCGGAGAGGGGTGGTCACCCCCAAGAATTTGAAAATTATGTATTATACTCTTCAAATTTTATAAATTTTTTAGTACATTCTTATACATAAATTAGATTTTGTCCCCTTCCCCCCAAAAAATTTCAAACACTGTAAATGTATTCTTTAAATATATGTTTATATAGTCTTATCTCAAAAATATTCAAAATTATCCTTTTAGATTTTTAAAAAATTAATTGCACAAAGTAATCCCTCCAAAAATGTTTTACAAAAATTTACAAAAATTGTAAAACATTCCCATAATATTTTACAAAAATTATGGCATAGTCCCTCTAAAAATATATCAATATAATCTTACTCTCCAAAGTTCCACTTCTGCGTCTGTCCATGCTTATCAACTATAATCTTTCTAACCAAGACAACTAAACAATTACAATAATACCTAATTTAGTATAGCAATTAAGGTATTTCCATAACAATTATATATTTACGTATATATTTATATATGTTGACACTAATTACTGGGACAATGATGATATAAAATTGGCAATAACTTAACTGTCAATTTGCAGCCTAGAACTTGGGAATTTATCAAGAATTCCATTCCACGTTAGGAATGCAGGAACAGCCTAGAATAAAAAAGTCATTACAGGCAGAATGTGTTTCAATCCAAAGTAGAAAAGAATCCTCATTCCTATTATATGTATGGTGATTAAAGGTAGATTAGAATGAGTATTTTTTTTTAGTATTTGGTATAATTATTTTTAAATATCATAGTGGAATGGATTTTATATTAATTTGACTTACATATCCTTAAATTTTTAAAAATATAATAAATATTTATTTTACTGTTTTAATTCATGTTATTAACTTCTCTATGTGTGTGAGAAACTTTAAATATTTTGTGTTAAGGATACAAATTTTAAAAAGTACATAGTATTTTTTATTTTTTTTTGCATTTAAATACATATTAAATAATAAAATTTAGCTAATTTAATAATACTATATTTATTGAAAAAAGTTTATATTCATTACAATGAGATAGCTCATTAATATATATATTAATATATATATATATATATATATGAAGTTAGATTCATATTTCAAAATAAGGGGATAAAACCTATATCACACAATTTTTTCTTTCCATATAAGTTACAGTAGAAATGAGCTTTTTTTTAAGTTCTTTTGGGGAATGAGATTGTCCAAAATTTAGGGTCCGCTTGATTCATACTCTGAAATTAGAATTGGAATTAAAAAATTGGCATAAATATTGAACCACTAGAATCATTTTAATAACCGTTGCATGGTTCACATAGTTTTGGGATTCATATCATAGATTTTTGTTTTCTTAACACTTTCCTTACCGTGATTGATTAAAATCCATCCCAGCCTTACTATCCCCGCCTTCGTAACTCTCAGATCTTCAAATCTTAGTGTAGAAACCAAATAACACTATTTTGTTTCCAAATTAAATCTTCAAATTTTTAGTACAAAAGGCAAATAACTCCAATTTTGACTCCAGATCAAATTTCATACACATTTAAAAGGAGTCGAAAGGTCTTAGCCATAATCATGGTCCTCCAATCAGATTTGATTCAGACAACTAAAAAATTGGTTAACAACAACGACGAGGGATCAACAGCGAAGTAAGTGAGAAGATGTTGGAGGCCATGAGAGAGAAAGGAAGTGGATAGAGGGCAATGGGAGAGGGGATTGGGGGGAGGAGGTAAGGGGAGAACTAGAGAAGCGATTAGATAAAAGAAATATTTTGACAAATTTTTCTTTTTTTCTTTTTCTTTTATTCATCAGTGTTGGGTATTCGATAAGGTTTTGTCAAAACCCCCCAATTTATTCAAGATTGAGAAATGCCAAGTTTTAGGAATGATTAAAAAAAAAAAAAAAAAAACTCAATCTTATAGTATTAACCCAAGCAATACAAATGGGTTTCAATTCCGATTCTCGATTTTGATATCCACCAACCAAGTAGCTCCTTAGAGTTGAAATGACCATTTCTGGTGGAATAAACTTTAAAAATTTAAAATATCATACCAAATGAAAAATAAAAAAGATAAGTTGAAAAGATTTTCTATTTTAGGTCATTCCCGTGTATCAAACGTGGGATAAAAGATGAAAGGGATTGAGTACTATAAATACAGGGTTGAAACTTAAATCCTAGCCTATTGTAGGAGAAGATTGATTTCAACAATTTAGCCAACCCTTGCGCTTGAAATATGATAGTCTGAAAAATAATTCCAAATTGTTCTTTTTTGCTATTTTCACCACATTGTATTTAAACCATGAAGATTATAAGTAATCCAGAGGATATTTCACAAATTTTGGGCTAGGAACGTAAAAAATCTTTGAGACCCAAAATAAAAAAAAAAAGCTTGATAACGATGTGGTTACACTTACAAAAAACGCATATCGGCTAAAGCTTATCAGAACAGAAAATACTACTTAACATCTAGTTAAGCATTAAAATATGAATTACTAGTAGAAATCAATGCAGGCCCAGTTGATCAATGTTCTGAAGAGTTGCAGAAATAACCTAAAGCCCAACCCACCAATGTTTCATCATATTACAAATTACAACATACAGCGACCCAATAACAAGATGTATATATATATATAAATGTGTATAATATGAATCATTTGGTGGATGTCTGCCTATATTCTCTATGATTTATCTCATTATCTACACATCAATTCTTGTAACTCCCATTATCCCCATGATTCACCCCGTGATCTTCTACATTATTCTATGTAACTCCCACTACCCTATGTAACTCATGTAACCTACATATACTCATGTAATGTCTAAATAATGTTATGAGAATGGATGAACCTTAAACCTATAAATAGAGGGTTAGGTGAATGGAATGAAATAGAAAAAAAGGGAGAATTTCTTTATTTTTATCTTTATCTTTACTTTACATTATATTACTTTCTATCACTACTTTCTAGTCTAATCATTAGAACATAACACTACTAGTTCTTAATAGTAATTTTATAACATGTTATCAGCACAATTCTCTAAGCCAATTTCTCAAACTTCAATTGGGAATTCTTAACAATTCCATTAGGTAAGTTTCATTTTTTTTTTAATTTTAATTATCATTATGACTAACCTTGCAAAACTTGAGTTTGTTGGCTCTCTTGATATCATTGGAAAGAATTACTTCTCATGGGTACTCGATGCTGAAATTCATCTAGATGCAAATGGTCTTGGAGAAACCATCAAAGAAGGAAGTAAAGCCACAAATCAAGAAAAGGCCAAAGTAATGATCTTTCTTCGTCACCACATTGATGAAGGGCTGAAAAATGAGTACCTAACGGTAAAAGATCCCATCATCTTGTGCACTAGTTTGAAAGAGAGGTATGAACACCAAAATACGGTTATTCTTCCCAAAGCTCGTTATAATTGGATGCATTTGCGTTTGTAAGATTTCAAAACTGTAAGTGAATATAATTCAACAATTTTTTGAATCAGTTCTCAATTGAAATTATGTGGAGAAAAAGTAACTAATGAGGATTTATTAGAGAAAATATTCTCTACTTTTTACGCATCTAATGTGCTCCTGCATCTGTAATATCATGAAAAGAGTTTTAAGAAATATTCTGAACTGATTTCTTGTCTCTTTGTTGCTGAACTTTAGAATAATGAGCATTTGTTGAAAAATCATGAAACCTGTCCAATTGGTGCTGCTCCATTTCCTGAAGCAAATACAACAGCCATGCAGTCTAATAATAGAAAAAATCAAGGTCGTGGTCGTAGCCGAGGACGTGCTTGAAACTGCTTTAATAATCGCGGTGGTCGTACCAAATACACAACTCACTACCAAAAATGGAAAAATAGTGATGAGAAATATGGAGACCAAAATAAAATAAAATAAGAGTAGATAATGAATACTATCGATGTGGCATGAAAGGCCATTGGTCTTGTACCTGTCGTATGCCAAAATATCTTGTTGATCTCTATCAAGAATCACTAAAGAATGAAGAGAAAAAGATAGAGACTAATTTTATTAGTAATGATGTTGACCATGGTCTTGGTGGCAATGACTTTACTAATTTTACTTCTTTAGATGTTGCTAATTTATGTGTCAATCACCTAAAGGTGATACTAGTCACTTGTTTAGCGAAGGAAATGTCTAAGAATTATGTCATTTTAATTAACTACTCTAATGTAATAAAATTTTATTTGATGTTTTTTTTAAAATAAAATATTTATTGTTGATTTCGTTTTTTTTCAATGGTTCTTATATTTTATAAATATTGTACTTAAGAAGAAAAAACATCTCACTCGGATTTTTTTACTTTTGATGAAGAATATGGACGTTTCAATAATCAATAATAAAGAATTATGTCTGGCAAACAGTACAATAACACACTCCATACTTAAAGATAAAAAATATTTTTCTTATTTAGTAATGAAAGAAACTTATATTAGTACTCTATCTAGTGGTACCAAATTGATTGAAGGCTCCGGAAGAGCAATTACAACTTTACTTAGAGGAACAAAATTTTGCATTAATGATGCATTATTTTCTTCAAAGTCTCAAATGAACTTATTGAGTTTTAAAGATATTCGCCGAAATGAATATCATATTGAGACTACATGTGAAGGCAACATTGAATACTTGTACATTACAAGTATTGTTTTTGAATACAAAAATAAAGTTGTGTTGAAAAAATTACCTTCTTATTCCTCCGAATTATACGACACACATATTAATGTAATTGAATCGTATGTAATTATAAATCAAAAGTTTACAAAACATGATGAATTTATTATTTGGCATAACTGGTTGGCCCATCCCAGTTCTTTAATGATGCGAAAAAATTTTGAGAATTCATGTGGTCACTCTTTAATAGGTCAAAAAATATTACGATCTAATAAATTCTCATGTGTTGCTTGTTCTCAAGACAAGTTGATCATTAGGCCATCACCATTAAAAGTTAAAACTGAGTCTCATGTATTCTTGGAATGCATACATGGGGATATTTGTGGGCCTATTCACCCACCTTGTGGACCATTTCGATATTTTATGATTTTGATTGATACATCGACGAGATGGTCACATGTATGCTTATTATCAACTCGTAACTTGTCATTTGCGAGATTATTAGGAGAGTTAATTCGGTTGCGCGCTCATTTTTCCTAATTATCCCATTAAGAATTCAGAAAATTTGTTTTGACAATACTAGTGAATTCACTTCACAAGCATTTAATGATTACTGTATGTCTATTGGGATAAGTATTGAACATCTTATAGCTTATGTTCATACACAAAATGGTCTGGCAGAATCGTTTATAAAGCGCCTGCAATTAATTGCTAAGCCATTACTTATGAGAACAAAACTCCCAGTTTCTGTTCGAGGACATTCTATTTTGCATGCGACAGTGTTAATTCGCATAAGGCCAACAAATTATCATGAGGTCTCCCCATTACAATTGGTTCATGGTCAAGAACCAAATATTTTTCATCTAAGAGTTTTTAGAAATGCAGTATGTTCCGATTGCTCGACCATAACGCACTAAGATGGGCCCACCAAGGAGGTTGGGTATATATGTTGGGTATGAATCTCCATTCATAATTAAAAATTTTGAGCCAATGACTGGAGATTTATTTACAGCTCGATTTGCTGATTGTCATTTTGTGAATTAGTTTTTCCAATATTAGGAGGATTGGATAAGATAAAGCCGGATAAGAAAATTAGTTGGAATGAATTATCATTATTTCATTTTGAATTCTCGTACAAAAGAATGTGAATTGGAAGTTTAAAAGATAATTCATTTGCAAAATTTAGCAAATAATTGCTAGACATTTTTACTAACTCAAAGAGAGTTACCGGCTGTAAATGCTCCTATTAGAATTGATGTCCCTGAAGGACAGGCTATCACTGCTAATGAGTCTAAAGTACATCTAAAACATGATAGACCAATCAGTTCCAAGGATAAAATTCCTCATAAAAGAAAAGGATAAAATAATCAAGATGATCAAAATGAAGAACTAAAGACTCCTGAAGAGTCCCCAGACATAACTGACGATAAATTTTCAGAAAAGATTTAGGTACCTGAAAATAGTGATAATTATGTGTTCTCAATAAATTATGTCATGACTGGAAAAAGGTGGAATTGAAAAAAATAAACATCGACAATATTTTTGCACATGTAGTGGCAAATACTATTATGGATCATAAAAATGACAATTTTTAACCTAGGTTTGTAAATGAATGTACACTTAGAGATGATTGGCCAAAATGGAAAGAGGCAATTGAAGCTGAATTGAATTAATTGTCTAAAAGGAAAATTTTGGACTAGTAGTGCGCACACCTGAAGATACGCAACCTGTAGGATATAAATGGATTTTTGTACATAAGAGAAATGAGAAAAATGAAATTGTACGATATAAAGCACGTCTTGTTGCACAAGATTTTTTCCAAAAACCTGGTTTTGATTATGATGAGACATATTCTCTGTGGTGGATGCAACAACTTTTCGATTTTTTCTTTGTCTGGTATCATGTGAAAAATTTGAAATACGTCTCATAGATGTTGTTACGGCCTATTTATATGACTCACTCGATAATGACATTTATATGAAACTCCCTGAAGAATTTAAATTGCCAGAAGGGCATGATCATAACTCTCAAGATCTTTACTCAATTAAGTTATGTAGATCTCTTTATGGCTTAAAGTAAGCTGCAACAGACGTATGTGGTATAATCGCCTTAGTGAATATTTGTTAAAAGAAGGCTATCAAAATAATCTTGTATGTCCATGCATTTTTATTAAGAGATCTGCTTCATTATTTGTCATTATCGCTATTTATGTTGATAATTTGAATCTTATTGGAACTCCTGATAAGTTTCAAAAAGCTGCGGATTATTTGAAGTAAGAATTTAAAATGAAACATCTTGGAAAGACAAAATTTTGTCTTGGTTTACAAATTGAGCATTTTGATAATGGCATCTTTTTGCACCAGTCGGCTTATACTGCTAAAGTGCTTAAATGATTTTATATGGATAAAGCACACCCATTGAGTACACCTATAATTGTAAGATCACTTGATGTGCATAAAGATCCTTTCCGACCTCGTGAAAATGATGAAGAACTACTTAGCCTTGAAGTACCATATCTTAGTACTGTTGGAGCACTAATGTATCTTGCTAGTCATACACGCCCTGACATATCATTTTTCGTGAATTTACTTCTTAGCAAGGTATAGTTTTTCACCTACACAAAGGCATTAGAATGGTGTTGAACATGTATTTTGTTACCTTTAAGGTACGACAGATATGGGTCTTTATTATAAACAACTCAAGTCTGATTTTATAGGTTATGCAAATGCTGGATATTTATCTGATCTGCATAATGCCCAGTCACGAACAGGTTATGTGTTCACATGTGGTGGTACTGCTATTTCTTGGCGTTCAATGAAACAAACCATAACTGACACGTCTTCTAATCTTGTTGAGATACTAGCAATTCATGAAACAAAGAGTATTTTTGGTTAAAATCTGTAATCCATCATGTTCGAGGAACATGTAGTTTGTATTTGGACAAGGGAGTCCCCACCACCTTGTTCGAGAATAATGCTGCATTCATTGCTCAACTAAAGGAAGGATACATCAAAGGCAATAGAACGAATCACACTTCACCAAAATTCTTTTTCACTTATAATCTTCAAAAGAATGGTGAGATTAGTATTTAACATTGATGAAATTTGCTCAAATGACAATCTAGCAGATATATTCACAAAGTCACTACCGACTTCAACATTTGAAAAGCTGGTTCATAAGATCGGAAGTGCCGATGAAAAGATTTCAAATGATGTGCTCAAGAGATGGAGTAATTATACACTGTACTCTTTTCCTTAACCAAGGTTTTTTTATTCCATTGGATTTGTTCTGAGAAGGTTTTTAATGAGACAGTGTCATATTTGCGAAAATGCACTCTTTTTCCTTCTCTAGGTTTTTATCCTACTGGGTTTTTCCTAATAAGGTTATAACGAGGCATTTTTCTTGAAGATGGACATCTAAGGGGGAGTATTATGAATCATTTAATGGATGTCTACCCATATTCTCCATGATCTACCTCATTATCTACACATCAATTCTTGTAACTCCCATTATTCCCATGATTCACCCCATGATCTTCTACATTACTCTATGTAACTCCCACTACTCTATGTAACTCATGTAACCTACATATACTCATGTAATGTACCAAATAATGTTATGAGAATGGGTGAACCCTAAACCTATAAATAGAGGATTAGGTGAATAGAATGAAATAGAAAAAAGGGAGAAATTCTTTATCTTTATCTTTACTTTACTTTATATTGCTTTCTATCACAACTTTCTAGTTTAATCATTAGAACATAATACTACTAGTTCTTAATAGTAATTTTATAACAATATATATATATATAATATTTCTTGGATAATTATTTAAAAAGTGAAAAAAAGTAACAAAAGTTATTGATTTAACGAAATCATATCAAGTCGTCATCCTCATGATTTTGAATACTTGGTGTGATTTCTTTTATTATTTTGAGAATCTATTAACACATGATTATTTTAAATATTGGTGTGGTTCCTTTTATTATTTTGAGAATCTTTTATTTAAAATCATATTGAACACGAAAGAGATTCTTTCTTTTGCCTTTCGTTGCTTGCCCTGACCAAGTCAGTCGAAAGTTTTCCCAAAGCTTGTGGCTAGTAAAACCCTAGAAATTAACTATAGTAGTTTAGTAGCGGTATTCGACCATCTGCTCTTTCAAGAATTTAAATAGTGGTCCGGGTAACAGGGAGCAAAACGTTTCCCCTCTTGCTTTGCTTTTTCCCTCGGGAGGCATGACCACGGTTCTGGAACTCTCAGTTCTGACTTTATGGAGAGTCAAAACCAGAATTGGAACCTTGGGAGCTAGTTCCGGTTCCAATTCTGGAATCGACGAGTTTTCCTATTCAGATCACGATTTCGGTTTTGAATTTTTTTTAAAGTAATGATACATTTTGAATAATAAAAAAAAAAATTAATACAAGCAAAGATGAGAAACAAAAAAATTTGTTTATATTTCAATTGTAAACTTTGTTTTTGGAAAAAAAAAAAAGTACATTATTGTATTATTTATTAAACCATTAAAAATTTAAGTAAAGATACATTTTAGATAATCCATACTAAAAGATAATTTTAAAAAAAAAAATTAAACACATCAATTACATTGACATACATATATATATATATAATTTTTATTACTGATTCCGTTTCCAGCTCTAGAACCGTTGATTTTCGGTGATACGATTCTGAAACCAAAACCGTGACCATCTCGAGGGAATAGCCACTAGGGTAGCCACCCCAATAGTTCTCTCAAGTGTTGAGGTTTGTCCTCACAAACACCAAGGGCTAGCTCTTAGGTTCAACTCCCACAAAACTCGTGCATACAAGCAATTCAATACACTTTCTAACTAAGGAATGGATACGTTTGGACCTCTTCCCGAAGTCCCTACAATATTTATGTACAAAAAATTATTATATGGATTCGATTCATGGTAGGTAGGATAGACCCATTGGTCCATATTTATCCACATCATTCTAACACATTAAAAATAAACTTTTTCAAGGAAATATGGATGAATAAGGATCAAAGGGTCCATTTCACCTACCGTGGATCCGGTCCATATAAGAATTTTCCATTTATTTACTATTATGATAAAATCAATTTAAATCCCCTCTTGGTATTATGATAAATTTTAGTGATTAAGTCTATTATAACATTCTCACTTCTTCTTTTCTTTTTTTTCGCGAGATGAGGGGATATAGTAGTACATAGAAACCCAAATAAAAACAAATTAAAGGGCTCCTATTGCCTTTTATTTTAAGGAAAACCACTATATTAGTCCCTCACAATATGCATTTGTATTTATTTAGTCCTTCACTTTTAAAATGATAATTTTTAATCCCTTACATTACACATTTGTATTTATTTAGTCCTTCACTTTTAAAATGATGATTTTTAGTCCTTGACAAATATAAAATGTTGAATTTTGGTCCTTGAATCAAATCCCAAGCATTTTGGCCTAAATTTGTCATATCTCTCACATATATAAAACGTTAAATTTTGGTCCCTGAATCAAATTTCGAATATTTTTTTGCCTAAATTTGTCATGTATTGTTCACATAACATATTTTTCGAGGAAAAATTTATAAATTCATCTGAGTAGAATGTTTTATGAGTGCGAAGGATATGAAGTAAGTGATTGATTAGCAGATGATGAATTTGTTTGTATTTAAGATTATTTTAATATCTGACTTGTGGTAAAAAAAATTTTCAAATTTTATAATCCAATCCGATGCTCGAGTTTTGTGTTGGAAAGAAAAAACGAATTCCCAAATTTTACTCAAAAATATGTCATATGATCAACACACGATTAATTCAGACCAACAAGTGCTCGGGATTTAGTTTAGGTACCGAAATTCGACATTTTATATTTGTGAGGGATTAAAAATCATCATTTTAAAAGTGAGGGACTAAATAAATACAAATGAGTAATGTGAAAGACTAATAAAATAATTTTTCCTTTATTTTATTTGCCCGTTTTATTCGAAGCATTACAATATTTCAAAAGAGTGGTGGATGAGAATCGAACTTCACCCTTGGACAGAGAATTTGAATTACTGATCATGATTCATATTTGAATCACTTATTCAAGTGTTGACTTATTTGAGAATTTTCATTAATTATTGTTGTTGTCCCGAAACGCAGATCCATTGACCCTCAAAGGAGATTGTCACAATCAATATTAGGATTAATTGAGTAGAAGTAATCGCTGGACTGTCCAAACTTCTGCATGAGATTGTAGCATGTGTCACCTTCTGCCAAGCCCAGTACCATATTACATGTCAGAATTGAATCTGCCAAAGAGGAATTTACCGCTCATTAGTCATTATGTACATCAACAAAAAGAGAAAAATGCCACATTAAAAAAAAAAAAAAAAAAACCCTTTCACCCTACTCGGGGAATTCTTACGTAAATTCGATCCATGATAGGTGAGATGGACCCCTTGGTACATATTCATCCATATTACCATGAAGAAGTTTATTTTTAAAGTTTGAGTGATGTGGATGAATATGGACCAAGAGTTCCATTCCACCTACTGTGGACCGGATCTATGTAGACTCAAACCCATGACTAATAAATTATAAGAGAAGCGTCTTACTATCTAAGTTGCATTTTGTTATCAGTAAAATGGCATATTGTGGGTTGCAATTAATTCATGATCTTAAGGACTTTTGTCTTTTAAATCATTATATCATTTTGACTGGTAATTAAGGAGGGGGAAGAAGTAGAGATTTCTTTTGTATGATTTTAACTTTCGGTTAAGATATGTAATGTTTATGAGAAATCCAGGAAATGTAATATATGTACTTGTTACTCTGGTTACAATGAAACAAATTAATGCACGTTATCCTTTACTATTTATAGTTTCTACAACTAGTACATTATAGGGCTGTTGGGGAGAAAATTTAGTAGGATTTTCACAAAAACAAAAAAATTATGGATAATTTGTAATTCTCTTACAAGGGATAAATTATATAATCCCCTTAAAAAAGAAACTTTATACCACAAAATTAAATAAGAAAAGGAATATATGTGTACGTGAAAGGGTAAATAACCATGGTCGTCTCTTAGCTTTGGATGTAGATTCTATGTCATCTCCTAAATTAAAAGAGATCCTATTTAGTTCCTACAGCTACACATGTGATCCTACTTTGGTCCCGTGAAAAATTCATATAAATTGTAACATATATCAGATATTAGCACACGCAATTCACGTTACATGAAACAAGATCTTTTAATGAAGCGCCCATGATATTCTCTTCTATTTCACTAAAAGCTCTTTTCTAAGTCGTGTAAATCGAGCGTGCTAACATCCATTAGTTGACAGAAGTTTGAATGGTGCCTTAATAGGATAAAAAAAAATGTGTAACCCTAGGGGTAAAATAGGACTTTTCTTAATTTTAGAGATGAAATAGGAATAATAGTTTCTTTGCAATGAGCTTCATTTTATATTAAATTAATTTTTTAATAAACAAATTAATCTATTAAGGTAAAACTATAGCAAGCCTTCAAAAAATTTCAATTCTATATTTCGATCACAATGGTGAGGCTATTGCTATGGCTAAGCATGAAAAATATTAAAGGGAAGTTATGCTAAACTGACCACGAATTGCCGCTGGTTTCGCTTTCACCTCAGCCATTGCAAAGATAAAATTGGACAATATCAAACTCAGGCAACAAACAACGATGACTTTCCTCAAATGTGAGTTAGCAGCCATGATTCTACGTACCCTCTTAGTAAATCTCAAAACTAATGTCATATATTAGCTATACATGTTGTCTGTATTTATAGAGGGCGAGATCAATTTTGATGTGACCATGTAAAACAACAATGCACAAAATATATCCAGTAACTCGCAACACCATGCATTTAAAACGTGGATGATTAACTTTTTTTTTTTTTTTGGTGAGCAATGTATGAAAGGTTATTTCAAGGGCATTTCGAATTTTTCAAGGTTATGAACTAATCATTTGCTATACTTCTTGTGTCATTTTCTACATGTACTTGTGGGATAAAAATTCAGCATCAGACAAAGTAGAAGAATGTATTTTGATGATTCCAAGAATTTCTGGTTTTTAATATTACATTCCATCGATAATATTAGAGAGGGTTTTTTTTTAACATATTGGTAATATAAATTATTTTATTTCAAAATATTTTGTTCCAATTCTTTATTTGACGGGTTCAGACTAACTTGTAATGTTTTCAACGTTTAGGTTTCTTCTGGTTTTCTTCAATTAATTCTTTGATTGTCCTTGTTCTAAGTTTTTAATCGATTTGCTCCGATTTCCTTATTTGGTCACCCTTGATTCCATACAAGTTCTCATTGGCTCTTCTAACGAAACTTTTATAATTTATTTACCCTTATAGTTCATAACAAATGTTTAGGTAGATTCGATTTTTAAATCTACTTGTAGACTCTATGGTGTGGATTAAACCTTAGAGAATCTATGACATTAGTTGATGTAAACAAGATTCTTTAAAATTTAATCCTGACGGCAGGATCTACAGGTGAGATAAAAAATCGGATCTATCTAAATATTTTTCATAGTTCATGCCTCTTGGGTCCTTTTCTGATATAGGACATGCATGTTATCTTGATTCTCTCAAATCATCCCTTACTTCTCAATCTGGCTGGGTTGTCTTGTGTTGGATTATAATGTTGGTTTTGTCTTGGTTCTCTTGTGTTCTATGTTATGTTTCAAAGGCTTAATTAATTTGGTTTCAAAATCAACCATCTTGAGTTTGTAGATATATTAATTATTTAAATTTTTATGGTATCTAAATATATAATTAATATGTAAGTATCTTGTTTTCCTAAATTAGATAATATGTAATACATATTAGCTCCTAACATTTATAACTTATTACAATTAAGTCTAAAAAGTTAATTTATCTCATAAATTAATCCATAAGTATCTCATACTTATCAAATCAATTTAATTCTGAATTAATTATCCTTAAGTCTGTGACCCTTTAGTTTCCCAATCACGTTAGCAATAAGTATAAATTATAATCTTAAATTAAATTAATTAGGATTAGATAAATTAAACACCTTTAATTTATCATTAAATCTTCAATTAATTAATTTACACTTATAGATCAAGATTGGCATCTAGCAAAGTATCATGACCACCCAAGTGTTGAGATATGTCAAATGGTTGGACATCACCTATCCGTGATTTTGTTCCTGTGTAAATATTATCCTTTTACTAACATACACTATATTCCGATTAATTCAAGAGTACAGATATAATGTCAATTCTTATTGAATTAATCAATGTACTTCTTTCCAAAATACAAGTTACTTGAAATAGAATTTAAGACATTCTTAATTCTATTTCCACTTTACGCAAAGGTTTCCTAATCGTATTTCAAGAAGTGATCATATTGGGATATAATCTCCTATTATAAGGAGTTATGAATCCTCTATTGGTCATATCTTATCTTATCATGATTCATATTATATCCAAATTCTACAGTATGTGCGATTCATTAAGAGTAATGACTAATAGAGATAAAATATAATAATCCACAATCAAGACAAACTCATGACCTCAAATCAAAAAATTATTACACTACTATCACAAAGAAATTAATCCACGGGTATTTAAATAATAATCCGTGTGGAATACTATTAGTGGATCAATCCGATGCACTTATTCTCAATAAGCATCCTTATACACTTATGTGCTAATCTACTAGTGTCATACACTACGATTAGGGATACTCACGAACAAAATATAATTACATCATAACTATTTATGATTTCACATATATATATTTTATTCAAAAAATGCCATATTACAAAATATACATAAATATAAAATTGTAATTCATCCCTAAAACAAATTGGTTTTAGGGCATACACTAACAAGTTTATCTTGGTTCTCTTGTGTTCTATCTATAATGTTTCAAACTTAATTAATTTGGTTTTAAAATCAACCATCTTGAGTTTGTAGATATATTAATTATTTAAATTTTTGTGGTATATAAATATATAATTAATATGTAAGTATCTTATTTTTCTAAATGAGATAATTACCTTGTTTTCCTAAATTAGATAATTATCTTAGTTGTTAATTATTTTGGTTAGTAAGACTTAATTACTTAAATTGACAGATTATCTTGGCTCACATATATAACAATTATAGACATACAAAAGAATATTCTAATCATTAGATAGTGTCTTGGTCAACTAAAGTCAGTCTAACTAACCAAGAGATTGTAACTAAACATTTATGATAATTGCCGATTTAGGACAGCAATCAAGATAATTACGTATTAATTATATATTTATTTATGTATATATTTATATATGTTGACACTAAATACTACTCACTGGGGGTAACACTTGACAATAACTTGCTTAGATAGTATTGGAAATTCCCAGTTGTTGGGCTTTGATACTCTTTTCTCCATCAATTTGGGCCTATAACTTGGAAGGAATTTATCAAGATTCCATTCCATATGGCTCTCTTTAAGGTGGACCATGGGAGTCTGGGAACTTACCCAAAAAATAATAATAATAAATTGGAGACTCTAGGTACAATATTGTGTAATCTTGACAAAATGTTATGACAATTAGCCAAAAATACCAATTTGTAAGATACCGAATAATATGAAAATTTACTAAAATGGCTTCGTTTTATGATCGATTGATGTTTCAGCAAAGACAAAGAATAGGAGTTGGCTTGGATATGGTACGTAAGGCAACAAAGTTATGAGATGAAATTTAAAATTTGACTCTCATTGTTCTTAATTTTTAATTTGATAAACGATTTGTAAGAACCACTGTAAGTTGTTGAAATATATAGAGAAAGAATGCTAACTTAGCATCTTGTTAAATTTTTCATTATAAAGAGAGAATACACCTTGGAATGGGAAGAAGTTGGAAAAATATCATACAAGGAAATTGATGTTAATTCATACAAGTGAATGGTCTCTTTTATTTTTTGGTTTTATTTATTTATTTTTTTAATACTTTAAATGGAAAACCAAGAAGATACTATTAATGGACACCAACATTTTTTTATTGAGGCTCATTATTCGCAAAATTACTTCCACATTCCCAGATAGTCATAGCTTCTCATAATCACATTAATTTGGTATCCCATTAACACAAAGCCATTGACCCACAAAGAGTGTAGTACAGTTGAGATTGGGATTGATTGCATCAAAGAATGCCAAGGATATGTTGAACGACTGTGCAACAAAGGTGCAAGTATCTCCACTTTTCACACCAACGACTTGATCACATGTGGGATTTGATTGTGCATTAGCTGTTCATTATAAGAGTAGAGTCACAAAAGAAAGTCAAATGCTATTCAAATCCTCAAATATTAGAAGTAAGAAAAAAAACACAAGTAGCTCATGTTGTGTAGATGTTTTATGAATTAAAATTTTATAAAATTTAATTCACATTACAAAATTTATAATTAAATTTATATAAATTTAAGAACTCGATAAGAATCATTATGGGAGAGAAATTAAAAACTCAAAAAGATTAATGACTTATGGACCTTAACCTAAGACTTAGTACTTACCACCAAATATTGATCCAAAATCGGCAAAGGTGATAATGAGAAGAAGCAAGATCATAGAAACTATTTTGAGCAACATGGTGGAGTAATTGTTGCTTGCCTTGGCCATTTCTTTCAACCAGATTTTGTTTGGTTAATTGAAACTTCGGATACTTTCACACTTCTGGGACATGACTACCTTGTAAAATAATCATGAATATTTATAGGAACAGTTTTGTGAAAAAAAAAAACCAACATAAGCCAAATTGCATAGTCATCTTACATAAGTAAAGCCGGTAATAACAAAGAAATTATCATGTCAAGTTATCAACGAAAGACAGTTTAGGTGGTAGACGCTCCTGTTAGACCTATTAATTATGGATTTAAAATTTTGAGTCACTAGAAAACAGGGAGAGATGTGACCTGTTTTTTATATAAAAAAAAAAAAGGAAAAAAATATTATGTCAAGCTCTTTTTTTTTTTTTGGACAGACTATTATGTCATGCTAAAGACAGGAAAATTGCAACGAGGGATATGACAATTACTATAATTTAACAGACACAACATAGAAACAAAACTTACAATTACTTTTTCTAAAATAAAAATTGAAGTAAGAGACAAATATATAGTTTAACTTGCTTCTCTAAATTTATTCACTTATATTGCATTTTAGCCGAATGGCATTTTAGCCGAATGGCATTTTACCCCTGCAGAAACACATTGAAGCACTAGGAAACAATCAGTGGCTGAGAAAACTTGAGAATATTAGTAGTATTTCTTTTTATGAATAAAGTTATTAATTAAGCTTGTTTGGATACAACTAACATGAATCTTGTAAAATCCACACTCCAATAATTTAACCCCATTTTATGATGTTAGGTTGCTCTCTATCTTATTGAAGAAAATCATTTAAGCAAAGGCAAGGGAAGTTTGCAACAAATATGAGGAAAATTGGGATAAAAGTAGCAAAACTGAAGAGTACAAAAATATTTATTAAGCATCATCTTACACATGAAAGTTAATTGATTCAAGAAAATAGATACATTACATTCTATAATTTACTCATATAGGAGTACTAGTTGGCTATGATAGGTAATTGGACTAAGCCAAATATAATTTTCTTCAACACCATCTCAGCATTTAACAATTAATGACATGTGATCTTCTGGCTCATTGTAAAAAATGCAGCAGCTTAAATGGATTATCGAGATTCTTTCTTATGTCAATAGGGATGGATTCAGATAGTAAAATAATCGACCATACTATTAAAAAAATTTCAAAATCGACTTTCGTTATATTTGATTTTTTATTTGATGAGCGATATATAAGTATCAAAGTAAGTATGCGAAATATAAAAAATCAAAGTTGTCCTTAAATCCCCTTATATATAGTCATTTGATCTCTTTTCGGATAATTGTGCAATGGTTTCTCTATTATCAACTCTAAAAATGCTAGTTCTGTGACCAGCAATTCAAGAACATGACCTTCTGAAAGGACTCATCCACCTGATGATTTCTCCTGTCTTCTCCTTCTCTCTGACCACCACCACCGGCCGTCGTCGAAAAACCGACATGTTCTAGAACAAAACTGCTGCTAGGGGAGGAATTTTCTCTACTTGGAGGAGGAGCGAAATTGCTAGATCTGCTATATTTGGAGCATTGGTCATTTTGGCATTGGAAAATTGTACCACTTTCCCCACTAGAGAATCTGCTTAGATAACTCATCGACCTATAATCGTTCAATCAAGAATTCTCTTGAAATTTTGTTTTAATTCACAATGTAAAATTGGGTGATTTTTGTAGCTGCTATATAGGATTTTTGTGGAAGATTTTCAGTTGGCGAGGGACTGTGGTTTCAAGAATTTCTAGTGGCTTGAAAACTGACCTATTTTGTCTTGCAATTAGCAAATTTTGTCTCGGATAAGTCTTTTTTACTTAACTTTATTTTTGGGATCGAATTTTTTATTATTTATTTTATTGAAAGGGTGACCTTTTTTTTTTTTTTTTTTTGTCTATTTCCCCAAGTCTAAAACTAAACTTATTAAGGGGACATATCAAAAGCACAACTAATTGCATGCAAAGAAGTTCCACTTCAATTTTTTCAATCCCTCAGTTCAAGAGCACAAAATAACTAATCTGGCATCGAGTAATCTCACATTTTAAATGTAAAGTCAGGAGACCTCGCATTAAGTGAGAGGATAGAAATAGTCAAGGTCACCAAAAATATAAATACAATAGAATTTCTTATTAATGAATAAAAAATTCAAAAATTAAATTTACTCTCCTCAAAATTTGATACAAAGTATAAATTTGTCATTTAAAATATACATCTTGACAAACTTATCCCCCCAATTCCTTACATCTGCTTTGCCCTTCTTCAAAGTTTTGAGAAGTTACAGGTTGGTTAACTATTTTACAAAAATTATACTAAAAATGATAATTACATTAAAAATGCTCTTGAATTATTAAAGTAGTAATGATCATATGGTAAATGCTAACTATTGAAATTTTTTGGCTTTCCTGTTTTGCCCTTAATTTAAGGCAAATCTTATTGCTACAACTAGAGTCCGGGTGGCACAATAGAAGTAGATATGTGAAATGATCAAAGTACTCCTGTCTACTCTCCCTCATGATAAGAGTATTTTGGTCATTTCACATTTTTTTCTAAAGTTGTGGCAATAACATTTGGCTTAAGCATCATGATCAAATGGTGAAAGCGTTATTGAAACTTTTTAGTGTTTTTCCTTCTTCCACTTTTTCTTTCCTTCTTTTCTTTTTTGGGAGAGGGTAGTGGACGCAACAATAGCATCTTTCTTTTACATCACATATTCATTGTTTTTTCATATTTTCTTTCTCTTCTTTTGGAATATATGGGGATTTCATCTGTAATTTAGCAATAAGGATTAATAACATTTTGCTCCCTAAACTAGGTGGGTAATTAAACTTTACTATTCTAAACTATGGAAATATACATTTTGCCCTCCACTGACACTATTCATCTATTACCAATATTAAAATCATTAAAATAATCTAGTTAAATGACTAAAATATCCTTGGTACTATATTTTGATTTTTTATGTATTTAAATTTTGATTAGTGATGTGATAATTATTTTAAAATAAGTAAATATAAACTATATAATTATATCAATATATTTCTTCGTCAAATTTTTAAAATTTTTGGATTTTATTCTATATTATTTCGAATTTGAATGTTTAACTGATAGTGGTAGAATTATTCCCAAATGGGCTTATTTTTTATTAAAAATTTTTCTTTAAAGGTATTGTATGAAAATATTTTTTCTATAAAATTTTGTGATTTTTTTTATGTCCCTTATTATTTTACGTTTTTAATATTTGGCTTAACTTATGCAAATTGCGATGTCAGATATAATACAATTCAACAGTTTCTCACATTTTTACTCTTTAAAGTCAAAGATATTAATGTGTTATTATATTTTATTTTTTCCTACTTCTTTTATAACTATTGAAAACTAATTAAATACATGAAAAATCAAAATATAATACCATGGATATTTTAGTCATTTAACTAGATTTTCTTGATATTTTAAAATTTTTAAAGATGAATAATGTGAATGGGAGAGTGTATATTTCTATAATTTAGGGGATAAAGTGTAATTACCCACCTAGTTTAGGGGGCAACGTGTTATTAACCCTAGCAACATTGAATTTTGAACTATTGCTTTTCCTTTCTCAACTGGTATTACATCTTTCTCTCCATACAAAATAAATAGTTTCTAATGAGAACAATTAAAAAATAGAAAAACAAAGTAGAGGCAAGTGGGGATAAGAAATGAAATTAAGAGTGGTGTCCACAAGGACCACAAGCTGCGGAATAGCATAGCAGCAAAACATCGGCCACAGGGTTCTACCTTTGATACCACATCCACAGGTTACAAACTGCCCATAGAATGCATTTGAAAAAATTAAATTTATTTATATACTCCATAATTATTCTGGGTGCTTGGACTATTTTGCTCTAATGCTAATTTGAGCTGTTAGATTATACTCTAATTTTGCTGAGTTTTTTAATTTTCACAGTAAGATTTTGGGGATAGCATCATATGCGAACCTTTTTACAACCAAAAGTTGCTGCAGAGTTCTAAAGATAACAAAATGTCGATTACAAAGACAAATGTGAGTCCACTCATTCCACCTTTATGAAACTAAGGAGATCAACATGTGGCTTCCTTGTTCAATGTAAAAGCTCAAGATTGCAAAAAATCAATGGAAAAAATCAATCATAAAATTTGCAAATTATGCTTGGCACAAGAAAATTTGAGTTTAGAGTTTTGCATTACAAATGGAGTGGAAGGGTTTGTTTACCTTTTAAGAGACAAACCCCATTATCTACAAGAAGCCAAATGATATAGTACCTCAAGTTACAACATTCAACTCGCAATTTTTACATTGACCATCTACTGATATCTTGCTACCAGTAATGTTGAACATAGGCTGTTTCAACATGGTATAACCAAATACACCCAACAAAGCAGAGTAGAGTATTCATCACAAACAAGAAAACTGGGGGGGGAAAAACGAAAAACATGGCTTTTAATTTACAGCGAGTCTACCCCTTCAACTTGCTGTCGAGCAAGGTATCTTTCTCTTCGTTCTTTCTGAAAAGAGGTAAGCAAGTAAAGAGAAAATGAAAATTTTTTATGAGTAACA
Organism: Cinchona pubescens; assembly: GCA_025175665.1. Taxonomy (NCBI): domain Eukaryota; kingdom Viridiplantae; phylum Streptophyta; class Magnoliopsida; order Gentianales; family Rubiaceae; genus Cinchona; species Cinchona pubescens. The sequence goes on from JANKKI010000321.1 coordinate 518,501, forward strand.
GTTAGCAGTTAATAATACTAAGAGATAAAACAAAAGGTTACACTTTACAAGTAACGTAAATTAGAAGTGGATTGCTCACCCATTCATCAATAACCAGTCCTTCACCTAAAATCTTTGGACCTGTGTCTTCTGGAGGCTTCTTGCGAGCCTCAAGAGCAGCCTCTGCCTCAGCCAACTGTCGGGTCAGTTTTTCTAGGGCCTTCAATAAGTAACAGCTATGTTAAGTACTGATTATCATGTATGTCAAAAGCAAAATGTGTCCAACAAGTCATAACAAATCACAATGGCCAAGTAGGAAAGGAAAAATGTAGACTTAATGGACTAGGACGTTCCACATCTAGAAAAACAACCCGTAGTATCTGCTCCACAGCAACCTGATCCTTCTGCTCATCAAACTGTCCAAAGAACAAGAAGATGATTAAGTAGAATGTAGTGGAGAAGGTCCAAAATTATTTTGTTTTCCTCTGAATGATTTTTTCTTTTGGAAAATTACTGGTCTCCATAACTACAAGCAGAAAATTGATAGACACATTGCATATGCTTGTGTGACAACTTGGATAGTGGATAACGCAAGACGATATTATAGTGAAGTGCGCTTATGGCCAGTTCCTTTATTCAAATGTCAAAGACTAACTATTTAAAACTTTATGTATGAAAGTTACCAATAGTGACCATACACTTACAGGCTTGACACTGGAAAATCGTCTAACAAAGACAGTGACAAGTAAAACTAAGTTCAAATCGAAGCAAATTTTGAGTTCAACCACCAAGGTAATATAATTTCATCTAAAAACCAAAAACAAAAACAAAAACAAAAAACATAGCAAACTGACGGCAACTTTAACAAGCAGCTGCACCCATACAAAATTTCTTTACTTATCATAAAACACAAAACAAAGAAAAAGGAAAAACATAAGTAAAATAAAACATTTGATACTAACCAGCTCTGGTACATAATCCATGGCTCCTTTCACCTTAAGACTCATGATTTTAAACTTCACCCTGCTCCTCTGATCAGTAGGTTTCTCATTGTTTTCGGGCGGCTCTACAAACTTGAATACTAGAAAAATCCACCCAAGACCAGAAAGAGAAACTTGTCAGGTTCAAATTACACAGACCAAGATACAAGAATGTGTTTTTGTGTGTGTGCGCGTGTGTGTGTGTGAGGAGAGAGAGAGAGAGATTACAGATAAATAGCAAACAGCAAACACCAAATCAGCAATTTCACGTAAAAATGCATATGTCCATAGAATGTGCACTTACAAAAAAGATAGGAAAAAAAAAAAACATAACAAGCACAAATTGGTCAATTTGATGAGCAGTTACCGGTTGCTATAATACTCTCGCCAGGAGCTAGAATAGCCCCAGGAGGTCGCATGAAACAGCTTTTTGGTGCAGTTGTTTGAAACTGCAGCACGAAGAACCAAATTCAAATTGGTTATGAATCTCTGATGTCAAATAATTGTATCAAATGAAAAGGTATAAAGAGGATGGTTAAGCAGTTGCATAATACTACCACTTATCATCACACACTACAGAAACATTCATATATTCTACAAGAATACATACAAAGAGTGCTTACAGTACCTTGAAGGCTACATGAGACTTGCTGGTGTTTTTAATCCTAATAGCACTTCGAACTTGTTTACCAGGTTCATCTGGAAAAATTGCAGGAAAACAATACAAGAAGCCCATTACCCAATATCAACAATCCATCAAGAAACCAAATGTTACAAGTTACCACATGAATAGTTCGAAAGAAAAAGAGAGATAAATGAAGGTAAAGTAAACACGAACCTCGCGAACACTCTTAAAGAGATTCCCCAGAATCTCATATCAACAAAATAGACAGGAGAACTCTTTGCAGGAGGTCAATGATCATTTAACATCAAAACTAATATGTGGCTTTTTATGTGTCCCTCCGTTTCAACATAAAATATATGATGACACAAACATCTTCATTATTATTACAGGTTAACACATATATTCATTTCATCATCTAATCACATTACAGCATTCACAATACCTGCCCACATCACACAAAATACATTCAAAGGCACCATGCCTATGTTCAGGATTTCATCAGTCATTACTACATGCATGCTGCAGACTACACAGGTCGGTCCACCTAAACCAAGGCCTTGCAACTCCAACTCCAGCACTGATATCTGCTATACTCCCATAGTGCCTTTGGTGATTAACACACAATTCACCCATCCCAATTTCAGGGAGGCATCCCCGATTATCTCACTGAAGTACTTGGTATACGATCCTAGTATATGCTCCAATCACCTTTGCCATTGGTTCCATGATCTATACTTGTGCCAAACCAGACAGCACAGCACACTACACATCTTATTGTTCCCATTATGCTCGAAGTGGCCTGTCTGTTTACATTATATGCGTATACATTATTATGATTACTTTGGGAACACTAAGAGGCATCCTGGAAGGCACCCTATTTTCTACTGGATAGCGGACTAGAGCAAAAGTCAGCCTTTGGGTCTACTAGGGACAGTATTTGGTCCACTCATGTCTTGTACTGATCCTATCTATCTTCTTATTATTCTAATTGTACGATGTACTAGTTTAGTACTAGTGATAGCATGTATTCCTAGCACCTGTAATACATGCACATGGCTGAGCGACATATTACCCCAGAATACTGGCTTTAGCCAATGTAGGAGTTTTCTCAGACAAGCCAAGTGCATCCCATCAAGTAATACTGATTTTTTTCCTTTCTCAGAAGATATATAACAATGATTGCCTTACCTCCTTGATGCACCTTAATTACAATTCTTAGTGTTCTTTTTCTAGGCTTTCCTTGTCTCATTTCACTCAAACAGCACACCAAGTCCCACCTAAAAATAGGTAATCCTCGTACTGACTTAAAAACAAAAGATGGACCTACCCTCTTTACATCCGTTACTTGGAATAATTTTTCCAAAAGCAGTTATGCGTAAAGGAGTGAAATCAAAAACTAGTTTCTATTCAAACAGAAAAGTCAAGAAAGCAATTGTATGCACTAAAGAACATTCGGCAAGAATGTCCAACTGTCCAAGAGAATTTCTATCATAGTTATTTGAATATGAGCGGGAGGGTGGGCTACAACAAGTCTAGTCACAGACAGGTGAATAACGGTGTCAGCTTCCATCACTGGAAAATATTACCCAATAAAAATAAACATCAAATCTTATAAGCATCAACACAATATATTGCAGTAAAACAGCCACAAATCTTCAATTTTAAGCATTAGTGATGTTTATGTAATAAAAGAAGTAAATGGACACTTTCAAACATTCTATTGCTAGACACTTGCAGGAATGTGAACATCTCGACAATGGAAGAAAATTCTGATTGAAAAACAATGCAACGGCACGTAAACTGCTAAAATAGAATCTAGTGGATTATCAAATCCGCACAGAATAACATGGAAAACATATCAATTAGCAATAATGATAAAATTGCTGAATAAACAATTTTAGTAAACCGTTTGACTGTCGTCTGTGGCACCATTGCATTCAAAAGATCAACTGAAAATTTTCCATAACATCTTACAAGGAAGGGGAGGATAGAAGTAATGTAAACCTACCTATGTCACTTACAAAAGAAAGTGCAACCAAATAAATTAACATTTCATTCTTGCATTCACTTTTCCTTTTTATGATTTTTATATGAATTTGATAGTTTGGGTGGGGAAGGGGAGGGTCAAGGTGGAGTTCATTCTTATTGGAAACCAGAACTCAAGTAAGACAATAGAACACAATAAATATTCTTAAAATGTTTAACCATCAAAATGGTTAGCAGTTGTAGGCCACGATATACAGGTCAAAAAAATCAAACTTGAGCTGAATTCATCATGAAAGACCTATTCTTGATAGTGTTACGATTCTTCACCTACTAAAAGTTTCTTCACCCTCCCCCAACAAAAACCTGTGCCCCCAACCTAACCGGGGGGACAATCATTCCATCAGACGATCACAGACATTGAAATGAAAACGAACAATCAAACACAAATGTGCACGCACAAACACCAGAAAAGTAACCCAAAATCTTGTCTGTAATCAATATGCTTTATTAACAACAACTAAATCAAACCTAGCATAAAAAACTCATAAAATATTCAACCTTGACCAACCAAACCAAAATTTTCCCCTCTCTCTTGCACTATATTCTCACTCATTTCTCCACAATAACTGAACCTCCTTCCAAAAATGACTTCATCACCTTAAAATTTAATTCCTTTCAAAATTAATGAACGCACAGCAGATGGAAAGTCTCAACTAATTATTAATTAATCACACTAATTATCAACACAATTTAGCACTTCCTATACAAACAATTCACTAAAAAATTACATTAAAAAAAACAAAAATTCCAAAAAAAATTGAATTTTTTTAACATACTAGCGCAGATACTTAGGGCTAATATTATTTCAAAATATACCAGAAACAGAAATTAAATTCATAAAAATTGAAGTGCAAAAGTGAGAAAATTACATGGAAAATAGAGCTTATTTGAAGGATCAAGTTTCAAACGACGCCGTGTAGGAAGCAGAGATCTGGCGACAGAGGAGACGGAGCTCGAACTACTTGATTGCTATTCGGAATCGATCCATCGGCGCGTGTATCAAACTGCTGCTGCTGACTTGGATATTGCGAAGAGGAAGAAGATGAATGGGAATTTCGAAACGGCAGCTTAAACAGGCCCCAGACTTTGCCGTCCGAAGCTGGCTTGTCGTCGGCGATCGCCATTTGTCGCCGTCAGCTCACACCGGTGAGTTTGAAGTGAATGCGACGGCGTTTTGATGATCAGTTCTCGCAACGGGAAGTCTTCTGGCTGTGTTCGTTTAACAGGTCGGATTTGAAGTCAGATAAAGCTTAAATAAATACTGGAGGAGTATTAATGAATGCTGTCCACGTAGACGAAACGACGACGTCGTGCATATTAGTACTATACTATTTTGATTTTTCTAATTACCATCATTTAATGTGATTTTGATAATGCAAAATCTATCTAGAAAATTCTACAATTGTCGTCACTAATCACCGAGTCTTGAATACTTGTAGAATGTAAAATTTTAATTCACTAAATAGCTTGTTGTATTATATAAGTATCTAAAAATACAACGGAATGATTGTCGAGAATGACAGTAAAATTTTTTAATATTTTAAATAAGTTTATTTTTTTATATACTACTACCTCCGTTTTAATATATTTGTCACATTTGATTTTTTTTTTTTGTCAACAAATCAAGTTTTCAATTTTCAATCTCTTGTAGATTTTTAAAATCTTTTTATAAATTTTAAATTTTGTCATAATACTTTACATAAATTTCACTTTTATTGAAAAAAAATCATAAAAAATCGAATAAATCTTATTAATTACAAAATTGATTAAATTGACCAGATAAGTCAAATTGTGACAATAAATAGGACGGAAGGAGTATTTTTCAATGTCAGTGCAATATAATGTCCAATTGTGGACCTATTTATTCTTGCAAAATTAGCTATAAAAAAAAAAAAAAAAGAATACAATTTTAGTCCTTTAATTGAAAATTTTTGATTAATTACACACACAAAAAATAATCATTTTTAACTTAAAAAAGAGCATCAGATGAACCCTAGCCAACCATACTATTTGTTTTCCTTGGCATGAGCTAGCTGTTTTGTATTTACCTTTATGGAATGTTTGGAGGAGAAAAAAGTAGTCAGATTAGGTAAAATTTATTTAATACGTCCACATTATTTTAATTCTTAATGAAGCAAGACAAGCATGATAGAAAATTTAAGTTTAATTTAATCCTCCTAATTTTTAAACATTCTTGGAAATTTCTAAAACTTTTTTTTTTCACAAACGAGTCTTCTCGCATAATTTCGTGGGGCTAAAAATAAATAAAGTAATGATGGTGTCAATTTTTTTGAAGTAGCTTGATTAGCGGCCTAACAAGAGTAATATAATGGAGGGTGGAACGCCAAAGAAAATGATTCCGCGTATTGACTTCAGAGTTTTGACTTTGAATGAAAAAAAAAGAAGAAGAAGGAGAAGAAGGTTTGATTGTTTATATTAAATTTTTTGTCATTTTTTTTTTGGTTAGTGGATTTTGCTATTTAAATAATAGTATGTTGTCATTATTGTACATTTAGGCCCATGATTGTTGGGAAATATTTAATTAGAGTTGGTCTATGACCCTACTTATATATCATATGGTGTAAATTAAATGTTATGAAATCTATGACATCAATTAATGTAAGTAAAATTTTATAAAATTTAATTTTGACCGCAAAATATACAAGTGGGCCCAAAATCGTATTTATGGTAGTATTTTTCATGATTGTTTAATGGTGGGATTAGTTTATTATTTTAGTTATCTTCCAATGGATTAAAACTTAGGAAAATTTTAAGGAAATTATTTTCTTGTACTTTAAATATTTGTACAGTACAATATTATGTATTTTAAATGCTTGTACTGTACAAATATTTAAAGTCAAGGAAATAATTTCCTAAAAAGAACTATAAAATTTCCTAAAACTCATTAATGAAATCTTAATTAGTAGTAAGATATTGAGAATTCAAAGAATTGGTCAAATTTCAGAAATGGAATTCCAACGAGTCTAGTCGGCTTTCATTTATAGTTACCAGTCATGAACATAATATTTGATTTCCATTTAAAAACGTTAAAGTGCGCTTCATAAAATTCTAGAATTTTATACTTGTTGCATTATTCTATCCTAAATTCCTATTGGACTGCATGTTGCTCGGAACCGTTTCTTATGTGTTATTCAATAATTCCCTATTATGATTTCTTCAATTTTTAGTCCTTTATGTTTAATACTGGTCAATTTTAATCTCTTGCGTTCAAATACTAACATCAGTTTGATACCTCATTTATCATTTTAAACATATTTCCCTCTTTTTACCCAAAAAAAAAAAAAAAAATTATTTTCCTCATGCTTTAGTCTCACTAGTAAAAGTGGCACACTTTACATGTGTGCAAATAGCAGAAAATAATTTAAGAAGAGGATTAAAACAAAAAACAAACAAAAAAACTACATTTTAGTGGTGAAGGAGAAGTTTTGGGCAATGTTTTGAAAACTGGAGCGGATATTGAACAGGTGGCCTGTTCGGTTCGCACCGATTGAATCAACTGGTTCAATAATAAACTAATTCAGTTATTTATTTATTTATTAGTATGGTATAATTTAAAATGACATAAATTATATCCCTATGAAATCCAAAATAAAAGAGAAAAACTATTTTTTAAGAATTTTAATCCTAATACTCAAAAATACTAATCAAATTTCTAATAAGAAAAATGAAAGTTGTACAAAAATAAGTATAAAAAATATCAAAATAATAATAACTTAAAAGTTTAGGTTTTGATGTGTTCACTATTTTACTGTTTTGGAGTTTATTTCACGATTTTTTAATTTTCTCTTTATTTAAATTATTTTTATTCTGAAATTTAAAAGCAGCCAAAGACCGATTGAACCGATTTTTTACCAGTTCACGATTTTTTCTAATTCTGTCTGATTTTTTATACATACCGAATATATATAGATCAGACTAGTGGCTCTTTCGATTCGCAGTCTGACCAGTCAAACCGGTCAATCCGATCCGATCTTCAAAACATTGGTTTTGGAAAATTACATATAAGGGAATTAATGGAAAAGAAGGTCGAAAGTCTTATACTAATACTAATTTCCTCAAGCATTATTAAAAGTAGTATAATATTAAGATGGACAAGAAGAGGGGTGGGTGGGATCCGCACTACACCCCAAAGCTTTTAGAAATTGAAAATTGTTCCCATATAAAAGTGAAAATTTTCATTCAGGTCTTAGAAAGAATACATTTTTCCATTCAAAAATTTTGAAAATTTCATATCATAGCTCAAAATCCCCTAAAAATGTATTTGTGCAAATTTCGCCCTCTTTCTAACTCTCTCCTTATCTTATCTTACATTTGCTGTTCATGTTTCATTATTGGCAAAACTAGTAGGCTGTTGTTTGTGCTGGCCCAAATGACTGTCCTCGATTATTTCACAAAATTACGGGTGATATATGTTAAAAGAGTATAGCTTAAAATTGCTTTAGTTTTTAATTAGTCATAAACATTATATCTCGTGCCTTATCCCAAAAAAAAGATTGGGAACGATTTAAGTAAATCCAGTGTAATAGACTAGAGTCTCTTAGTGAAACAAAAAAGTAGATCCTACATATGAATCACATATGGAGTTAATTCTTTTTTATTTTTTTACTCGATCTATTAGATGGGATGACCTCCAAGTATTTCGCTAGAGAAAAAAGATAAGAGTAATTAACTCATTTAGAAAATGTAAAATGCATTTTTATCATGCTGTACATAGTTAATGCCAGCCAAGTAGTAAACTGCAGAAGATGGAAGCGCAGAAGGGACCAAGGTATTCCTCTCTAAACAATGAACGGCTTGGTTAAATTCTAATACTAATTTTAGGTGAAAATTAATGTTGTCACATCTCATGCAATTGCTCGAATCATTTTAGTTCCAAGAATTCAATTTACTTTTTATCAAATACGTACACAAGCTGTTCTCAAGTATCCTACATTAATTCTTTAATTGTTAAGGGAGCAAATGGTTACTATCAAATTAAAGACAACATGGCCAATTAAACATGATTTGTAGTAAAATAGGCTTAAAACTGGAAATCTTGATCATCTCCCATTGCAAGACTGCAGACTCCAAATTCTGCTCTCTCTTCAGCTTATCCTTCAAAAACCAATCACAAACTATCCCCGCGTTCAGCTCCTCAATACTACACCCTTCCTGTTCCGATATCACTCTTAGAAGATTTAGTGACGATATCTGCACCATTCACATTCTAAATTAATTATTCTTAAAAAAACTACTAAATTAGTTAAGTACATATTGCAAAATGAGGAGCACGGCCACAAGAATTTTTACAGATAGGGGACTCCTATCTATTATTTGAAATATTTTCTTTTAACATTACAAAGGTCTACAATTTTTGAATCGAATAAAGTACATATAATCTTTGGATCGAATAAAGTACAAATTAAGCACATTATAAATACTGACGAGTAATGAAATAAATACAAAATAAATTAGATTAAACACACGACAAATAAACTACCATTAATACTTCTAACAACGTAATTAATATCATTCATGTCATAATTCAAGAAACAATAATTAAAATTGTTTCAATGATATATATACTCTTTTTTTTCAAATTTTATTAAAAAAAAAAAAGTACCGTTAATCGACAGAGAAAGCGTTCATGAGAGCTGAGGCCAGAAATTTCAACAAGACCAGCTTCTTCTAAGGACAAGAAGCTAAGCCTTTCAGTCTTTTTCTCCCCACCATTATTACTTGTAGTGCATGCTCTCAATGAAAGTTGTTTTCTTCTTGAAAGAGTAAAAATGTAATTAACATTCAATTTTCTTGTGTTCGTTTTAAAAAAATTAAAATGATTGGACACAAATGGTTTATTACAAGGATATTTGAGTGCAACATCCATTGTTTTATGAATGTTGGTGGCAGAAATTAGGGGGATGTATTTTCTTGAGGGGTCGAAGGGACCTAAGTGAGGGGTTTATCTAAGCCTTTCTCTTGTGTGTGGATGAAATGCCACCATGCTCGTTAAAGCTTACAAAAACAATTACCCACAAAAAAATAATAATAATAATTAATTAAATAAAAATTTCCCTAAATATATGGACAGATAAATTGTGCTCAATTGGCCCATAAGGCTCGTGGGCTTTTTTGTTTCAGGACTAAATTTGCTCACATGGCCCAAACCATTTTGTGATAATTTCTCATTTATACCCTGAAGTTTAGCATAACTGCACAATGTCCTGTCAAATTTAAATAATTTCACTTATATCCTCTTTTCCTTAATTTTTGCTTTAAAAAAAATTAACATCCGCTAAATACACCGAAATACACCCGAAAAAAAACATCTAAAACTGGCCTTATAGAATTCTTCGTAAAACAAATCACACTGTTTAAAATAAATTAATAGATTAGAAGTCAAATATAATCTTACTCTTTTCACAAATTTTTTATATCCAAACCACGTTATTTGCTCTGTCAACAATCTCTTAAAACACATATTAACAAACTTAAAACTATTATTTCCCACTTTTAACGTACATTTCGTACTTAATATAGAAAATATAGTGACACTTAATCCAACGATGGTTCTAGATGGGAAAGGACTGATGGAGATAACCATCTTAAGATTTTCATATTTACATTTCACCTCCTTAAATTTTTTAAAAAATATATAAGTTAGCATCAATCAATATATACTTATTAAGTTTTATCCCTCAAAATACAATTTCTCGTTTGCCCTTGGTCAATCTACAACAAATGATGAAAATTAGAGGAAAAAAAAAACTAATATTCTTTGCCTCTTGTGCCATCTAGTATTGATAACAGAGAGTATATTTATATATTATACCAATATTATCACCAAACACAATAATTTTAGCCTAATTCGAAGAAAGAATAGAAGATTTCTAATGTTCAAAGATAATCACAAAGAGAAAAATAAAACAATCAAAACAAATCTGCTTCTGAAAAAACTTTGGCTGGTTGTATCATATAGTGATCAATATTCATATATAGTTTACATGTACAGAAGCTCGTTACAACAACATCCCTCGATTTTTTTCACCAAAATTAAATAAAAAAAAACCTAAATAAGTACAATAGCTAAGTAATATTTGAGATTCTTTAATTAATTAGGACCCCAACAGCTCAAGAACATGACAGTCCTGAGAGATTCTTCAGCTTGTTTTAACTTGTCACACTTAGCCACAGCAGCCTTGTTAATACCAGTACCCGTAGACAATTTCCTCGCCTGCCTCGATGATGATGATGATGAGGAAGTACAAGTAGTGGAGTCCTTCAAAGTCTTTACAGCAGAATCGTACTTTGATGCCTGCTCTTTGATCCCCTGCACCAACCTCATTCCTGCTTGGTACACCACCCGACCGATCATGTATCTCAAATTCTTATCCAATCAAAAAAAGAAAACTTATCTTCTTGGTTGTTTAAGTTTATACTATGTTTTATGAACTCAAGAGTTTATATATATATATAGTGGGTGAAAGAAATTAAGTGGGCTGATTTTTTTGATGGATTCTTGGAAACTGGTGTCGACTGAGGGGGGTTTTTAGTGAAACTACCGGCTATGTGAGATGGTGAATCCGGGTCTAAGATATTCAATAGGAAACCGGGGGCTGGTGTTAGTTTCTGTGGGTAGCTGACATGTGCCGGTTGCGTTTTAGATTTTTTTGAAAAACAATTTTTTATTATTCATTTCGCGAGTTGTTGGATAATTAAACAATAAAATAACTCTCACATTATTTTTAATTATTTAAACGATTATCATATTTCTTTTTATATTACGAACTATTAGCTAAGAATTAGTCTTTTGAACGATTTTTTTAGTCAAGGTTGCGGTGGTTATGAGCGATCACTAAGCATTAATCAATAGAAGAGATATGTATGAAATGAGTGGCCGATTTTTTTTACAAGATAGAGAATATATTTCCCTAATTAGGTAATTCATTCCAAATAAGAGCCTCCCTTAATTTTTTGAAAAACTATCAAATGTTTAGTAGTTATTCAAACTAAAATAAATTTTATCAAATTTATACACTTTGCAAGTATGAATAGGATAGTTTATAAGAAAAATAATTTAAAAAATGACAAAATTAGCTATAAGATATTAACAAAATTATATTAAATTATCGATTTTACTCTTAAATACTACCGTTAATACATAAATATTTGTAAAAATTGTGTTCATTTTTTTATTATATTTAATGACGATGATCTTTGTTATTTTATCAACTTACTTATATAATATATATTCTTTAAACAGATAATTTTGTATTTAATAAAGTTATATATAATCTTATACTGTTCAAATTTTCATGGTATAATTTCCTTTAAACATATCTCTTGAAAGAAGATACTAGATATAGTTTGATGATATGGATGTTAACAGCGTATGTATCCTACCACGTCATCAAAATCTGGCACAGAAATTAACAACGATCCTTATCCGACGCAAATGGCATATAAATATGAAAAATATTTAGGTAAATTTGATTTTTAATTTTATTTTTAAATTTGTAGTGTGTATTAAATTTTAGAGAACTTATGACATCAATTAATATAAACAAGATTTTTTAACATTTAATCTTGATCACAGGATAACTACAGGTGAGGTTAAAAAGTGGATCTATTTAAATATTTTCTATAAATAAAGGGGAATTCTACTATTTTTTTAGAAAATTATTTTTTTTATTTTAAAATTTTGTATCGTACAAATTTTTAAAGCATACAATATTATACTATACAAATATTTAAAGTACAAAGAAATAATTTCTTAAAAAATGATAGTAAATTTTTTTATAAATTAGTTACTCTATTAATACGAATGTTCCGGAAGCTCATCTTAATTAGATTTTTTTATTTTTAATCTTTAATTAGATTGATTGGGTTAAAGGACATCCAAATCGACCCAAGATAGTTGGGGTGACACTGATCTCAAGTAATTAGAGAAAATTATTTTTTAATACATTCTATAAAAATATATCCAAATTTAAAAAAAGAAAAGAAATTATATCGTTTTATAATGTAATTTATTACATATATTTGTTATAGAAAATAAATAGATTACTTTTTTCTATTTGATTAAAGGGTGAAATTTTTGTTTTATTTTTATGGCCGTCGTTCAAATGTTTTGTACAAATTGAGTAATAAAACATCTACTAATAGACTTGGTTTTAAAATATATTGATCTACTTATTGAAACAAAATTATTGATACAATTTAAAAAAATTTATGAATTATAGTTATTTAAATATAATATATCACTAATTTTGACCCCATTTGTTGAACGGAAAAATCATAAAGATTATTGTATGGGTTTAAAACTTGGAAAATACTTACGTAAATCCGATTTTTGATCCCATATGTAGATTCTGTAAGGAATTAAATTTAAAAAATCTTACTTACATCAGCTGATGTCATAGATTTTCTGAAATTTAATCCACACCCCAAGATCTATAAGTGGAACCAAAGACCGGATCTACCTAAATATTTACCTTAAAACTTTAACATGAATTATAAAATACAAAAGTAGTGGTGATATAAGTTTTTACATTTTACACGTATAACGTATTATTCTAATTTTACAATGCTAACATAAATTCCAAGGTCACATGTCACCACTACAAATGCACAAAGGAAATATTACTTAAAGTACCTCATTTATATTGTTTTAGGTACTTTTTACTATTTCATTTTACCACACTTCAATATTTTTTTTCTCCAGTAAAAAACACACTTCAATGATATTAAGAGATTTTTAGATATCAAAACCTCACCAAACATTCAATAGCGTACAGAGACTTTTTGTATTACACCAGCATCTGATCATCACAAGTTTTGAATTACACCAATATGTTCAGCCTAATTTTTTGAACTACACCAATATCTCATCAATGAAAATTTCCAATTACACCACTATCTTATTATTGATTTTTGGTCATTAATTATTTTACAAAAATCTTATTTTATCAACACTCTCAATCAAAATATTTACACAGATTCGATCTTTAACCCACCTCTAAGTCATGTGATTTAAATTAAACTTATAGAGGTAGTGACATTAGTACATGTAAGTAAAATTTTATAATATTTAATTTACAACACAAAATCCACAAATATACAATACTCGAGTCTACGTAACCCCACAACTTGTTTGGATAATCTACGGGGGGAAGATTCGATTTTTAAACCCACCTCTAAGTCATGTGATTTAAATTAAACTTATAAAAGTAGTGGCACTAGTACATGTACGTAAAATTTTATAATATTTAATTTACACCATAAAATTCATAAATATGCAAGACCGAGTCTGCGTAAACCCCACAACTTGTTTGGATAATCTACGGAATTTAAATTTAAAATCTAAATCTACCTAAATCCCTATATCGAAACTCAACAACAAAGAAAATTACATATACAATATATTTCTTCTCAAAAAAAATATTATAATAAATGAATTTTACTCGTAACTAAGCAAAACAGTCAATGCAACAAACCATAATAACCAATATCTATCGTCTCGTTCGTCTTTCGTCTGTGCATTTTCCTCCATCTTTCTTGTTGGTAGAGTACTATTAGATAGCACAAATGGATAGCCTGAAAGTTCAAATCTTGTGCAGAAAGATGATAATTTAAAACCATCAAATCCAATTCCAGATCATATTCTATGCTTCAAGATTTTATTATTCAATCAGCCTACTCCACCACTATACGTTCATAAACTTCTGTCAATGATGAAAGATTACAAAGCAGCCAATAATGATGAAAGATAAACTCCAGTGGAGAAGTCATTATCACATACAATATTACCCTCTAGTGGAGTTGGATATTTTGAAGCCCAAGTGAATGTAATACTCACAGAATTCTCCGAGACGAACCAGGAAAAATTATCGAATTTATGGCAGGATTCTTTTATCTATGTTATTTTATATCACTCATTTAAATGATGTAGAGTAATATGGATCAAGGTCTATGACACTATTTCATAGATCCGATCCATGTAAGAATTTGTTGGAGTATTTTAATAAAAAAATTACACATAACTTTTCAGTTATAATATACGGAAAATACTTACATAGACCCGGTCTTTACCCTTACCTGTAAACCCTGCGGTCAAGATTAAATCTTATACGAAATCTTGTTTACATCAGATTATGTCATAGATTTCATAACATTTAATCTACATCACAAGGTCTACAAGTGAGATCAAAAATCAGATTAACCTAAGTCTTTCCCATAATATACTAGTATTATTTATTTGAATAGTGAATTATCATTTATCCTACTTTAATTCACAATAATTTTAAATATTTTAAATTGCAATTGAAATCTATTTATTTTACTTTAATTGTGAAGGTTTAACTCCTCTTTTTCAATCTATAAATAGGGTGATTATAAAAAGAAATCACTAACCTTTTCTCACTATCATCTATCTACAATCTTTCTAACTTCTATTTTTATAATAATACTATGGACAAAGAAAGGTGTGTGGGGAAGTTTCTACTTCTCTTGGTTGTGCAGATCAAAGGGAAGTAACAACCTTGAGTTGAACTGTTATATTCTGGAGGCGACACGTTGTAACCTTTTGCATCGGAGTAAAAGAAACTCCATAGGAGCGCGAATCATGTCAAAGAGAGCGGATGAATACGCGTCTCAGGCCTACCGGTAGTTTGTTCGTGCAAAATGGTACAAGTTTTTTTTTTTCCTTTTATTGTTAAAAATGAGATAATATTTACATTGTTAATTTTTTATTTAACTTATTTGTGATGTTTATTATGATTAACATGATTTTTTGTGATGACAAACCAACAATTTTAAGACGATTCTACCTCTTCTTAAACAAAATATTATTCTGGCTTAATTCCATTTTGGGTATTAATCTTGATCTATTATTGAAAAGTTTATTAGCAGCATTTCTGCTCATATAAATCTGATGAATCAACGTGACTTTGGACATTTCACAATTTTTTATTTTTTTTTGCAGTGATATACCTCGAACAGTTCATATAAATTAAAAGTGCATTCTTGTTATCATGAGACTTTGGGATATTACACTTTTGTCCTCTCTCAAATCTGATCATTAGTGGTAGTAGTTCAGAAGTAATATCCTTAGTCCTATTATGAATAAAAACTCTAATAACTCTTATCACGTGAATTATTTGTAAGGGAAAATTGCCAAAATAGTCCCTCAACTTTTTTACTTTAACCAAAATAGTCCCTCAACTTTTTTTTAGCCATAATAGTCCTTCAACTTTTATTTTTTAACCAAGAAAGTCCTTTTACGGTGGAGCCACCATGAAAATCTTTTTCTTTTTTTTTAATAATAAATTTCACATAAAAGGACTATCTTGGCTAAAAAATAAAAATTGAAGGACTATTTTGATAAAATAAAAAAGTTGAAGGACTATTTCAGCAATTTTCCCTATTTGTAAATGTTACCAATGATACTGTTGCCTGAATTATTTATGTAGTTAATTGGTTTTATATTATCCTTGGGTCTTTGGATATGTGAACTTTTGAGGAAATAAATAATAAACATATGGGATATTTGAATATTACCCAAATGGTTCAATATTGAATATATTACTTATTTTAGTTCACAGAGTGAGTTAGTTGTACTAGTACATATTTTGTCATGTCTCGGTCACTAAAACTATAGTACTTATGGTGTGCTGAAATATTTTGAAAGTTTGATTGGTTGATTAAAAATTAAAATATAAATTATTCATTTATTGTCACTTAAGAATTTGCAGTAATTTGTGACCATATAATTCTAGTTAGAGGATCAAACGTCCATCAAGTAATATTGAGAAATTTAAAATGCAGTTATTTACGTATGATGTGTGAATTTGTATATGGCACAGATTTTTCAATGTGTTCTTGCAGGACTTTATGAAGTACTATCATAGTATGTCTTGACTTGTAATATGTTGATTTCTAAGTATCAGTGTTACATGAATTTTTTACTTATCCATCATTCTATGCCATTGATATTTGAACTTCAGTATATATGCAAAATATTGCACAGTTTTTTTTCATGGACTCCTTTGTTGGAGAGAGTGCTGTATTTGCGGTATTTTATAGTACTCCATATTTTTCTCCTCTACCTGAATGTTCTTTTTGGAATAGTATACCTTGCCAAAAAGATTTTTTGAACACTTGTACCCTAAATCATGTTGGACAAAGTGTCCTTAGAACATCAATATGTGATTCAGGTGGCATTAACAGGATGATGTGTGATCTGGTCTAAAGAAGTCTAATGAATCTTTAACTTATGTGATGTGTCAATATATATTTGAGATTTTACCATGAGCTTGTTTTAGAGTGTGTTCGTTTGAATTGAAAATATTTTCTTGAGAAATGAAAAAATTCATTTTTCATATAATTTTTTAGTGTTCGGTTGATAAAATGAAAATATTTTGAAATAAAATTTTTTAATGGTTTTATCTTTAATTTTATAAATACAAGTTAAAAAAACTTATAACAATGGTAATAAATACTTTACAAGTAATTTTGATTAATAAAACATTAATTTTGTTCAAAGTTAAATGATAGTGCAATATACTAGTAAAATATTCATAACGATAGTTATATTAGTGTGGGACCCATTTTTGAGAGAACACGAATGATGTGTATAAAACAGAAAATAAGTTTAACAAACGAAATTCTAAAAGTAAGTATATAATTTAAGGTTTAATGTTACTCTTGAATTATCCGAAAAATAACTTACGTTCAAAAATTTCGTAAGTTATTTTCAACCAGAAGAAAGAAAATTAGAAAATATTTTACATCGAAAAATATTTGTCAATGTTTGGCACAAAAAAAATTTCTAAAAAATATTTTCAATTCAAACGAACACACTCTTAATGATTTTTTTTTTCAACCATTGTCAATCATTTTTTCTACCAATTATTGGGTAATTATTATTTTTGTCATACTTTTAAGACAGTAGATATCAGTTATTGTTTGGTCAACTTGGTGGATTTGACATAATGGTTTATTATTTTAATCGGTTTTTTAGTGTATGGTACTGAATTTTGACTATAATTACTATGAGTTAGTTTGAATTTAAATTATGAGAGTTACAATTCATTTTAATCATCTTAATTTCTACTGCACAACTAAAAAATATATGTAATGGTTTTATACAAATTGGTTATAATTATGATATTAATGTATTTCGACATTTGTACATTTATATACAGACAATGTATTTTGTACATGAAAATAATTATAAAGTAATTTCACAAAACTCTATACTTATAACTCTCCTTTATTTTAGCCTATAAATAGAGGGCTATAAGAGATAAGAAAAATATATTATTCTAGATATTCTTTTTACAACGCTAAGTGGTTTTGTATATTTTAATATGGGTAAAAATAAAATTTATATTGTTACTGTATTTTGAGGGTAATTTATTTAATATGTTAATTGTGATTAACTATTGACTGCCTTGGTATACTATAAGCCTCTAAGATTTTTAGATAGATTTTGACTCTCTTATTATGCTAAAAGGAAAAATTCTTAATGCTCAGGCTGATTGTCATTATGGTTGTGCCTTATTCCCTAATGTGATTTGCATGGCAAAACATATATAAAATGATTTTTAAAGACTGGTATTCTAATTTGTATCATGTAACTGGGTTGTGGGTTTTAAAAGATCTCCCATTATATATCAGTGATTTGAGTCTTCTATCTAGGCAATTTTTCATAAGGAAATTGTCTCTTAGTGTGTGTGGCGGAATTAATTTAATGGCCTTCACAGAATTATTACTATTTTTTGAAATAGACCTAAATTCTTTAAGTGTATTTATGCAGTATAATTATTTTGAGTTAAATGAGAATGACACAAAAGATTTCCACTATGTATTAAGTTACTTATTTTTTAAGTACTAAAATAGTGAGGGTATTTTAAATTGAGTCCATTTTAACAACATCTTTGTGCTTCATAGGTTGAACATAACCGTCAAACGTCTTTGGTGAAATTAAATTATGGAGTTTTGTTGTTGTACTTATTAGTGTTTTGCTTGTAATCACTAATTAATTCTTACTAACAGAGTATGACATATATTTTAGAGTTGGAAAAAATAAGAACATAATGGATTGAAGTAATTCTTATCTATATGGTAAGAATATAAAATTTATGTGATATTATGATTTTTGTTTTATCTTGTGAGTATAAATGAATTCTTGATCTTGGACTAATATAACAATAAATATTATGTCTTGGATTATTATATATGAGTATGTACACAATGATACTCACAAATGATTGTTGCAGATATCGATATCTTGATTCTATTTTTGAGATAATAAAATCATGAAAGAAAATATATGTGATTCTTGATATTTTCTTGCAAAAAGAAAATTATGAAGATTTATTAAGTTATTAGACTACAGGTCATCCAAAAAGTGAATAAGACGTGTGAAAAAAATAAAATAACTCATAAATGTAGACTATTCGTCATCAATGATGATGATTTCTAATACATAGTCTAATGGCTACTAGAGAATAAAATATTGAAAAAATTCCTGTTACCTAATATACATCTATTTGATATTATAATTATATGGGATAGTTTTCTCACCAGAATGATGATATCTTGCAACTATTATCTCGAGAAATTTTGAAATATTTTGACTTAAAAGTCAAAATCTCATATATTTGTCATTCTAATAATTTGTGAAAAGTATAAATGCCAAATTGATACTATAGATGTTGGGGCAAAGATATGAGGTACGTCAAGGAAAATGAGACTAGTGCCTAAAATTTATTAAACTAGAACCATCTATGAGGATACTTCTACCTAAGGACTGGAGATCCCAAGAACTAGGTTGGAGAAAAATGAATCATAGAATGGTTTGGGAGAAAAGCATGCACTTGATGATCAATTTTATAAGTCCATTCCTATGGTGTAAAACATGCATGTGATCTTATGATGAGAAGGTTGAGATTCAACTCTTAATGAGTTCTATAACTCTTATGGGTGGGATGTCTTAGTTATGAGAGCATCTTTGATAGACTCACATAATGAGTGTGAAAGTTAGGCCGCTTTCTATGAGAATATGGCTAATTCTCTATAACACTCATGAATTTGAGATAAAGCACAAGGCCGTAACGTGCTGGTTTAAGAAGCTGAAATTAACACCTTGAATATCATGTGTGTAGGCCTGTCAATGGGTCGGGTCTAGACTCACCCGGGTCTGGATCTATAGCAAATTTTGATATTATCCGGATTCGATCCGGACCCGTTTAGCTATTATAATAAACGGATCAGATCTGGATCTTGGTGTTTCGACCCGATTAAGACCTGAATCCAATTAAAATATTTAATATATAATAAAATTATTGTATATTAGTATTATTTTATATGTATATATGCATATATGTTTGTGTAAATTGACCATGTAATTTATAGTTAATGTAGAATACATGCATAAATATTAATTATGAATTAAATATTTTTTATAATTAAAAAAAGAGAGAAAATTCGATAAGTTATAATAGTTTTATATATAATTGTAAAAGTTATTAAAAAAAAAATTTAAGACCCAGATCCGGATCTAACAAGACCTGACGGATCCGGGTATGAATCTACTTTTGTAGACCCGTCGGAGATTCGGATCCGGATCCTAATCTGGTTATATTAATCGGATCCGTGTTTGGATATGCTAGATCCGACCCGGATCCGACCCGTTTACAAGCCTACATGTGTGTGATATAGTCCTACATACCCTAAAAGTAGTCTTAGTTTCAAGGTTTAACCACTTTGACTCTAGTATAGGGATTATGGAAATACTAAGTGAAAGTTTCAAGACATTGTTAATTTCATTACGCATAGTGTTCTCACTTTGTCTATAAATAAATAATAATACTTATTTTTTATTAAAATAAGTAAGCGGTTGTTGGAGTAGTTTAATAAAAAAAATTCATATAACTTTTCAGTTATAATATACTAGTATTATTGGGGAGTTTTATAACTTGTGTAACGGTCATCATTAATAAAAATATGACCGTTATGTAATGAATTTGAATAATAAATTTTATAACCAAAATATATTTATCATATGTTAATGCTATTGAATTTGAATAGTGAATTATCATTTATCCTACTTTAATTCACAATAATTTTAAATACTTTAAATTGCAATTAAAATCTATTTATTTTACTTTAATTGTAATGGTTTAACTTCTCATATTTTTCAATCTATATATAGGGTGATTATAAAAAGAAATCACTTACCACTTTCTCAGTGTCATTTACCTACAATCTTTCTAACTTCTATTTTTTATAATAATACTATGGACGAAGAAAGGTGTGTGGGAAAGTTTCTACTTTTCTTGGTTGTGTAGATCAAAGGGAAGCAACAACCTTGAGTTGAGTTGAGTTGTTGTATCTTAGAGGCGGTGTACTGTAACCTGTAACCTTCAGTATCGGAGTGACAGAAACTCCGTAGAGTCGCGAATCGTTTTAAAGAAAATGAATACGTGCCTCAACCCTACTGTACTTCTTGGTAGCAGTTTGTTCGTACAAATCGGTACAAGTTTTTTTTTCTTCCTTTTATTGTGGGAAACGAAGTAATATTTATATTGTTAATTTTTTGTTTAAATTATTTGTGATGTTTATTATGATTAACATGATTTCTTGTGATGGCGAACCAACAAAATTTCCCGTAGGACCAGATATCGAGCTTCTGTATAAGTTATCACCATAAGGTCACAATATCTAGTTCTTTGAATGGATATTTAAAGGTATATGTTATTGGATAAATCCTTTCTCATTCCTCTATGCATTCTTCATAAGCACTGAAAAAGAAATGAAGAACAATAAGTATGAAATTCTCCACGAAAAAAAAAAAATAGTAAATAATTGTAAACAATGAAATTTCTCCATGAATCTTTCACATATTGCCCTGATCAATACCAATAGAGTATGTTGCCAACTATATTAACAATCTCCATATCCCAAATTAAAATACAAATACTGTAACAAACTTGATTATCTAGTCATATGCCTAAAAAATGTCAGGGTATATAACACAGGGTGTAAACATTGAATTAGGTGATGCACATTAACTTTTTCAATCAGCAAAATAGAGAAATTTCTGAAATTATACTTGTTTAAAAGATCATTCTTTTTCGATATTGATTTGAAACGGTATATATCCGTCAGGGAGGAATTGGCATACAGTAAATGCGAGTTCAGTGAGCTCGCATTTGTTGAATGTGAGCTCTGCGAAAAATAAAATTTTGAAAATTAAAAAAAAAAAAAATTCATCCATGACCTCACATTCAGTGAATGTGAGGTCAAAGCCATTTTTAAAAATAAAAATAAAAAATCGACTGACCTCGCATTCAGTGAATGCGAGGTCAAAGCAATTTTTTTTTAAAAAAAAAAATTAAAAAAAAAATTCCATTGAAAAAAATATTTTATTTCATTGCGAGATCAGACGAATTTTTATTTTATTTTATTTTTTATAAAAAATATTTGCATCTAACTTTATATTTAACAAATGTGAAGTCATGAGGAATTTGTTTTTGTTTTTTTTTTTTTTTTTGCACTATTACAAAAAAATGTTTGATGTTTTTGTTAGTTAAAAAAGGATTGGGCCGTAAGAAAAAAATAGCTTAAATACTAAATTGTGAACATTTCTTTTAATAGGATATATAGGAACACTAAACCGTTATTTTTAAACCATAAACTCTAACATTAAGGAAATATTACACGGATGAAATGTTGTACGAAAGCAAATTTATTAATTTATCATATTTTTTGATAAAATTTTGACATAACCTCCCCTATTTTACCGAACATTCTCCCTGTCAACAACTATACCCAACGAGGGTAACAAACATCCATAAAAGCCCGACAAGGGCTAAAAAATAGAAATAAAAATCTAACAATAATATAAAAATACCCGACACGGGCAAACAATGATATACAAATAACATACATCAATCACACATGTTAGCATAAGGTAATAAAATATGTCAATGTCCATAATCTCCAAATCTCCCCCCCGTACCACACTTTCTAGGTTTAGGAACCCTTTTTGACCGACGAATATAAAATTGTGATATGGCTCGCTCTTGAGCATATTGAGTAATTTGCGACTGCGAAACTATATTTTGTTCATGTTCATTTCTTCATTTGAAACAATAGGACCAGTATGAGCCGGATCTGGACCACTGGACGACGGTCCAAAAAATAATGGTCCTATCGGAGTGTGCATTGGCAAAAGTATCTGTGACGTGTCACCCTCGAATTGCATATTGACATGAGGGGATCCAACATCTACATGGGGCCGAGGCGATGGAATACCTCGACATCGGCGACAACCACCACCGTGTTGCCCTCTCGCTGCGGAGCTCGATCTACTCTATGTGGATCCTGTGTCTGGTGTGGATGTCGAACATAAACAGGAACTGATGGAGGGCGAAGATCAATACTATTTAATTCGCCTACTGCATGTAGTGACTCAGAAGCGAAGTGTCTGATCTATGCCCAAGTATTGGTATCCGGATCATCGTCCTCAGTTAGATGGTCCAACGACGTATAGTACAATCTAGCCATGGAGTCCATCTACCATAAAAGTTAAAATTAGTATTATTAAAGTCATTTGAAAAAGAAAAAGAGTAACAAAAAATAAATAATTCTTACTAGATAATATGCACACGTCCCTCTGAAAAAGTAAGGCGATGATTCGAATTGGATAAATAGACCACCGTTCTTGATCGATACCATTGCATATAATCATGTGATGCATGTGTAGTATCAGCACATGGGAGACCAACCTCAACTGCATCCCTTCTTGCCCTCCAAATATCTATATAAGCTCGGTAGGTCAATTCCCAATCATTGTTTGCCCAACCATGGCGGTCTATCAAATGGAGTGTAACTTGATTCCCAATCAATCTCTCATCTGGTTGTGTAACTCGAACTGTCGCATAACTAGATCTAGATAGGTAACATTCCACAATCTCCCAACATATCAAATAAGTAACTGCACGCCATATGTTACAACCAGTAGTGTAGTAATGGGGAAGCATATCAAGTACTTCATCAAGGAATGGCTGTCATATAAACTAATACCAAATAATTGGACAAAAGTAAGTAAATTAACAAAATATGACGAAGAAAAAGTGCAAAAGAAATGTAATCGACGCTTGTACCTCATTGGGTCGCAAACTATGTAGCTAATCTCGAAAGACAGATAAGACATGACGAGGAGCATTGCGCAAATCAAATGCAATATCCCACCTTCAATAAAAAATTAATAAATATCAAGTACAATGTAAATATGTTTAATTAAAGAGTTTAATAAAATATATACCGAGTGCATCCATATGCTCCGTGAAGTTGAATGTGCGGGCTCTAATCGATTAAGACGTAGTGTCGGCATGCGTTCCCAAACCCATAACTGTAATTTTTAATTAGTATGCATTCTATAAATTGTGAAGAAAGTATACAATAAATGAATATAAAGTATTCAAATATACTTGTAGTAATAGCACTGGTCTGCAGATGTTTCTAATTTTGGGTGAAGTAGCATCACACAAGTTACGATACAGTGTGCCTAAAACTGCTGATCCCTAACTATAACGACCCACAGTTTCCAAGTCCTGAAGCAAGGATAGATACAATAATGGTACTTTGTTGCCTAAATTGTCTGGAAATAAAAGTCCTCCAATAAGTACAAGTAAATATATACGTGCCATCTACCGACACATGTCATTAGTCGCATCATCGGGGAGGGGACAATCTAATGCCACAGACAAACATCTAACTTTCAAACGACCACCGTCAATGTCTGATCTGGTAGGCATAAAGCCCAATAAGTCAATGCATAACTGGCTCCAAGTATCTGCAGAATGAATAGTATCTCTACCGGTCACAGGCGGTCCATCAATATGTAAACCCCAAAGTACCTCTACATCCTACACAATTTGATGGTGGCCTTTCCAACAGGCAGATGAAAGGAATGTGTCTCAGGCCGCCATTGC
Organism: Cinchona pubescens; assembly: GCA_025175665.1. NCBI lineage: Eukaryota > Viridiplantae > Streptophyta > Magnoliopsida > Gentianales > Rubiaceae > Cinchona > Cinchona pubescens. The sequence goes on from JANKKI010000321.1 coordinate 543,136, forward strand.
TCGACAAGACTAGTGATCAAAGCATGGTCCGCTGAAATCATCCTAAAGATGCAATACCCTCGAAACCTGCCAAACAAATATAATGTCATACCCGATCTGGTATGGGCCTATGATCCCAAAAATCTCCATCATAATGCTTAACCTGTAGTGTGGAATCATCGATAAGACAGTCAAAAATAGATCTAACCCTATGCGGCGTCGTAGGTAATATAATATCATCTATTTATGATCCAGGATGAACAAGCTCTCTAGACTGATCATCCATACCTAACAAAGTGATATGGAAAGAGTGAAAAATTAACCCCATATATAGTAGGCATTTAATTTTATAAGTTTTAAAAGTTACATTCAAACATTAAAGGTCATGTCTCCGTAATCACTGATAATACAAAGTTTTTTGATAAATGAATAAATAAAAGCAAACAACTACATTCATAGAATACAACAAGTACATAAACAATACAATAGAAAAGACAAATCACTATTATCGCCAAGGACAACTCTTGCGATTATGCCCCGGATGATGATAATTTGTACACCTTCTAGGTTCATGGGGATCCCTAATATCCATCTCGTTTTAGATGCGTCTTGCACGTACCCGGCCTGCCCCGGTGGTTTACGAACATATTGTCATCACCACGTAACTGCCACTGAATAGGAGGCAATTCCTCCAGATTGGATTGCGGAACAAATCTACTAACGGTGTATTGCTCTTGATATATGCAAGTGGCATACTGCTCCACAACTATTCGCGTAGATTCATTTCCCTTAAGCCTGCAAACTGCCATTGCATGCGAGCATAGGAACCTGTACATTTTCCATTTACCACAGGTATATGTCTTCTGTACATAATTGACAGTTGTATGTACATTGTCACCACGTCCAGTCACACGATGGGGTGTCTTGATTCTATAGATACCAATGGAATGATAAAAAATCATGACTGAGTATCCGCCACCTTTTTTGTGTGCAGCCAACAACCTTTTTCAATTCATTGGTGTAATTGATGTGTGACAATGTTCACCCTATGCAATGTTATCCCTATGCAATGTTATCAACAAACAATTTCACCGAACGATGAAATGTACTATCAATTATAGCCTTGATCGAAAGTAGCCTAACCCCTTGCAAGACGTTATTGTAACTCTCAGAAGTATTTATAGTGTGATTCTCCAAATCACGCACAACATGGTGTCTCAACTGCTCCATGAACCAACCCCAACTTTGTATTGTTTCCTCATCAACAATTGCATAGGCAATAGATAAAATCTTATTATTAGCATCCAAAGCGAAGACAATAAGTAATTTACCCCAATATCCTCCTAGTAGATGGGTATTGTCAACAGATAGGACAGGTCTACACTTGCGCTATCTTGTGGAATGCATCAATCGATGGCCGAAATGCCCAAAAGATGTATTTGAATATTTTGACAAGTTCGCAACTGTTGGGATGATGTAGCCACTACACCACAGTTTGTGGATTAGAGTAGAGTACTTCATCAACGTATGGGAGTAATTGTTGAAAATTATATGCCCAACTTTCACATACAAGCACAATCGCTTTCCTGCGAGTATACCAAACTTTCTTGTATGTAATGTCAACCTTGAAACTATTCTTAATGTATGCCTGAATTTGTTTGACCTTGACAGGATCATTTTCAACTAAATGCATTATTTGGTTAGTAATGACTCCAGCTGATAGATTTCTAGTTGTTTTCAGGAATTTACACTTTCTAGATCATAAACATACGTGATCTCTTATATTTCGTGACCTTCCACACATTAAGAGATTCATTTCCATGTACCCGATACTCCAAACACACTCTCCGGGAGCTAATCTACCAAAGGACGCAGTCTTGCATTTAGCCGCCCATGTCCTCTTCCGAGTGCTCTCTATCACTTTGAATTCTCATTTTTGAGCTATAGACCATATTCTAACTGCCTTACTAATTTGCTCCTTGCTATCAAAGCACATGTGCAGCCGAATATCATTTTTTTCTTCATTCCATTAAATCAGCCCATCTTTATCACTACGGTTCATGGGATCGTAATCACCATAGTTACCAATATCATATACACAAAACCATTCCTCTAGGTTGATAAATTGGAACATCTAGATTACATCTGACATTCACCATTATTTGTCCCAAGTCATCGTCAGATTCATCTTCCGATATATCTTTTGAGTCTGACCCTGACTCATAATTTTCGTCTAATGCATGCCCCGATGAGTCACTATTATCATTATCACCTATCAAACCCTCATCTACGAGACCCTTCTCCATATGTTGATTATAATGTTGCATGTTACGTGGGCTTTCACTTGCTATGAAGTCTCTATGACACTGCGCACCAATAGATTGATCAGATGGCATTGAGTTTGACATTGAAAACAAATACGTTGTGACATAAGGTTGTAATACTCAAATGACCAAGGATGATCAAACAGACTCTGCGCGTTAGATTGCAGCGGCTTGTTGTCCATGGTCGAATGCATAAGAGACATCATTGGCCCCATACCATACAGCCCTAGATTGTTGTTGATTTCAGGTACTTGAGGAATTTCCTCTGTCTCGATAAACAACTCAGCACAAAAAGTTGGATCGGCATCAAACAAATCAAAAATATCATTCATACCGTCATCATCTGTCAATGAAATTCCAAAGTAAACACCACGACTAACTATATGCCTGTACAAAATATTCAATTTGAACTGCTCCCTATCAACCTCCATGAATTCGTATATCTTGTCAACTAAGTCAAGAAACCTAATTCGTTGCTTTATTCGGAATAATTTCTTACATACTATTGGCCGATAAGACATAGTACCACCTTCATAAGTTATTTCCCCTCCCCAATAAAGGAGGACATGACGGGGTCTATCAAATGTCATTTCCCTGTAAGGATGTAACATGTTTAGACCGTCCAATTTTGGATATGAAATATGTTTTTTTTATAAATTCGCTAGAGTTTCCTCTATTTCTTGAGGATTCTCTCTTACGCCAGTCATGCCCGATAAGGGCTACAAACAACGCAATAACTCGACAACGGTTACAAGTAATACATATCCGATAAGGGCTACAAACAGCGCAATAACCGACAAGGGTTACAAGTATTACATGCCCGTCAAGGGATACAAACAAAATTAATCAAAATATAATCAAATATAACCCCTTTCGCAACCACTTTCACATATACAACTTAATTATAACCAAATACAATTACATCACAATATCCAATTTAAAGAATTGGTGACCCAATAACAACAAAAAGTCTTAAATAATAGGAAATTTCAATATTTTCGTTTACGGACAGTAATTATTGACAGTCCATCACCCCATATACCAATTCATTTATATTCACAATCACAAAAGGAGCAAAAAGATAAGCTACCATCACAAATAATTTTCTAAATATTTACATTAAAAAAAATCTAGATAATTAACTAAAAAAAAAATCAAAAAAATAAATTAATTATAATAATTGAAATTCAAAAAAAATAATCTACCTTTATAGGTGGTGGTGTTTGTTGAGGATGAGGAATATGGTGGTGGTGGTGGTGGTGATGCTGCTCGTACGGGAGGTGGTGGTGGTAGTAGTTGTAGAAAAGGATGAGTAGTGGAGGTGGTGGTGGTTGTAGAGAAAGAGGAATGGAGGTGGTGGTTGTAGAGAAAGAGGAATGGAGGTGGTAGTTGTAGAGAAAGAGGAATGGAGGTGGTGGTTTTTGTAGAAGAGGAGGAAAAAGCGATGGTGGTGGTTGTAGAGGAAAAGGAGATGGTGGTGGTTTTAGAGGAGGAGGAAAAGGAGATGGTGGTGGTTGTGACTGCAATCGCGAGGAGGAGGAGGAAGAAGAAGAAAATAAGGGCTTTCATGATTCTGCCCGATTTTGCAAAATAAAAATCAACTGACCTCGCATTCAGTGAATGCGAGGTCAGTCAATTTTTTTTTTTTTTTTAAATGGCTTTGACCTCGCATTCAGTGTGAATTTATTTTTTAATTTTCACAATTTTATTTTTCGCAGAGCTCGCATTCAACAAATGCGAGCTCACTGAACTCGCATTTGCTGAATGCGAGTTTCTCCCTGACAAATATACCGTTTTAAATCAGCATTGAAAAAGAATGATTTTCCAAACAAGCATAATTTCATAAATTTCTCCAGCAAAATAGTTGAAAAAAAAATGCCAAACTGTGATCCTTTTTATTAACAATATGAAGAAAACATTAACTATCAAAAAAAATCATACACTACTAAATAAGAAAAATCATAAGCCATCAAAAGAACATTAGGGTTTAACAGAAAAAAGAAAAAAAAAATGATTAGCCCAAGACAGTATATATTATCCAAATTAGTAAAAATTATTAAATTGATCAAAAATAAAAGTTCCAAATTCAGAAACCAACTGACCAAACTTCCTCAAACCAACAAAAATTCAAGAAACAATTCACAAAAAACACACATGCAAAACAAACTCATAGACTCATGGAAAAAATTTGTAGCTGTTGATTACAGGAAAAAGACTCTTCTGCACCACCAAACACCAATCAAACCACATGAGATGACACCATAATAACAAGGGTAAATTAGGAAGTGTGTTTGTTTCTTTCATGTAACTCTTATATATGTAAAATTTCGGCAAGAAAGTTTTGTCATCAAATTGTTTAGCATATATATAGATTGAAGCAAACTCAAACCTTACCAAATACATTATAAAATCTCTACTGACTTAATAGTCCAAAGGCAAGAATCACACTATTAATTATAAAATACAATACCCCATTGACAGATTAATATGAACAAATTATTCTATGTGATATTAGAGAAAAAAAAAAAAAAAAAGGCTTCATCCCTGTACTTTGGAGAGAAAAATGGTTATGGAAGAGTAATGCTACTGTCATTGTTAAGAAATCAAAGCATAATCCACCTTAACAATCATATTTCAATCCTTACCAAAATGCAAGATTTATTGACTCAAAAATAATTCAATATGGAATAATCAATTGTCTAAGCCAAATTCGTGTAAAAAGAAGTTATATTTCAGTCACCGGCACAACAATCAATAGTAATCAAATTATGACAGTCATCTAATCAGAAAATTCCCATTCAATTGCTCGAAAACCTGATACATATATCAATTATCTCCCCAAGAATTAGAAAGCAAATGACAATTTTGAATACTAAAAATGTATTATTTTTCTCGAATAGAGTTAAAAAAGTGCCAAAAGAATAGCTGATAAAACAAATCATCTTGAAAAGTTTCCCAAAGAAAAGTGATACCATCTTTGTTGATATCAAAGAACATAACTTCGTTTTTCGTAGAGCGCTTGGTTCATGCCCATCTACTCCTCCAATGAATTTTATCATGGCCCAAAAAAAAAAATAGGAAAAGGTTTATTTTCATGAATAATATAATAAACACACACGCACATCTACAAACAATGATTTGTTTAAGAAAGAAATTAAACAATATTTATTCTCATTCTACATGACTTATCCTCCTAATCTGTAGTTCCATTGCTGAAGTTTACTAAGGGAAGTGATAAAGTGAGAAAAAAATTACGTTAAGTGGCCGAACCTCTTAGTCTGAAAATTTATTGTATTTAACCCTATAATATTAAGTGATCGTAAAGAGGTTCGGAATTTTTTATTGAAAGGATTATTTTAATTATTTATGTAGTATTTTAAGATAAAACAACACAATCTAAACTTCCAGCAGATTGAGTTTGTGGATGGTGGGTGGTAATAGATTTAGAAGTATTTTTTATTTTTTTGTACAAAAATGTTAGATTTTTAAATTTTCATCTATGAAAAAAAAAAAAAATAGTTTGTAAACTATAAGAGAAAAATGTGAACATTAACTAGACTATAAAGAATTCTTTGTAATTTTTTTTTTTAAAAAAAATGAGAGATCAGTCAAAGCCAGCACGTGCCAAAAGAAAAAAAAAATGAGAGATCAGTCAAAGCCAGCACGTGCCAAAAGAAATACCGTTAAAAGCGTAGTCAGATTTCTTGGGGTAAAGAAACACCCGCCTACCAACTCTTTCATTCTTCTATAGTACTCCGTGCAGTAACCGTTGTACATTGCCGGCCCAAATTATCTTTAGCGTCCATGGATCTCCTACGCTCCTCCGCCACTCGAATCCCCACAACTCACCCTCACCGTAACTTCCTTACACCTCTTCGTCGACGTTTCGCCGGCGTCAGGTTAATGATAGCACTCTCATTCTTTCTCTCGTTTCTCAATTTTAGCCTAATTTTCAAACTATAATTTGTAATTTATTTTTCTGCTTTCATTTTGAAATTTTCTTTTTCAGGTCGAGCTTGAACCTTCCTTTCACGGAGGAGAAAGCCGAGTACTTTAAACAGCTGGAAGCCGCCGCCGATGTGGTCCAGAGAGCTTGTCGTCTCTGCATCGACGTAATTTCAGCAACTTTTTTATTTTATTTTATTATTTTCGTTAGCTTCATTTTTATTATTATTATTATTATTTGATTTTGTGATCTAGAGTTTCTTACATGATTAGAAATTGTGATTATTCTGTTCTTATAAAAAATTTAATTAGAATTGTTATTTTTTGAAATTTGGTGGAAATGCTAAACATCTTTGCCCAAATTAGTGTTACATTAAATTTATTTCTTTTTGTTTTTTACATTTCTCGAGTGATAAAAAGTTGATAAAGAGTGATTAGCTTTATTGTTTTTTTAATTATAAGTGAATTGGTAGTTGACTTAATTTAATTTGTTTGATTTGCTTTTGGTTCTAGTGGTGACCACATTGGGCAGTCTTCCTACCATGCATTTATGACATTATTTCGTGTTGTTATTGAAAAATGTGGAACTGTGTTACTAATCGTTTAGGTGAAAAAGTCTTTGTTCTCGAATGATGGCAGTATTCTCAAGAAAAATGATCAGACCCCGGTAACAATTGCAGATTTTGGGGTTCAGGCTCTGGTTAGCTTAGGTAATATTACGTCTTTTCTCATGTACTCACACTAGGGGTTATCCCTGCAGTGTGCATACACTGAAACTCAATCTTTTTGCATGACTACCACATTCACCATTAACTGGATGTTACATTTATAGTAGAGCTCAATTTTCAATTGTCATGCGAGTTCTAATCTTAAAACTTTTATGTAATAGAGCATTCGTGTTCATAATGATCCTGTGGTATGTGGAGAGTACAAGCTAACATAGATAAAGTCAACCTGTGATGCGAGTTCTAATCTTAAAACTTTGTTGTAATAGAGCATTCTTGTTCATAATGATCCTGTGGTATGTGAAGAGTACAAACTAACATAGATAAAGTCAACCTGTAATCTTCCACTATATATATGGATTTTTTTCAAGAAGGATGATATGTTTGTAAACAACCTTGTTGCTTTCTTTATTTGGTCACCTAGTCCAAAATGTACATAAGAGCAATTGTGTTGATGCCAAGGGAGTTAATTTTAGGTGGTCTATAAGATGAATCAGTGCTTCATTTGTAGTTATGAACAGAATACTCTGCAACTTGAAATTCTTGATTCTATCCCATTCTTTTCAATCTGCTCCACGTCAGTTAATGGTTGTCTCCATGGTTATATTATGGGTTCCCACATTAGATATAAATTAACTTTAGGTCAAATTTTTAATCAAATTCATCCTGTTACTCCCTGCATTGATGAAATGAAGGCACTGTAATTTGTAACCATAGAACCACAAGATTTTCAAATTCAAGAATAAAAGGAACCTTCTCTACAACTTGATTGAGTGAGTTTACTGCTGTTTGCTCTTCATGTCTTGCGTCATTCAAATAAATTATTCAGAGAGCTAATTCTGGAATTTCATTTTTAAATAAAAAGTTGAGACATACAGTTATTATTTGACTTGTAAACTGTATGATTATTCTCTGCAGAAAATAATTTGCTAAACAAGAGAAGTGTATTGTTTTTGCCTTTATCTTTTATTTCTGATTTTTATCTCATTCTTGTAGAGATGAGCAAATTATTTCCTTCTATTCCTCTGGTAGCTGAAGAGGACTCCATGTTTCTTGCGTGCAAATAATCTGGTAGATGCTGTGGTTGATGTGGTTACTGATAGATCTACTTTAAGAGATAAGTTGACACAAGATGATGTCCTAAAGGCAATTGACCGAGGGGGGAAGGATGCTTTTGTTTTTGGACCTAAGCCAGCCACTTATTGGGTAAGTTATACACAGCTTTTGATTCTTATTTAGTGAAATTGATCAAGTTATTTTTATTTTATAATAAGTGTTTCTGTTTTAATCATTCTTGTTTTGGAAATAAGATTGTTTGCAACATTCTTTTACCTATTTAAAAATGAAATCAAAACTCCCTGCACGTTTTTAGACCAAAAGAGCATACTGGAAGTTAAACATAAAGTTGGCTCAAGGAAGGAGAAAATTGGTCTTTACATAGTATTGAAGTTTGGGGAAAGATAATTTGGCAACAGAATATATATATATATATATCTTGCCATTAACCATAGCCTAAGTCTATGATGTTCCCTGTTTTCATAGACTATGGCCCTCCTTTTACTAATTTTTTGCCACTTTAGTAGTGAAATTCCCAAACAAATGCTTTTCTTTGTATGCACAATTAGTTGTAGTTGATTTTTCCTGAAGGCTCGTACAACTGATATTCAGTGTTTCTCATGGAAAAATACAATGTGAAATTTAGGACACAATTCATGCCTTTTCATTTCATTTTCAACTGTGAACTTCCATATCAACACATTGATTTTTCTCCCCAAAATATTCATAGAAAGAAAATAAATGTTGCTGCACTTTTTGATGTTAGTCTTTGGTTTCAAATCCTCTTTTAGATCATCAGTTAAATGGTCTTGGAACAGGTATTGGATCCCATCGATGGCACCAGAGGGTTCGTAAAAGGTAGTGAGGCTCTTTATGTGGTATGTTGTGATTTTCTTGATTTTTTATTTTCTGTTAAGACAAAATTTCTGGTTGATAGTAGTATAGTTGTATACGCCAAAATGGTTTTGCTGCTGTACTTTCTGTGCAAGCTACAAATATTCAAGCTTTTGCTTTTGTTCTCCTCGCTAGCGGCAAGTATCTACATACTTCCTTGCTATTTCCCTGCCATTTCTAATCATTCACACTCAATATGGTTGTGTGTATTACTCTGCAGTTGCAATCATATGAGTGCTGAATTTCTATTTATCACCTTCTTTTTATTATACTCAACTAAGCATGTGATTTGCATTTTTCAGGTAGGCTTGGCTCTTGTAGTCAACGAAGAGATTGTTTTAGGGGTTATGGGCTGCCCTAACTGGCAGGAAAACCAACCTTTCCAGGCAGATGAAAATACTGTCTCCATGTCTGGAACAATTATGATCTCACACAAAGGATGCGGAACTTGGAGAAAGAAATTATGGGACAGAATCAACATTATTGGTGAATTATTGCATGATAGTTGGACAAGATGCTTTGTTGATGATTGCCAACTAGTTCACAAAGCACGCTTTTGTATTCCAGATAGTCAAACATGGGAATCATTACCATTATCACGCTAGCTTTCTATATAATGTGACAACTCAAGCTGAGAATGTTGGGGATAAGGAGATTCTTCTTCTACCTGCTTGCTGTGGAAGGTTTGACTTTATTTCATGGATAACAAAATGCATTCTCCAATAGTTTGCTTTTTGTTGAAAGAACTTTTTGCAAGCTGTGAACTTGATTAGTTATGTCTTGTCATTGGATGAGCAGGGCAAAATTTTCATGTCTGCTCCTTAATGTTTCATACTTTTATTGGACATATGAGAGTGTTTGGATCTGGCATGTACTTTCAACAGATTTAGAACTATTTGAGGATTAATGTAGGTATTCACATATTTTGAATTTCTGCTTAAAAAAGAAGCCGAAGTAATTTGTGTCCATACTGTGCATTTGCCTTTTGAAGTTTTTTTGTTGTTTGCCAAAATCCTCTCATATGTTGCATAAATGGATAGCTGTCATCCTTGCTTGCTATTCATATTTGACCATGCTTCCTTACCGATCAAGCCTTGATTTTGTAATCTTGTTCTGCTTTGTACTCCTGAACTGTACTCTCCTTTCCACCTCAAATTTTCTTAGATATAATAGTAATCTACAGAATACTAAGGCTGCATCATTTACATAAGGCACTTACACACGTTCTTTGTATCATCTACCACGATTCTAAGTTCTTTTGTTCTTATATTTTCTCACTTGTACCATTGTGCTTTGTCTATTCCTTGGGTTCTCTTAGATGTCAAAATTAATCTCAATGAAATCCTCAGAATGTCAAAACCATCTTTGGCCAGTGTCTAGTAATAGCTGTCGGTCTATAACAAGGTTTTTCAGGTGTTTTTTGTTGTGACCTCATCTGTCCATATGCATCTTCCCCTGGTAACGATGAATCTGCTTTTGTGGACAAGTTGGAGTTACAAGAAGTGATAGGCTTATAATTTATTACAGGCCTTTTCTTTCTTCTCTCCCCTTTGGTTCAATAAATTTTTTAAATCTATCTATGAATTGTTCTGTAAAACGAAAAGGACAAAAGAACTTTGTTACAATTTGACGAGAAATCAAATACTGATTTCCTGTTTTACAAATGGTCATTATTTCGTGTTTACAGTTTGTGCAAGTATCTAATGGTGGCTTCAGGTAGGGCATCTGTTTTCATCCAAGGTGAAAAGGCTGGAAAAATTGTCAAGGTACTACAAATGCTCTGAGCCATCATTGAGTGATTTAAGTAGCATCATTGATGTTATAACATCCAAAATGCAGGCATGGGATCATGCAGTTGGCATTATATGTGTCCATGAAGCGGGGGGAAAGGTACGTTCCTCGGTTTCATTTCATTTTTTGACATTTAAAGTTTCACCTAATGGCTAATTTTTCAAATCAGCAGCTAAAAGATAATCAAATTCATGTAAAATAACAGTATTAGAGTAAATGTCTGGTATTTATGGCTTAATCCTGGAGGTCTATACCTGCCTAAACTTCCAGAGGAGAACCAAATTTTCAGAATTCAAAAATAACCAAAGGGTTCGACACCGGATGGATTGAAACTTACATGATATTTGCAGCCAGAAGGATTCTAGTGCCTACATGCCCAGGAACTTGGACATGCAAATGCATGGGCAAACATTTAATGTAAACAATTCTTTTAATTTCCATTAACCATATTTCTGAGCTGTGTTTTCTTGTGTTTGTTTTGGTTATCACAAATGTCATACATTTTCTCAATCTTTTCTGCCATTATGGTTGACTCATTCTCAAACAAGGTAGTGCTGTTCTAAACTTGGAAAGAAGCTTTGAATCTCTTCCAGTTGATTTTTTTTAAACCTCTTCCAATTTATTATTTTCTGTGCAATAAGAACCTAAGTTATGTTCCCATATGCAAAGTTATACCAGCAAAAGTATAAATCCATATTTTGTAATATTCTGTTATGTTCTATTGATAGATTAAAGATTTGCTTGATAACAGGTGACCGACTGGAGAGGGACTCAACTTGATTTTTCAGCAGATCAAGTTGAAAGGAGAATCATATATCCTTCAGGTGGTTATCATAGATTCTTGTAACAAATAACATCTTACACAGTGCAATAGTAGGGATAATGTCCTCAGGTTCCTCGGTTTGTTTGTAATACAAGGCACTCTTCTTGGTCTGCTTTCTTCATCTGAAGACCTCTTTTGATCTTTATTTTTCTTTTCAATTCTTTTAGCTGTCTATCTTTCATTCTAATATGAGCTTATGACAGCTTCATTAGTTCAGATTTCTGCTGTACCAAATACCTCATATATACAAATATCAGATCCAATGTTCTATTGAAAAATTTGTCTAATAATGTAACAAGTGTAGAGGAAGATGTTTATCAAGTTTTGCAAATATTAAAAGGTTCGTTTTTATAAGAGCTTCTGTTGTTATATTTGTTATAAATTCATCAGATATTTTTTCTATAATTGTTCAAATTTTGAGATAATTTCTTCTCCCACACATAAACACATGCGTTCGCATAAACTTATTTTTCTAAGAGTAAATATTTCATGTACAATCGCTATACAAAAATTTAGTTGTACTATCGAGTTTACATACATGACATATATGCATTGTTTAGACTTGATGCACATGTAAAATTTTAACAACGTACATATGTCATGTATTTAGATTCGATAGTGTAAAAATTTTTTATACATCAACAATTCATGAAAGATTTATTGTTTCTTTAATATGATTTACAGCTACAATATACAATTTGGTCTTTGATTGTTCAGTTTGACAACCATTATTTGGAAGACTTCTAAGATAATAACCAGTGTGGTTCTACTAAATACTCTAATTCAAGCAAGGGGAACTAAGTTTCATTGAGGTTGCTTGGACGTTACTCATGAAACCATCCAGCGTATATAGAAGTTTTCATGTACTTTTGACCAACGTTTTTATACTGTATAAATTTTATAAAAATATAATATTATATTACGGATCAATGATTTTCCAATAAAAGGAAACATGTGATGATTGAAATTTCATGCATAAAAATTTATGAGGATTTGTCTTTATATTAAAATGGCAAGTTGCATCTTTGCCATCCAAGACTAACTATACAAACAAAACACTTAACATTCTTATTGTAGTGAAAAACTTAATCTAGTACTATAGCAGTGGCCAATCAGATACCATACTTCTGAGAAATCTTCCATTTTCCTTTCTGATCAAACTGTCCATGCTACTCACAAACTTATTTCTACTTGTTTAAAATTTTGTGGTTCTTTTTTTCTTAAGCTGAAATCAACAATAATATTATAACTTCTTCAAATTTAGTACTAGTAAGCATTTTGTCATTGACTCATAGTTATCTTGTGGTGACACGTTTTGAGCCCCTTTTAATTGGGTTCGCCAGAAAACAATTTTCGAGAGATTTCAATCATGTATGATCTTGTTTGGGGCTCCCACGTGTCCCAAATACTTCTTTTTCCTTTTATCATATTTTCTTGGAATAATCCCGAATTTCAATAAAAGCTCTTATACACATTCTACTTTCTTATAATATAATTAACCAAGCTCTAATCATCCCATTAGATTATCACTCTCAAATTATAGACTCCATATGTAATGTTAATTAAATTGTGAATAAAAATGCATGAAGACATTAAAATCCACAAGTATTGATTAATTAAAGAATTTGCATGGGATTTCTTTAAATAGTAACCTCACACTCCATCCACAAGCTTAAGATCTTATATGATACCTTAGAATAGCTCTAAACTAAAGTATTTTGGAATGATGAAATCTGACTCACTATAAGATATGGTTGCCAATAGAAAATTATAACAAGAGCCGATTTAGTATTCCAGGTTTGTTGGGAGTAATTGAACAGCTCAAACCAGAAACTAACAACATTTTTGGATAATATTTCCACCTAATATTAATCAATTTTGAAACTTAATTAGGAATAATTAATCACTATTGAAAATCCAAGCATTTGGACAAATAAATAGTTGCCTCTTCTAACATAACCATATGTAAGCGTTTGTCAAAGAAAGTACTAAACTAATGAATGATTTTCATAATAAGCAATAATTAATCAGCTTACTATTGAAAATCCAAGCATTTGGACAAATAAATAGTTGCCTCTTCTAACATAACCATATGTAAGCATTTGTCAAAGAAAGTACTAAACTAATGAATGATTTTCATAATAAGCAAACTTCATGATTAATTTAATGATAAGAGGGCCTTAATGACACCAAACATGGAGACATTTGCCTAAGTTTATGTCAATATTAATTCCATATTATATATACCTAATAGATGTGGATTAAGCTACCTGTTATAGCTTCATTCCTTGAGGTCAATAATCTATATAATATATAAAGTTTGAGTCATCTTTTGGTATCCGTCATTTTTTTAATTTGTCATTAATATTCATATCAAAATTTTAAACTTCTAAAAATTTTCAATAACCCCTCCTTTTAACTTTCACTATTGTTTTCTTAATATATTTTTCTTTTTATTTTACACATATTAAATGTGCTCTTCATACTAATATAAGGAAAAAGCATAGGGTAGAGTGAAATTTCCAAGATTCTATATCCCATGTAGAGAAAGGAGAAGAAGGGCATAGAAGCAAGCAAGCTATAAAGAGTTAGGTCAACATTAGACAGTTACTAATTAACATTGGAAAATAACATTGAGCATATCCAAGTAGACAAATAAACTAATATTTGACCAAAATCTTTACAATGTCACATATTAGACAATAAAAGTGGGACGAGAATGAGATACTTTAGCACATGATTTTCTTCAATGTTTCTGCAAACTCATCTTCACATGAATTTACATTTGCACCCATAAAATACCATAGAACGCGTCCAAATGTAATTACTTTACCATTCAATTGTAGGCGCCTGACTTTTTTGTGTGTAAATTTTCTTCTTTGCATAACACATCCTAATGTAGTCGATATTTTTTTTATCCCATTTATTTTGTTATAATCTAACTTTTAAAATTAAATATATCAATTTTGTCATAAAAAATTTATATAGATTTATTTAACTTTTAATGAAAAGTCATTCAATAAAAATACAATTTATATCAAATAAAATAATACAAAATTAATTTCTTGTACATTTTGCAGCTGCAAGAGCAAATTAACAAATCTAATTGTTCTTTTATATATATATATACACACACATACACAAATCTAATTGTTCATTCTTGTGCAAATTGATTAAAAAGAAATTTGTGTTTGCAACTTGATAGTAATTCATCAAGATTGTAGGTTGTAAATTGAACATGTACCTTTGATCAAAAAAAAAAAAATATTTACATTTAATTAGAAGTTGTCATTAATTAAAATTGGACAATCAAGAATTCAAGATATAGGTAAAAAGTGAAAGCTATGACATACATAATTTCCCACTACGGAATTTCGTTCTTTCTTTTTCTTTTCTTTAATATAAATAGTTAAACTTTTTCTTGTAGATATAGCAAGAAACTTAAACAAGGGAAGAGCCTTTTCAAGCAAACATACAACTATATATGCAGATATTACCGCACTAATTAGTAACTGTTTTTTGTCAATGCACTACAAATAAAAGTTCAAAATCATAAACTTAATTAATTTGGTCTTAATCGCTCTTAATCAAAGACTCTCACATCATAAAGTACAGTCTTAATGTTATATCACATTGGGTGTAGACGTGTACCATTCTTGATAGGCTGAAGATTTATATATAGTTGTTTTTTTTTTTCATGGTGTGGTCCTCATAAAGAGGGGATTGCTAGGGTATTGCATGAAGCCACGTATCAGGTATGCCAGATTTACATACCCTTAATTAACCATTATTATTAATGACAATAACGTTTTCGTATTTCATTAAACTAATACAATCAATTAAAGATAAATTTCAAGAGTTGATGCAATTCAGATTGAGTTGTCATGAGGATTAATGTGATAATGATAATATATTAAAGATAAAGCTCCAAAGTGTTGAATTTTGCTGGGCTAAAAGATGTCCATAGACGTGCACTAAAGCTACTATTTCAGCCGATATAATCATCAGCTTTGTGCCCATATTTTATTGAGACAGTCTGTAGCTGGCTGATGAGAAATGTAGTTGATGTGAGAATCAGCTGGGCATTAAGTTTTGCTCGGGTCTTTTCCCGTTAAGGATTCTTGATGTTATTTTCTATCCTTTCTATTTAATGAAAAGTTAATATTCTTTTACTAAAAATTTTAATTATATTTTTGAAAAGAATTTTGACAATTTATTGGTAATGAAATAGAGAATGAAATAATCAGTAGTTGAATATATATGTTTAGTTACTGAATCTTAAGAAGTGTTTGATTTAGGGGTATGAGAAGTCAGAATGGGAATTAAAGGTAATAATAGCGATAGATATTGTTGGTTGAATGCTATAAGAATCGTTATATGAAAATAAGAGTATTCGAAAATGCTTTCTCTACTTGTGTTTTAAATTTCAAATTGATTAATTTATTAGTAAAAGAAACACATTCTGATTCAAACCAAACAAGTAAAAAAAAATAATACTAACTATCATATTAATATTAAAGTTTATGATTCTCATTCTGTTTGCCATTTCCAAATACTTTCATGAACCAAACAGCTCAATTTTTTTGAATGTTAGTTACTTGATTACTAAATTTCTTATTTTGGCAGTGTGCTTTAGAATTTCAGTTTTGATTGTATAGTTGTTTTATGAATTACTTTTGTAAACACTTATTCTCATTATCAATAAAAACAAATACGTTAGCTTAGAATTTTTCCAAAAAAGAAAATTGGTGAAGATATTATGGGTTGCGCCATTACATCTTTTCATCTTTGAAAATGTATGAGAGAGAAAGAGAGACCGAAACGAAATGCAAATAAAGGTTTTTGTTGTTTTCCCCGTAGTCTTGGTCCAATATTTGGCGGAGTTGATCATGGGATCTAACTAGCTAGCAGTAGCACGTATAATAAACACTTCACTAATCATTGGTAGTCTATTCATATCTTGGATGCTGATAGCTGTATAATCAATTATAAAGTCAGCAATTCATTATGAAAAAAATTAGACTTTATTATTGATTGAAAATATTCAAGATATTCCATCGATAATGAATAGTTTTGAAATGAAATTCAAGATTTAATGTTACTAACATATAAATTTTGCAAGAGAAAATGATCATGGAAATCTATTTATATTTCCCAAATATATAAAGCTTATGAAATTCAGCATATTAATTAATTTTCTAGATTTATTTCTATTGGTCATGTACTTGTGTACAATTCATGTTAATTGAAATCATTGATTTTATGTTGTTCCTTCTTTGTTAAACGTTTTTCCTACATATATATATTTGTAATGCCTAGTTATGATGACAATTTATTTAATTTGCTTAGTCAATTCTCCATGTTTAAAGATAAAATCTTCTTGTAAGAAATTTGAACTCGGAAAGGAGACAAACACAGTTGGATTTGTGAAAATTAATAAGACTAACTTTCTTATATTTGTTCTGTATACCATTACTTTTTCCTAGAGCAATATCTATCAAATGTCATTTTCGTTGATTTGTTTTTTTCGTTTTGACCAAAATCCAAAATATATTATTAGTTTCCAATTCTCCACATCTAAGTTATGTGAGTTCTAATGCTGCAAAACACTATCTTTGTTTTTCGTTAAGTATTGAATGATTTCAACGGTAAATTCTCACATAATTAAGCATATTATTTTTGTCATCATCTTCTATTTATTTACTTCCTCCGCTTCAAAACAACTGTTATTTTAGACAATTTATCACGTTTCATACTATCTGTCACTTTAGAAAATCGAGTAAGTATTAAATGATATTTTTTCAACTTTACCCTTAGTGCAACATTAATAAAAGGAGGATTATGTAGTTAAAATATTAATGCAAAAGGGTAATTTGGTCAATTTGAACTATCTTTTTGTAAAATTGATACAATTTAATAACTTTCTTAATTTGTATACACCAATAAAAGGTGATAATTATTTTGAAATGGAGGGAGTATTTATTTATTGGGATAATTTCGGAAACCTCTCCTATGGTTTATGCTAATTTCACTTAGCGCCCCTGAACTTTTGAAAATCTCATAAACCTACCCTAACTTTTTATATTCCTGTAACATGTCAACCCAATTCAAAAATAATTTTTTAAACAATTCATTTTAGAATAAAGAATTTAGTTGATTCCAAATTTAGCCCTTTGTGACCCATTAGTTAACTTAGTATCAAAACATAATTATTTCGAATGGTTGGAAAAAAAAAGGTATGCTATGCTAATTTAATCTATTAAAAAATAGTAATTAATTAATTTTGTATGACATTATACTTCAATATTTTGTTTTTTTACCATGCTTTGCAAATTCAATTTTGGGATGATTTGACTTCATATTTAGCATTTCAAGTCTTTTTATACAATTATGTAATTTGTTTATAAAATTACAATTATGTAATTTTAGTTTCAGGTGCTATTGTAATTGAATTAATATATACCTTTGAATTCATAAAGTCTTGTAAATAAAGAAAAATATAGTATTAAAATTTGATACAAAATAATTAATTTTTATTTTTAATAAATTAATTAGCATAGCATTTATTTTTTTCAACCATTCTAATTAGTTAAATTATTGGTACTAAGTTAAATAAGTGGGTCAATAAAGGGGTAAATTGGGAACAACATTAGTTTCTTTATTCTAAAATGAATTGCTTAATAATTTCTTTTTGAAATGAATTGACATGTTACAAAAATATAAAATTAATAAAAATTTGTGATATTTTTCAAAATTCAGAAAAAATTTAAGTGACATTAATATAAACTTCATGAGAAGTTTCTGAAATTATCCCTCGTTTATTTTGAAGTTGGACAGCACGATAGATTAGTGGTCATGAGTTTTCGTGAACTTGTTTGCTCACAACACCCATAATAAGGAGTACAATAAATGCTCCTATATATATTTCGGCACGTACCAAACTCTATACATTATTGTCGCCTTGAATTAATGCAAACTCTATTCAACGTTCAAACCCTATCAAATTATTAGTATTTGCTACTATTTTTTTTCCCATCCAAAAGAACTTAATAATTATTTCAACCATATGGTTGGTTGATGATGGACGTGGAAGACCGCATGAATTACAATATATCTAGTTATCTAAAATAAATATCTCTAATGTTACCACCAAAAAAACAACAAATAATAATCTGATAGGGTTACCACCTATCAGATTATTTGAAGGCTTTGCATGTTATATATTTTTATCCCACTCAAAAGGAAATTGGACTTTAAATCGATTAGGTCAAACGTGTTTACCAGATTGGATCCTTTACCCACTTGCTATATCAATTTCTATCTCGCCTACTAAATGTTTTGACATATGTACCATGATTTATAGATATTGATACAAAAATTTTGGGCTAGGGTTAGCTCATGTGCAGTATCGTCCAAAGTAAAAGTTGGGATCACGCGTAGTACCCACCTCCACCTGAAAATAAAAAAGGCAAGAATTTGTTCCTCGGGTAAGCTCTGACGTTCAAGTCAGTACTTAGACCATAAAATAAAATTCAATAATAATTCAGAGGTTGAATCAATAGAAAAAATAATTAGGAAAGTAATTCTCTGAATCTGACCTGTCACTTGGATATTTATACCTGAAAAAATCGATGGGTTGGATCAATCCGTGGGTCGAATATATAATACTTGACCCAATCGGGCCCATTTGAACCACATGGATGAAATTACTAAAATACCCTTAGTAGACCCAGGCTCAGAGCCACGTATAATATTGTCATTGGATATAATATTTTGGCATCATCATTTGCCCCCCAGTCTCAAGTCGAAATTTTTCAGGTTGAGAGTGCCAAGTAATTAATGCCATATTCGTACCCTGACCGGAGCCGTAGTATTGGCCGGAGCCAATTTTATGATTTAGAAAATTAGTTTTTCGGAGAATATATATATCTTTCAAAAAATATTTATTTGAGAATTATTTAAAAAAAATTATCTATCGGAGTAGAAAAATAAATAAATTTATTTCACCTGAGTGTACCTGAACCAAAGGTTAAATTGCTGATAGACTTTTCCTTGGAGTAAAATAACTTTGCAATTTCTCTGTTATTGGTACTAATATTACTGTAGAGTTGCACTGTGGAATTCCCTATTGCTGTGGAGACAGTAGTGTTGCGGAATGTCTTACTGCTGCAGAGTACTGTTGTGGAGTTCCTTACTGCTATGGAACTCCCTACTGCTGTGGACCATCCTTACTGCTGTGGAACACCCTACTGCTGTGGAGTTCCTTTCTGCTCTGCTGTGGAGTTCCTTACTACTGTGAAATATCCTACTGCTATGGAGTTCCTTACTTATGTGGAACTTCCTACTACTGTGGAGTTCTTTACTGCTGTGGAACACCCTACTGCTATGGAGTTCCTTACTTCTGTGGAACTTCCTACTGCTGTGGAGTTGTGCAGTGGAACTTCTTACTTGAGTATCCCATGATTTTAGAATTTTAGATTGCTTCAGTACTACTACAACTCCACGTCCATGGTACTCTAGTATCACAACGATTGTGCCAAAATACTACAGTACTTTTTGTACCACTCAAATTTTTCCACATCATTCCAAGTAATAAATCAATTTTTTTTTTTAATAAGACATGCATTTCTTTTTTTTTCTTTTTTTTTTTTTAGCAAAGACCTCACGTAACTTGGATAGTAGACCCCAGTCGTGCCTTCATCCCATCAAACACATAGTTGGACCTAAACACACTTGAGGAACTAAGCTTCAAATGATTAGTCCGTGGTCGAATAAAATTTCACTCTACAAATTTAATCCTTAGGCTTAAAGACCACAGTGGAAAAGAACAATATCGTGAAAAATTTTACGATAACAGACCCCAACTCCACAACGTCCAAAATAAGTCACAACTTTTCTTGTGGTAATGATATGCTCTCTTTCTCAGCCGAGCATGATTCTTCTACAAACACAGATGCTGTAGCTTTCCTAATCAACCTTGACACCGATGAAGATGCCTGGGATGACCATATGGAAGACTACTAAAACTTTGATGATGATCGGGACATTAACAATAATCTTGCTCTGAAAACTATCGATAGTTTAGATTTTTTTGACTACAACGACAGAATCGGTTGGGATAGTGAGAAAGACATAGTTGATGCAGGAGGTGTCCCTGGGTCAGACAGAACTCATCAACCCGGTTATACTTAGTGATGTCTGAGGTCTTCCACCATATAGATATAGGAGACGAGATTTTCTCCTGTATACATCCAAGGGGTGTAGTTTTTTACCGCGTAGACTTTGAGTAAACTTGTTCGAAACTACTACCTCGTGTGTAGGCATGCCTTCTTTGCCACCATACCCTAGCCGAAATAGGGAACAGTCACACCATAATTCCAACACAGTAGTTGAGAGCGAAGTAGTGCAGGGTGTGTCAAGTAGGGGTGATGCTTCTCCACCTTACTAAGAAAAAATTACAAATGATTCAGGGTGAGCCAAGGACCATAATGATATTTACTCCAAACTTCTGATTCCTCGAAAAGTTGCATTGACGACACTCGAAAGAGTAAGTCCTCCTCGTTATAGTAGGTGTGACATTGGTATTTCACTTTTAGAAGATCTTGAATTGCCCCCGGAGTGGTAAATCCTACTCTGGAGAGTAGGTATGACATATCTACTTCACTTTGGAAGTCCATGGAATTGCTCCCAGGGAAGGGTAAATCCTACTCCGGAGAGTAAGTTTGATATAGGTGTTTCACTTTGGAAGTCCATGGAATTTCTCCCCCGGAGGGGTAAGTCCTACTCCGGAGAGTAAGTATGACATAGGTACTTCACTTTGGAAGTCCATGAAATTACCCTCGGAGGGGGTAAGTCCTACTCCGGAGAGCAAATATGACATAAGTACTTCACTTTGGAAGTCCATGGAATTACCCCCAAAGGGGTAAATCCTACTCTGGATAGTAGGTTTGATATAGGTACTTCACTTTGGAAGTCCATGAAATTGCCCCCAGAGGGGTAAGTCCTACTCCGGAGACTAAGTATGACATAGGTACTTCACTTTGGAAGTCCATGGAATTATCCTCGGTGGGGGTAAGTCCTACTTTAGAGAGTAAGTATGACATAAGTACTTCACTTTGAAAGTCTATGAAATTGCCCTCAGAGGAGTAAAGTGATCCTGGAGGATGAGACATTTGACCCTCAGAAGGGTAAGCCTCACTCTTGTACAGGGGTGAGACTTAGCTTGTAGGAGCTTTCAGTTGAGGAAGATTTAAACTTGCTCCCGACAGGGTGAGGAGATCTCGGAGGGTGAGATATTTGACCCTCAGAAGGGTGATCTCATTCTTGGAGTGAGACTTAGCTTGTGCTTCTAGAGATGTGATGTGACCTTGAAAGGTGCTTGAGTCCTGAAGAACAAATGCCTTTGAAAAATCTGAGTATGTGGGATCCTTCTTGCTTAACCTCTTTAGTGTTGAACTATTTATTGTTGAAAGTTAATTACAATATTCAAAAGATAAAAAGACTTAGAAAACTTTCATTTATTGAAAATAAAATATTTGCAAGGTCTACAAGCAAATTTCACCTCAAACAGGGTGTAGCATGGCTTAAGAAAGTACATGAAAAGTTATACAAGATATTAGGTGTACTACTCTTTAGGGTTTATCTGGTAACATCTTCCTTAGGTTTTCAGTTGGAAACTACCTATTTCGTTCTTAGATTTGGATAAACTGTTTCAAGTAACCTCTTCTGATAAGCTCTTCAATTACATTTTTCAAAGAAAAATAATCATTGGTATCATGCCCATGGTCTTTGTGGAAGCAACACCACTTCTTTTTGTCTCTATGGTCTAGGTTGCTCCTCATTGGAGTTGGCCATTTCACAAAAGACTTTTTCTGAACCATAGCTAAAATATGAGTCGGGTAGAACTGAGTAAAGTATAAACTTTAGGAATGTCAGAACTCCTCCTATAGGGCACGGTTATAGATAGTCGGTTCCTAACATTGCTTTTCTTAGCAAATTCTACTTTACTAATTTCTTCAGTGGCCTTTCTCTTCTTCCTTTCTCCCTCATCAGCCTGAGCAAATTTTTCTGCTCTAAGGAAGAGAGCAGTAAGAATGGTTGGAGGTTTGTAGTTGAGGTTAAAGGAGAATTTTCCTGGCCTCACATCGGTCTGGAAGGCCATAATCTGCATTTCCTCTGTAACACTTTGGATTCCAATCGTCTCCTTCTTGAACTTTTCCACACTACTAGTCCATTAATGATTCATCTACCTTCTGCTTAAGAGTAAGTAGGTGTGTTCTCATCTTTGGGATCCTCTTTTGATTCCCAAATTTATTTAAAAATAAATCTACTAGTTGATCAAATTTTTTGATGTCGCCCTTCTTATACCCTCTAAACCAGTCTGAGGCAGCGCCCTTGAGGGTTCCGGGAAACCTTCGGCAAAGGATAGAATCAAACGCTCCTTGGAGGCACATTTTGGAGCGGTAGGCATCCAGATGCTCTCATGGATCAGTACTCCCATCATAAGAGTCAAAGTGGGCAGTCTGCCATCTTCTAGGAAGAGATTCTTGCATGATGTCGTTAGTGAAGGGAAGGGAATACTTGTATCTAGTACTCATTCCTTCTCTATCGTCCATTCTGTGCACCCTATCCTGCAACTCTTCCAGCCTCTTCCTTAGGTCCTCTTCCCTTTTTGGGACTACCAACATAGTACTGTTCCTTTCTTGGTGTCCTCTTCTCTCGTGAGTTACAGATAGCTGCTTCACCTAGGCTTCTTTCCCTGGTACCATTCGGCCTTGATGAGGCCACTCTTCTGGATTCTAGCCTGACAGTTTGGCCAGTTCGCTCTTGCCTGGCAAACTGATGAGGGTGCTCCTGCTGGACGGAACCTACAGGAGTTAGTTCCCCTGTCCTCTATTTCTCTCTGTTCCTCTCTCCTTGAGTTCCCTTTTCTCCCTGGCCAGCATGAAGTTGGGGGTGGACAATCTGGGGATTGCTACCCGAATGGCGAGGGTGTTGTTCACCTTGAGAGAAGTGTTGCTCAGATTGCTGCCTAATGAGCATTTCCTTCAACTAAGCATTTTACTGTCTCAACTTGTGAATCTCTTCATCCTTGTCCACAACCCGGGGACCGGAATTCCCTTCGTGTACCCTCTGCCTATTTGTATCCCTGTTGGATCGACCGGAGTAATGTTGAGTTGAAATTTCTTTTCCCTTGCTAGCGTTACTCCTATGCGTGTTGTGCGTGTTAGGTGCCATGTCTTAGTAATGTACCTAAGCATCACTTTTAGTTCAGTTTCCCACAGAAGGCGCCAAATGTTGATACAAAAATTTTGGGTTAGGGTTAGCCCGTGTGCAGTATCGTCTAAAGTAAAAGTTGGAACCACGCGTAGTACCCACGTCCACCTGAAAATAAAAAGGGTGGGGTTTTGTCCCCCCGGGGTAAGCTCCGAAGCTCAAGTCAGTACTTAGACCAGAAAGTAAAATTCAATAATAATTCAGAGCTTGAATCAATAGAAAAAATAATTAGGAAAGTAATTCCATGAATTTGACCTGTCACTGTGATATTTATACCTGAAATCGATGGGTTGGATCAATCCGTGGGTCGAATATATAATACTTGACCCAATCGGGCCCATTTGAACCACATGGATAAAATTACTAAAATACCCTTAGTAGACTCGGGCTCGGAGCCACTTGTAATATTGTCATTGGGTATAATATTTTGGTATCATCAATAGATATTAATTTACGAAAACAAATTACATGTGTTGTACATTTACATAATGAAACAGCAAAATTGCATAAAAAAATAAGATAAAAAGTCTGATAAACATTTCTACCCTTTAATTGTGTTTTCCTTGTATAACATAGATCCCTTTTTTTGTGAGTCCTTCACTTAGATGTTGAATATACCCGATGCCCCTCCAAGTATAGTTATTAAACTTGGTTCAATTCAATGATTCAATCGATTAATTTGGTGAACCGGTCATCAAACGGAATTGGATTACTAATTTTATAGGATAAAGAATGAATCCGGTCAAACTCGCACAACCTGTCGATTGATCCGGAAGAATCGGGTGATTGGCCAGTCCTTGCAAGGAACTGTGGACTCCAAAATAGCAATTGAAAAAATCCCCTCTTGCCAAGATTCGAACACAAGGGGCCTGTGTTTGGACAACTCGTTGGTGTGGTATTAGGGTTTATTATTTTATACATCTTATATACTATTCAAATTTTACTTTAATTATTATTATTTTTTCACTTCTCCATTTCAAATAAAATATAATATAAGTCTATAATGCATTAAATCCAAATTTTAAACAACTACATTTTTTTTTTCAAAATACAACTTAAATATTTTTGAATAATAAGAAAAAATATTCTTTAAAACAAACTTTTGAAGACAAAGTTGCTTAACATAAATTATTGTGGTTTTTTTTTTATTTAAAAAAAACATTATTTATTGTAACTCTGTATTATTAAATTTTTTTTTAAATTGGATATATCACAAGAAAACTAAATAAATAAACATAATTTTATATAAATAATCTATTATGACAAATAACCATTTAAGAAATTATGAAAATATAATTTCTATAAATTTTGTTATACATATTGATACTGCAAAAACTAAAAAAATACCTATTTTAATATATTTTATTATAGATTTAGAGAAATTCAATAAATTAAACATATGATAAATTTGTATATAAGTGTTTTTAGCATATGTCTTATATCTAATAATTCAAAACTATTCTACATATTAATAAAATAATATATATTAATGACCCACCGGTTAAATCATTAATTCACCAGTTGAACCTTGTAACGAATAACTCGTTAATCTACTTCTCTCGTCGGGGTCCTTTTTGGGCCGGGCTTAATAACTATGCCTCCAAGACCAAAGAGTAGCTATAGATAGGAGTGTTCCAAAAAAAACTTGATGAATCGAAAAATTAGTGAAATCGGTCCATTTCAAACTATAAATTAAGGGTACCCAAATCAGTTATTTATCGGTTTGGATAGCAGTTCAGATATCTAAGAGACCGGTTAGGATGGCAGTTCACATTTTTTTGAACCGCAGGTATCTAAATCGTTCCATATGTAGGGGTATCTTTGTAATTTTATGAAAAAAACTAATGTCAAAGGACTTTTACGTTACTTTTTATTAATTTCGCCACTCTATGTCTATCTACAAGGACATTTATGTGATTAGTAATTGAAGTTTTTTCTTTTATTAAAAAACTAATGAAGAAAATAAGTATAAAATTACCTGTTCGGGTACCCGCAATTCTGAACTGATTCTAATGGTTAATTGATTGACCGGTTACCCTATTAATACGATAAATCAAATACGGTTCAATTTTTTCTTGAACCGGTTCGAGTATTTCCATAGACATATGGACCAGATAATCGATCCATGAACACTCTTAACTACAGAGATCATGAATAACTTAAATATACCACCAACTTTAGACTACAAGATGATATTTTATAAATAATCAAAGTAATCTTTGGTATTAATTTACCCCAAAAAAAAATCTTTGATGTTGAATCTAGTATTGCTATAAGAAGGATATGGGGCACTATAAATAATTAATATTCTTCTTTTCTATTAGGGTAAAATGCAAATAATTCCCTTGCGGTATCCCTAACAAGTACGTCACCCTATTATGGTTATTAAATGTGAATTGCACTCTTGTATTTTATTTTATTTTATTTTCTTCTTTTGTAGAATGGATGAAAACCGTCAAAATTATTACTGTATGATGAAATGTCATATTTTTCATTGACCAATTTAAGTGTGTGACAAGTTTTTGAGTCAAATTAAAAATAAAATGAGATCATAACTCAAGTTTCAGGGCCAATTTGAAAATTAAAAGGGGTCAAATTTATTTATTTTTTTAAAAAATCCCTAATCTTTACCCTTTCCAACCACGAAAAATTTCTAAAAATATGCCACTTTTCAAATGTCTTCTATTTTTGTGCCTATTGCAATGTGTAGTTCGGACCACAAAATTTTTTTTTTTAAAAAAAAAAAAAAAAATTTGTTCTTTGACTGACCTCGCATTTGAGGAATGCAAGGTCAATTTGACTAACCTCGCATTCCCTGAATGCGAGGTCTATTTGATTGCGAGGTCTTTTTTTTTATTATTTTTTTTAACCTAATTTTTTTTTTTTTTTGATTTAGCAAATTTGACTATGTATATATATATATATATATATGTTTTTAGGAATTAGCAAATTTGACTATGTATATTGCGAATGGAAATTGTGCATATTACGGGGAATTGAAAAATGAAAGATTGCGCATCGAGAACCTGATTTGTCTACAAATTGTGTGATTCACATACACATTTGTAACGAAATAGTAAATGAAATGTTTAATTTATTAATTTATCGTAGCAATCCCCAGATTGTCCACCCCCAACTTCATGCCTGTCTCTTATACACATCTAGATGTGTATAAGAGACAGATGGACATTGTTGCCGTAAATGTCCGACAAGGGCTAAAAACATAAATACAAACCTAATAACAATAAAAAAGCACCCGACTAGGGCAAACAATGATATACAAATAACATACATGAATCACACAATATTGCGAGAAGTAATAACAAATGTCAATGTCCATGATCTCCAAATCTATCGCCCGTACCACAGTCTCTAGGTTTAGGCACCCTTTTTCATCGACGGATATAAAATAAAGGAGTGTCTTGCTGTTGAGTATGGTGAGCAATTTCCGCATGCGAAGGTATGCTTTGTTCGTGTCCATGGTCTTCATCTGAAACGGTTGGACCAGTATGTTCTGGATCAGGCGCAGTGGACGACTGTCCGAAAGATGATGGTCCCACCGGAGTGCGCATTGGCAAAAGTATGTGTGAAGTGTCAAGAGACAGGGCTCCGCGGTAGCCTTTGCAAAGTAGGGCGTTGACTAGGATTGGATATGTACATCACCGTCCTCGCTCGATACCATTGCATGTAAGTCACCCGATGCATGTGTAGTATCAACACATGTGAGACCAACCTCAACTGTGTCCGTTCTTGCGCCCCAAATATCTATATATTGTCGGTGTGTCAAATCCCAATCAGTGTTCGCCCGACCACGGCGGTCTGTCAAATGCAATGTCTCTGATCTGGTATGGGTTGGTGCAAACCGAATTGTCGCATAACCCGATGAGGGGGATAACATTCCACGATTTTCCAACATATCAAATAAGTAACTGCACGCCATATATCACGACCAGTGTTGGTTCATGGGGAAGCATATCAAGCAGCTCATCAGAAAATGGCTGCCATATAAACTAATACCAAAGAAGTCTAAAAAAAGTTAGTCAATAAACGAAATTCGAGGACGACAATGTTCACAAGAAATGAAATCGACGGATGTACCTCATTGGGTCTCAAAGTATGTAACTGATCTCGGAAAACAGATAAAACATGCTGAGGAGCATTGCACAGATCAAATCCAACATCCCACCTGCAAAAATAAAAATTAATAAATATGATTTTCCAATGTTAACATTATTTAATTAAACAGCTCAACAAAACATAAACCTGTCGAGATCATATACACCGTAGATGTGTCCTGTGAGGGCTCAAACCGGATAGGACGCAGTGTCGGCATGCGCTCCCAAGCCCATAACTGTATACAAATAAATGAAGATGAAGTACTCAAATAAAAATTATATGCATATAAAGTACTGGAATATACCTGTACTAATAGTACTGGTCCGCAAATATTTCTAGCTGTGGGTGAAGTGGCATTACACAAACTGCGATACAGTGTGCCTAAAACAGCTGATCCCCAACTATAACGGCCCACAGTCTCCAAGTCCCTAAGCAACTGAAGATACAGTAGTGGCACTTTATTGCCTGAATTATCCAAAAATAAAATGCCTCCAATAAGTACAAGTAAATATGTACGTGCCATCTGCAGATACATGTCATCAGTGTGCATCATCGGGAAGCTTGTGATCCCATGCGGCGGTTTGACTAGGCACAGGTTAGTCAAATAGACCTCTTATTCAGGGAAAGCGTATAAGAGACAGTAGTATCTCTACCCGTCACGGGCGGGCCGTCAATGTGTAAACCCCACAGTACCTTTACATCCTGTAACGTGATAGTGGCCTCTCCAATGGGCAGATGAAAAGAATGTGTCTCGGGTCGCCATCGCTCCACAAGACTGGTGATCAAAGCATGATCCACTGAAATGCGTCCTAAAGATGCGATGCCCTCGAAACCTGCCAAACAAATATAATGCCATACCCGCGCCGGTATAGGCATGTGATCCCAAAAAGTCCCATCACAACGCTTAACCTGTAATGTGGAATCATCGATAAGACCGTCAAAAATAGATCTAGCCCTATGCGGCGTCATAGGTGATATAATATCATGTACATATGGTCCAGGATGAACAAGCTCTGCTGACTGATCATCCATACCTAAACAAATAATCATGGAAAGAATGAATGATTGTACGATATGTTTTGATAGTAATCAATGATCAGACAAATATTTTTTGATAATACAATATTTTTTGATGAACGAATACATTAAAAATAAACTACATTCATATAATACAATGAGTATGTAGACAACACAATACAAAGACAAATCATTATTGTCGTGAAGGGCAACTCCTGCGATTATGTCCCCGTTCATGATAATTCGTACATCTCCTAGGTTCTCGGGGATCCCTAATATCCAACTCGTTTCGTATGTGCCTCGCACGTACCCGACCTGCCCGGCGTTCAACAGACATACTGTCATCACCATCTCTTAACTGCCAATGAATAGGAGGCAACTCATCTGGATTACATTGTGGAACAAACCTACTAACACTGTACTGCGCTCGATATATTCGAGTAGTGTAATGGTCCGCAATCAGGCAGGTTGGTTCATCACCCTTATGCCTGCAAACTGCCAAAGCATGCGAACATGGAAACCTGTACATTTTCCATTTACCACGTGTACATGTCTGATGTACATAAGAGACAGGTTGTACCCTTGTCGAGCACGACCAGTGACACGACGAGGTGTTTTAATTCGGTACACACTTGTCGACTGATCAAAAACCATGACTGAATGTCCTGCAAGATTTTTTGTCTGCTGACAACAACCTTTTCCAATTCTTTGGTGTAATTGATGTGCGACAGTGTGCACCCCGTGCACTATTATCAACAAATACTTTTACGCACCGATGGAATGTACTATCAATTATAGCCTTTATCGGAAGTAGTCTAACTCCACGCAACACGTTATTGTAGCTCTCAGAAGAATTTGTACCATGTATTCCCCACCTTCGATTTCCATCATGAGCAAGGCACCACCGGTCAAGCCCAATATGTACCAGATATGTCCATGCCTCTGGATGTTGTAGCTGTATCGTTTGTTGGTGCAAATTCCATTTCCACCTCTGTAACTTGACACCAAGAGACCCTGTCTCTTCTTCACTTCTACATTCTTGTATTTGGTCATCGGCAAATTACTCCGAACGTGACGCAGACAGAATCTATGATACGCAAATGGTTCTGTTACCATAAAGGGGACTCACTCATAGCATGCACAATGCCACGGTGCCGGTCAGATATTATGCAAACAGTCTCCAAGTCACGTACAACATGGTGTCTCAACTGCTCCATGAACCAACCCCAACTTTGTATTGTTTCCTCATCAACAATTGTATAAGCAACAGGTAAAATTTGATTGTTAGCATCCAAAGCGACGGCAATAAGTAATTTATCCCGATACTCCCCTCGTAGATGCGTGCCATCAACACATAGGACAGGTCTACACATATGGAATGCATCAATCGATGGCCGAAATGCCCAAAATATGTATTTGAAAATTTTCACATTCTCGCTACTGTTGGGATGATGTAGCCAACAGCACCACGTTTGGGGATTGGAGCGTAGTACTTCTTCAACGTATTGGGGTAATTGTTGAAAATTAGATGCCCAACTTCCATATGCAAGCACAATCGCTTTCCTGCAGATGAGCATACCAAGCTTTCTTGTAAGTGATGTCAACCTTCAAACTGTTCTTCACATATGCCTGAATTTGTTTGACTTTGTGCCCAGGTTGATTTTCAATTAAGTGCATAAGGTTAGGTATGACTCAACAAAGAGATCTGTTGTTGCATATAGATGTTTATAAGAGATGGTACGTGATCTTTTACCCATTTCGTGACCTTCCACACAGTAAGAGATTCATTTTCACGTACCCGAATACTCCAATCACAATCTCCAGCCGCTAATCTGCCGGAGGACGCAGTCTTGCATTTAGCAGCCCATGTTCTCTTACGGCTCTCTATGACTTTGAATTCTCGTTGTTGAGCTATAAACCACATTGTAACTGCCTTAGTAACTTGCTCCTTGCTTTCAAAGTACATGTGCAACTGAATATCATTTTGACTTTTTACATTGTACCTGTCGTCTTATACTCATCTAGATCCATGTGGATCGTACTCACCGTAGTTACCAAGATCATTGAAAAAAGTCAATCCCCCTGGGTTGATAAGCAGGAACATCCTCTTGTGTATGCCATTCATCGTTATTTGTCCCCAAATTCTCGTCAGAATCATCATCCGATATGTCTTCCGAGTCTGAACCAGACTTGTAATTCTCGTCTAATGCATGCCACGACGAGTCACTATTACCACTATCCGCTAACAAACCCTCATCTACGAGACCTTTCTCCATATGTTGATATTGCATGGTACTTGGGCCTTCACCTGCTCTAGTGTCTCTATTACACTGCGCGCCAATAGCTTGATCAGATTGCATTGAGTTTGACATTGAAAAAGAACAAGTTGGGTTGTAAAACTCAAACGACCACGGATGTTCAAAGAGACTCTGCACATTGGACTGCAATGGCTGGTCGTCCATGGTCGAATGCATGAGAGACATCATTGGCCCCATACCATACACCCCTACATTGTTGCTTACATGTACGTGCGGAATTTCCTCCGTCTCGATAAACAATTCAACACAAAAACGATTGGATACAGCACGTCAAACAAATCAAAAATACCTTCCATACCATCATCATCTGTCAATGTAATGCCAGAGTAAACACCACGACTAACTATGTGCATGTACACAATATTCAATTTCATCAAGCTCCCTATCAACCTCCATGAAAGCTGTATCTTATCAATCTAGATGTTATAAGAGACTAATCCGTTGATTTATTCGAGACTGTTTGCATTGTCTCATTATACACATCTAGACATAGTATGTGTATAAGAGACAGGTATTGGATGATCAGTCAGCATGTGACGGGGTCTATCAAATACCATTTTCCTGTAAGGATGGAACATGTTTAGACCCCATTTTTGGATACGGAATATGTTTTTTTTTTTTAAAAATTTGACAGAGTTCCTCTATATCTTTAAGATTCCCTCTAATGCCGGTCATACCCGATAAGGGTTACAAACAACACGACAAATCGGCAACACTTATAACTAATACATGTCCGACAAGGGCTACGACCAATGCAATAACCCGTAAGGGTTACAAGTAATAGTATGCCCGACAAGTACTACAAAAAATGCAATAACATCCCACAATTTCAGTATAACATGTACATAGTTACAAATTTCACCATGCTCAACAGCATTATTTTCAAACCTACAACATATATCCTGAGTTAAAGATCATTCTCTCTAAATATTAAAAAAAATATGGGATATAATCAAAGCAACATATTATTAAACTAAAATACAAAAACATAAAAAATATAAACTACCAACACAAAATATATTTATAAAACATTTACATTAACAAAATTAATTATTTAAACAAAATTAAAAAAATATATTAATTAAAATTATTGGATTCCATAAAAAAAAAAATTTTACCTGAAATATTTTGGTGGTGGGTTGCGGTGGCGGTGGTTGTGTTGGTTGTAGTGGTGGCGGTGGTTGTGTTGGTTATAGTGGTGGTGGTGGTGGTGGTGGTGGTGGTGGTGGTGGTGGAATGGAGGTGGTGATTGTTGTAGAGGGAAGGAAAAAATAGATGGTGGTGGGGAGGAGGAGGACGACGACGAGGAGGAGGATTTCACAGAATTTTTTTTTTTGGTATTTGGGGCTTTATCTTCTGCGAGGCTAGCAGGGCTCACAGAAGATAAAGTCTTCTTGACCTCGCATTCGAGGAATGCGAGGTCGGTCAATTTTGACTGACCTCGCATTCCTGAGGAGAACAAATTTTTTTTTTTTTTTTTTTTTTTAAAAAAAAAAAAATTTGTGGAACACTGGTCCGGCACAAAAATAGAAGACATTTAAAAAGTGGCATATTTTTAAAAATTTTCCTTCCAACCACAGAGTACTACAACAACCACCCATCACCCATGACCTTTATTGCTACCCCCATCTCCTCCATCATCACCACCCTCTCTTTCTTCTACAGCTAAACTAGCCACGCTTGCCCCTCCCTCTTTCCTTGCTCCCTAGCCCGCCTATGTCTCCCTCTACCATCCCTAGAATGCTCTACCACCACCGAGCCCTCCCAAGATAGATCTGCCATTCCCTTCCCTCAGCCCTGTTCTGTCTCGGCCATTTCTTCATCTCCATCCGTATCTCTTCCCTACCCCTGCCCACTCTCCCCTCACCAACCTATATGAGTCAGCTCAGCTCTGCCTTCTAGCTCGCTACGAAAATGGCTTGAAGTCGGCTTGAACTGAAGCCATGCACAATGATTAAACGCCGTGAAGCAGCTGAAAAAGTCATCTGCAACATAAATGCCTAGGTCTAGGTCAAAAGGTCACTGAATGAATGGAGGAGGGGTTACGTGTCTCTCTTATTTATTTATTTTTATTTTTTCTGCTTTATCATGTGGATTACAGCTAATTAATGTGAATCTAGGAAGCAATGAGACGCACCCCAGCTAGAAAATGATATATTGGATATGATGTGTATTGTAGAGAAATATACTAGATAATTAGTAGTACTACATAACAAAGAGAACTAATTAAGTAAGGATTGCAACCAAAAGAATCTAATTTAATTAGTGGCCTATTAATTGGTTTAACCTTAATTTCTCTGTATTCTCTAGAGTTTGGAGGTTAAATTAACTAACTACAGTCAATAATTTTTGCTTCTCATAATAAGAAAGATTAATTAATTTGATTCTCAGGGTTCTCAAAATTATTTTTTTTCATTCTCATCCCCTCTAAAACTAGAAAATAAAAAAAAAAAAAAAAAACAAAAAACAAAACAAAACACAAAACATTCTTTGACTTTAGTGATTTTACTAGAAGATCAAAGGGGGTTTTTTTTTTTTTTTTGGTTCTGGTCCATTTTTGTCATGGGTTTTTACTGATCTTTGGTAATTTACCATGACTAATTAATTAATCTCCTAAAGAAAAAAACACACACACCAAAAAGAGAACTAGAGGGAGTTGTATTCACACACTTTCTCCAACTAAAGAGACACGTCGCAACAAAGGACGGCACCGAATCCCTTTGACTTCTCTTGTTCTCTCTGAAGTCTCAACCTCTTCTAGGATCCTATATATATACCTTGGATCTAGTATCGGATTCTCCATATTCGGATCCTATCTATTACAATTTATCAACATGTCTATATATACCTTGTTAGTACTTTCCATATGGACCTATCTACATCTCTTTTGTCTCTCTAAATTTCTTCTACAAAATCCTCTACTCTCCAAATTAATTACTACTCCAATATTAAGTAATACTTTTTACTACCAATATTTCCTCAAAAAAGCTAACCTAAAACAACAAATTTTACTATTTTAATTATTGTATAATGGGAAGAGCACCATGTTGTGAAAAAAATGGACTCAAGAAGGGGCCGTGGACCCCAGAAGAAGATCAGAAGCTTATTGATTATATTCAGAAACATGGCTATGGAAATTGGAGAACACTTCCTTTAAAAATGCTGGTAAACTTTTATTTTTAGTCATTTTAATTTTATTGCATTTTTTATGAGTCTATTGATGTTTATGGGCTATGGCCAATTTTCTTGATTTTATTTATTTATTCATTTTTTTCGGTGTATATATAGGGCTTCAAAGGTGTGGAAAAAGTTGCCGACTTCGGTGGACAAATTACTTGAGACCTGATATCAAAAGAGGAAGATTCTCATTTGAAGAAGAGGAGACAATTATTCAACTACACAGTATACTAGGAAACAAGTAAGTTTCTTTAAATTTTTTCTTTGGAAAAAAAATAAATAAATTGTTTTTTTTTTTTTTTTTTTTGTGTTGGTAGCGTGAATTTTTGATTGAGTAAAATTAATTTCTTGGAATATATGTATAGGTGGTCTGCTATTGCTGCTCGTTTGCCTGGAAGAACTGACAATGAAATCAAGAATTATTGGAACACACACATTAGAAAAAGGCTTCTTCGAATGGGAATTGATCCAATAACTCACAGTTCCTCGCCTTGATCTTCTTGACCTTTCCTCCATTCTAAATTCATCATTTTATACTTCATCTCATCAAATGAATCTCTCAAGATTGCTAGGGGTGCAACCCTTGATGAATCCACAATTACTAAGGCTAGCCACTTCCCTTTTTTCACCCCAAAAGAAAAATAATCAAGATTTTCCTATCCAAAATGATCATCTTCAAGAAAATCATCAACTCTATAATAATAACGAATTGCCCCCATTGATACAACCTACTAGCCAACTTCATCAAGAAATTCCTCCATGCAACAACAACAACAACTTGAGTACAACTTGCACAACACTCAGTACAACTCCAAGTTGTGTTACATTTTCTAGTGATGCCCAATTACTCATGCAACCAAATGTGGAGCAATTCTCCAGCTTTATTAGTTCACAAAGTTGTGAACCAAATGAGTGGCAAAACAATGGGATTTTGCCTGCCAATTTTACAGATGATTATTATTTGCCTTTACAAAATTATGGTTGCTGTGTATGGCTCAGACCAACAATCCCTTTTGGATACAACTCCATCGGAGACTACTTCAACTTTCCAATCTAGCAATAATAATAATAATTTCAGTTTCCAATCCGTTTTATCGACTATGTCAACGCCTTCTTCAAATTCAACTCCATTGCATTCAAATTCAGCTAATTATATCAACAGCAGCAGCACAACAACTACCACTGAAGATGAGAGGGAAAGTTACTGCAGCAACGTTTTAAAATTCGAAATTCCGGAGTTTTTGGATGTTAATTATGAATTCATGTAAAAGTGTGAGGATCAAAAGAAATCCTCTGGGATTTATCGTAACATCTTGTACTTAATTTCTTGTATAATATGTTTTACTAAGAAATTTGTTGCAATTATCTAATCCAAGTTTTTCCAAACAGATTTCCATTTTTTTTTTATTTCATTATCGTATAGTTGTCTTTCTTTGCTATAGTTCCTTATATATTTATCATATCAGACATTAAATCCAATAAATTTCATGCTCAATTAGTAGACAAATAAGAAATCAAATCAAGAAATTTCCTGTCTACAAAAAATCTTAATTGGCGGCATATAATATTGACAGAAAAAGAGAAACAAACTTTTCAACAAATAAATTGTATGCATGAATTGGTACAAGTCCATAAAAGTTAATTACTTGAGTCATAATCAAATCAAGAACGTTCTTTGCATAAACTATTTGTTTAATTAATAGTATTTGTGTGACATGCATAAAATAATATAGGACTTTTGACGTAACATTAAAAAAAATAATTGCATGGATAGAAACCCTGTGCAACTTATGTGATCATCATATCAGAAACTTTCCAATAATATACTATATATATATATATATATAATAGACAATATATAAAAAATTAAAGTAGTTTTTGTAGCAATAAATTTAAGCAAAACCCTTATGTGTCTCTTCCTAATGTGAATATGTGGCCCATTTTTTCTTTAATAAAGTTACTCAAAAGGGAAATTATGAACTATAAGTAGAAAGATTGTCTAAATCTAATGGAAATGTTTCATAGATCCCAACAATCAAATTCCGGCGACATTGCCGGCAAATGTGGCCGGAGAATGGGAATTAATATTTAATATTAGTTTGTCGCTGGGTTTGGCGCCACCTGTGTGATAATGTTTTCTGGCATGGCTGGGTTCTTGTGGGGGCCACGCAGAGGTTTGACTAATTTGGTGCACGTGTCATAGTGCCAGCTGTAGATAATGTGGTGGGCCACTCAAAAAAAAGGTTTTTTATGTAGTAGTAGTATTATTATAGCTTTATTGAAAATTTTGGCATGGAGCTTGTGTTATTTTTTGTCTTTTTCGTCCTTCCTTGTAATGAATGAGGCTGCGTCAACCTACTGCTGACCTCATCATCTTAGACACGTGGAAACTTGTTAAAGGGCTTTCTCCACTTATTGACCCGTTAACGTGACCTTGTACTCGAGATATAATGGTATACTAACATTAATTGATATAATTTGTTGTGTAAGATTAATTCAAATTATTAGGATTTAAAAATAAAATAAAATATCAGATTTATTTAATTATTTTTTAAAACAAAATTCTCATTTTAAAAAATAGATATTACGACTACTAAAAAATTTTACTTAAAAAATTATTTTATTGTATTTTGAAATACTTACGCCGTATAATATGATACGTTTTAAAAGTCAGTATTTTGCAAATCTTCAAAAATGATGAAATGGTTCTCTAATTGGACATTATAATTTCACGAGATTATTGATCATTGAAATAAATTCAATCGATAAATATTCACAAAATTTTTCTTTTTCATATCTTATGATTTCCTTTGACAAATATATTGCTTAAACTTTCATTTAATTTGTTTGAAAAGGCAGAAAGTTTTGTTAAAAATAGATTAATTGACTCCCCAGGTTAGAATTACAGCACCATATTAGTGATCTATACTTACACAAAATGCGAGTGTTATCTGCCTCGGTTTATCCACATATAAAACAAATGCCTTTAGAAACTTCTCCTCAGTCTGGAAATCTCTTCACTTGGTTGTTTTAAAGATTGATTTGTGTTTCAAAATGAGGGTTTTTTCACCTTTTCTGTTGTCCTCCTTTTATTCATGATTTCAATAATATACTTATGTCATACATTTACTCATAATTGAACGAAACAATTGTATCTCATTAAAAAGGAAAATGTTTCTTTCAGCTCTTTACCTTTGTAGTTAGTACTTCAGAGTTCAGATCCTATTTTTCTGTGTCTAAGTAAACACCCCACGATTTGAATGTTTAATTTTTCTAAGTTTATAATAATCTTAAATTTTTAATAACACGAGCAATTATCACGTTTCATTATGTGTTTGTGACATGGGTATTCGGACAGACTCCTTATGTTTGCTGCCTATAGTTTCTAAATCATATAAAAATTATTTATTTATTTATTTTGAAACCAACACATAACAGAAATACTTACGACTTGATAGTTGATAAAATATTATTATGTTGCATTAATTTGACAGCAAAGTGTA
Organism: Cinchona pubescens; assembly: GCA_025175665.1. Taxonomy (NCBI): domain Eukaryota; kingdom Viridiplantae; phylum Streptophyta; class Magnoliopsida; order Gentianales; family Rubiaceae; genus Cinchona; species Cinchona pubescens. Next base: position 581,080 of record JANKKI010000321.1, read on the forward strand.
GTTTTAGATGATAAAATTATTTTTTCATGACATATTGATCATGGTTCGAGTCACAAAAGAATATGAAAAAATTCAACTTCTCTTTTTTTTAATGTTGCATTAACATAATCTCGAGTTTCATCTTTTGTGATCATAATTATAGCCACTAGGTCACCAAGTCTACCACGAAAGCTAACATAAGTTCCTTTTCCAAATCGAAAGGTTTCGTTATTCATGCGGCTCTTCGACAAGGTACTGTTGAAGAAATCGACCGAAATGAAAGACAGTAAGATGATCCACCACAAGAATATGATCAATTATTCAAATGATTGGAGTGAAGCCAATTATTGTATCCTACTCGAAATGGACCCTCGTGGCTTCACAGCTCAATTTCAGCTGAATTTACTGACACCAAAAACTTTTCCAGAAACAAGAAAAAAAAAATGACGAAAAAAATAATTAAAAAAACTTATCCTTCTACTTTCATGCGTGACAATTAATCAGCAACCGATTGTATAAAAGATAAATTTCTTTTTTCTTTTCGCGTGGCATAGAAATTCATCAACATTTGGTCCCAATTTTTTTGTACCAAATGCGTGTACAAACTTTAGTCAACTCCACACACACATATACATAATTATATGGGATATTGAAATTGAAGAACAGCTACAAATTTAAAAATCCAATACAAAAGTTTGGCTCTAGATCTTCGGTATCCTAATTTTGATAGTCTCTCGGTACCATCTTTTAGAATCAGTCACGTTGCATTCACTCTATTCTCATAATAAATACATTTGTATGATAGAGGAGTGACACTGAGAATTTTGGGTGAGGATACCAAAATTAGGATAGTGTGGATCTGATTCTAGAATAAATATTACTTACTCATTTTACAATATAAAATAGGTATGAGAACTATTGAAATGAATAAAAAAATAAAAAAATTCCATTATTTTTTAATATTCAATGGTCTAAAATACGGAATGAATAGTAAATTTTTTTTCCTCATCTCAAAAGTTTAGTAGTAGTATTAATACTGCACTTTTAAGTCAAAAGCAGAAGTTTCCCCATTTAATTTTAGGGAAATTCTACGTTCTTTTTCAAGGAATCATTCTCGTGTACTTTGAATATAAATACAATATAACACCATGTATTTAAAAAGGTTATATTGTATAAGTTTTTAAAATTAAGAGAATGAGGGAAATAGAATTCCCCTTAATTTTATATCCAAGAAGTCTACATGCATGTCTGTAAGCTATACGTCATTTATGCGTCATATATACATTGAAGATAAATACAACCATACAATTAATTGAACTCCTATCTACGTTGTTTTCATTGTGAAAATGATCTCTTTTTATTAGATCAACGTGTCCAAATATCACTTGTATAAATGTTAAGGTGTTACGGCTTGGTATATGTTTGACCGTCAACCGACCACGGGCAATTGGGCAAAGGGGAAACGAATACGTAGTACGTACTCTCTCTTTCAGACAGTCTCACTCTCCTCGACCGCCCAAAGAAAAAGAACATCAAAAGTTTTGAATTAGTAGACTCCAAAAGTTGGTTTGCGTCTTCTAATTTGCCTCTATTTTTTTTTCATGATTTTTCTCAACTTCCATGCTATTTTTTTTGTTTGTTTGCTTTTGTTGTTGTGTTTCTTCCTGGCTTTTTAAATGACACTACATTACTAGAGGAAAATTTTGTACAAAAGATGCTGGAAAATGGGACATGAGGTTTGGAAACAAAAAAATTCATTGTGTTTTTCCTTGTGTTTAAAGATGTTAGCTTGGTTTACCCTTTGTTGAAGCTAAAAATGGAAAAGAGAAAAGAATCAACTTCGTCTCTTATTTTTAAGGTATCGACTAATTTAATCTCATTTATAAAAAAAATCAATTTGGTCTTTCATGTTTAAAAAAAATTAACTAATTTAAGACTTGTAATGAAAATTATAGACAAACTAACGGAGTCGTAGACAACACATATGTTACAATCATGTGGATTAGTCCATTAATTTGTCCGTAAATACTATCATAGGTCTTAAATTGATTAATTTTTTTAAAGTTAAGGGACCAAATTAGTTTACTGTGATAGATTAGAGAATAGATTAAATTTGTCTATACCCTAAATATAAGAGTCTAAATTAGCCTTTTTTCCAATTGAAAATTGTTCTAGTGGAATTTTCGGACCTCATGAACAAGAAGTCTCTAAATAACTAAGGAAAATTTGACATATATACCAGGGTTCTACTGACGACTCTGACACTTAATTCAGCTTTTGGAAGCAAGATAGAGAGTAATATAAGTAATTGAGAACAAAGAAAGTGGTAAATTAAGGTATAATGCGTTTGTAATGTATAATATTTTTGTTTCACCAGGCCCTTTGATTCCGTATAATTTTTAAGAGGTAAGAAACGAATGTTAGTACTACATTCGACTTATTGGGCGTGTTAGTACTACATCATAATTCATATGCAATGAATAAATTATTTAGTTGATAAATTTTAATTATTTAAAATGAATTTATAATTAATCTTGTCGTTCTCAGACAAAGTTATTGAAATTTTGAACGTGGTTCCCACTCTTTAATTTCTATTTTAGCTGCAAATTTTGAGCCTATTAATTGAGCTTTTTAGTCAATGACAAATGTATGTACGTAGCATGGATAACCTCTTCTTCAATGCATAGTAAACTCTTCAGGAAAACAACTAAAAGAAAACTATTAATGCAAAAAAGGACTTTCTTGTCGACATAAACATTCAAAATATGTTCATAATCTGATAGATGCAAAGGAAGGCCGCATCTTCCTCAGTGTAAAATGTAACTGCTTAAGACCATATCTATTTTTCCTTCTTTCTTGGTCTATAGGCGCCCCTCAAAATCATGACAACTTTTTAAGCATCCAAAATCAGCATGTTTTGACTTCTTCGAAACTAAACTACTAATGTTTTCACATGTTTATTTGCAACAATATATTCCTTTCTGAGGGTCTCAATTTAGCTCTTCAAACACAAAAAAGCGTGTACTTGGCAGCATATAATATATAAGGTCCATGACCTTTTCACAAGCTTTATAGTCAAGTTTGTCGGATTTAAAAGTCCTTTTTAGCTTTGCACAATTAACTTTCCAATTTCCGGCAGAAATGAAGTCTAAAATGTTCAGCATTTCTTGCATAATAGTATTAATCATCACCAAGAAAAATATTTATTGAATGACGGCTGTGAATAGATCCTAGATTCGATCCAATAGGTGCAGTAGTGTATCCGTTTACTTTGAAAGTGAGTTCTTTATCTCTAATTCTTCAGGTTCTGTTGGGTCCTCCCGTAAAAATTAGATAGATAAGATTAAGTTAAAATTGTTACGATTTTAAAAAAAATATTTGTACCGCAGAATATGTCGGGTGATTCTTTGATTTAAAAAAAAAAAAATGTTAAGCAAAATTTACATGCATATGTATTGGATCCCCTTGTTATGTCACGGCCGAAAAACAAATTTGACTAAACTCAGATTGTGATGGAGTGTGATAAACATGGTAGTCTAGATTATATTTTCATTAGACTTGTCAATTCAAAACATCAGCAAGAGATTTCGTCCCATCAATAGATTACTGAAACATTTACCCGGATCCATATATTGTACTGTAATTATAATCTTCAAACAGGTACATTATCAGAAATTGACTACTAATAGCTAAGAAGCTTTCCACTCGTCTCATGCAATTCAATAGCTAAATTCACAATTTAAAGTAGCTTTCAAGGAAGAATAGATCATTATTTTTCTGCCGTGTCATTACGTAATTTCGCCGAAATTTGTTGAATTTATAGAAAGGTGATGCAGTAACTTGTAATCAGTGTGGCTGCTTAGGGATTTATTAATTCCAAATTATATGAAAGTGACAAAATAATGTTTCCGTCGAGAATAAGAATTTGTCAAGCATCATATCGCTTTAGTTGATCATACGGGTGAGGATGGTTAACCGATTGGTTAATCAATCAAATAATTTGATCGCAATTTATAAATAAATTTTAAAATTATTAATCAATTTCAATTTTAAATTACATTTGAAATAATATCTGGTTAACTAAATTTGAATTTAATAATCAATCTCAAATTCGATTAATCCCACATTCATCAATTCGGCCCATTGACATTGGATTGAAATCTTTAATTAAAAAAAATAGAAAAATCTATCTAAAACAAAAACTCAACAAGCAATAAAATAGTTCATAATTCTATATCATCAAAACTATATAATACTTGAATGGATGCAATATTATTTTAAGATTTATTATATATATATATATATTATATATATATATTATATATATATATATATATTATTAGTATATACATATATGTGTCTGTGTTCGAGTCTGCATATATGATATCATTTGTGTGATTATATATGCATTTTATAAGTAAAATTATAGTATTAATTTGTAAAATTACATTATATAGAAAAGCATATTTAGTTAAAAAGATGAAATAACATTGCAAGCCTTCAACTTGCTCCAAAAGTAAGTACCAAAAATTTTCTTTGAAAGATTTTGAGTTCGAAACTATGTGCATATATTTTTCTAAGAAGTATGTATAGAAAGAAGTTAAATATCGAATTAAATTCGAAGTAATTTAATCAGTTAATTACGAATTTAAAACTCAATTATAGTTTCGTAACCCATTTCTGATTTCAGAATTTGATAGGACCAATTAACTAGGGGTGTCAATGGGTCATAAGAGACCTTATCGTGTTGGGTCCTTATCGGGTTTGTGTCAGAAAACCTCAACCCAAATACGACCCATTAAGCATTCGTGTCGTGTTGTGTCATGTTTATTAACGGGTTAACTTGACACGACCCATTAACCCGTTATGCTTTTGACAATAATACAAAAATTAATTAACGAGTTGACCCGACACGACTCATTAACTCGCAACACAAAAGTTTCTTAATTTACCCGATGACACGATAACCCACAATTAATCCGTTGACCCGAATGACATGATATGCCATTAAAGGTGTATTATTGTCAAATTTTCATAAATACCCCAATTAATTAACAGGTCATTCCGGTTACACGATATCTTAACGGGTTAAACGGGTCGTGTCGGCTTACCCGTTAAAATAACGGGTTATCGCACACACATCTAGATTCAACCCGTGGGTTGACACAACAAACCCGTTTAAATTCGGGTCATTAATGGGTCGACTCGTTAGTAACCCAATTAAATTTGGGTCGTATTTAAACCTGTTAATATTGTGTCGTATCTGAAATTGCCACCCCTACGATTAACCTACCAAATTTCGATTAATCAATTTCGAATTTTCAATCTAAAAGTAAAAACGGTTATGATTTCGACTAATCAGATTTGTGCTCACCCTAGATTAATCAGATTGTGAATAGGAAAAATGGCTTATTTATTAGGCCCTAAAATTTTTTACTAAAATACTGTTAGTCCTCAATCTTTTTTTTTCTTTTTTTGGCACCAATTTAGTCCTTCAACTATTTTATGTGAACCAGTTTGGTCCTTTGATGGAGGAGCCACCATCTGTAAGTCCAGTTCAATCGTTACAAATCAGTAATTACTTAGGCGGTTTAAATGGTTAAAATGCAAAGAAAAAAAGAAGCTTTACTAGATCGAATGTTGGCCTATAGCATAGTATTAGCACCAAAGGTTTTCAATAATTACTTCCTATTGGGAAATGGGATTACCAATAGACTGACTGAGAGAACCATCCGAGAGAAGCATACATGACAATTTTTGTCATAGATCGATTACTTGATACGGACACAACATGGAGTAATTCTTGATTATTCATTCTATAATACAAAGTGGGTATGACAGTTGTCGAAATGACTGAAAAGTAAGAAGGTCCCACTATTCTTCAATCATCCAATTGCATTGCGGAGTGAATAACAAAGAATTTTCTCACAACATGTTATATGTATTAGTGGATTAAGATTTGGCTAATTAGATTTGGGTTATAAACTTGTTTAACATATTAATGTATGCCACCATACCCAATAAATGCATTCTGGTGCTCATCTTAAATCCAATTATATAATAAACTATAAGAGTGGGACATTTTACCTATAAAAGAGAGAGAGACAGAGAGAGAAAAAAAAAAGGGTGGGACATTTTTCTAAATGCAATGCCGGCGTACTAAGCTCCAGGGAAAGTTAATATGTAGGGATGAAGAGTTCACAACATACTCAAGTAGCCTAATAGTCACATTGACATCAGAATACTACTAGTATTTGTTTGTAAAATACATCGATTTCTCTAGTAAAAAAAGGGATATACTATAATGTTACAATGACAGTGTTGAGAATTGAACTATGACATATTATTAGGAAATTAATGTGACTTTAATATTTCGATTAACTCTTAACATGGTAGCTAATACTTCAATGTGAGAATTTCCGTGAACATTTGAGACATTTTGTTTCTAGCATAATACAACACTCAAATTCTTATATGAATCCGATCCACGGTAGGTGAGATAGACCTCTTAGTCCATATTCATCCACATCACCCTGAAAAAGTTTATTTTTAATGAGTTAAGGTAGTGTATATGAATATGCACTAAAGGGTCCATCCCATCTATCATAGATCGGGTCCATATAAAAATTTTCTGTTGAATAGGTTGATTAAGATTGTGTTATTTAGTTGACTTTAACACGAATATAAGGACCTTTGAGCCACTTTTTCTCCGCTAGCAAACTCTGGTCCTCTTATTTCCCCGTTTTCTCTTCAAGGCTCAATTTAGGGTATCAGGCCCAGGTCTCTCTCCTAGCATTCTTAGTTTTGGTGAGCAACCATTAGGAATAGGCCCAGCCCAAATGAGGCAACGTTCCCAGAATTGTGGCCCACAAAAAGAACTGGCATTACGCATTAAGCAATACTACTCCCAAATCCCTTGTCAGCTAAGTGTATGGGTTGACAATTTGACACATAATACTATCGCGATACAAAATTAATAGATTATGATATAACTGTAATTTATGAAGTCATTATTAGATCAATTCATTTATAACACAAAAGTTAACTAGTTGATTTGGGTTAACCTATGAATTAGTACGATAACCCGTTAAATAACTGAATGAATAAATTTTGGTAAAGTTTAATAAAAGATTTATTAAATTAAACATAATAATTATTTTAAATACTATCTAAAGTAAAAATTTCAATGATTTTGACAATTAATATGTTCTAAATTATTATGAGAACAATGTTAGTATTAATAATTATTTAAGTTAGTAAATAATTAAAATTTGACATTAATTCTAATGGATAACAAGTTATTTAACTTGTCAAATAAATTCGACACAATAAGAAACGTGTCTCGCATGATACGATACGAACATGACACAATAATAAACAAATCCCACCTAACGATAAAACATGACACGATCTATTAACACCCTGAGTGTATGTCTTTGTTATCAAATATATTAAATCTGCATCCTCTCGGCTTAAGTGGTTTATAGATTGTATTAGGTTGGTTTATTTATCCTTGATTAGTTGTTTCAGGGCAATTAGTCGTGGGATTCCTGGACCCTGTCTATAATTAAAATCATGTGTTTGGTTCACATTAGATAATTAATAGGGCTGCTTGTAGGTTACTCGATGAGAAATAATGACAAAGCTATATAAAAGAATGGCCGGATAGATTTATGTATCATGTATTTGAGACGTAAATGAGTCTTTTTATGTTTATCGGGGCCATTATTGAACTTCTTAAAGTTATTATGTGGTATTTTTTTTTAGTAAATTTTACATGTATTGTTAGTGTATAAAATTTTTTATACCATCAAGTTTTAATACATGACATATATGCAAAAATAACTTTTAAAATTTAAATAATACATGTGTTATACATCTAGACTCAGTGGATGGTTTATGAAAGATTTACTATTTTTTTTATGTATATCAATAGGGTTTCAAGACAGTGAATTCCTTATATAAAATGAGAAAATTACTTTAATAATCTCTCATATTTTATATTTGTACTTTTTTAGTCCCTCACATTCAAAATGATACCTTTTAGTCCCTCACAAATTCAAAATATATCATTTTGGTTTCTCGATACAATTACGGGCATATTTTAGATTGAAATGCTCATGTGCGTATCGAATATCACATATTTCAGGGTAAAATTAACAATACATAATTTTAACTACTAAATTATCCGGAAAAAAAAGAGAATTGGGGCTGTTGGAGTGAGGATAGTAGAGGAAAAGTAGCGTGGGAGGGGATTAGGAGCGGTAATGGTAACTGAGAATTTTGAAATGGTGGTGGATAAGAATTTAGGTAGTGTTGGTGAGTATTTAAAATTTATGTGTTGTCAATTTTTCCCCTGAAATTTTATCTATGAAAAATGTAAAATTCAATACACATGTAAGTATTTCAAATCAAAATATATCCGCAATTATATCGAGAGACTAATATAGTACATTTTATATTTGTGAGGAACTAAAATGTATCATTTTAAATATAGAAGTTAAAAAAAGATATAAATATGAAATGTAAGAAACTATTAAGATTGTTTTCTTATAAAAATATAATCTTGGATTTCATCAGCAACCCATCAACATCAATTTTCAGAACATACTTTAATTAGTCTGTAGCCAAGACGAAGCCGACGGAGAAAAATCACGTGGTTCAATTCTAGAAGACATTCTTTTACGAATATTCGAAGACCTTCTTAGCAAAAACCCTATTGAGGATCAGGTGTATTTTAAAGCATTGGTGCAGCATAATTAAAAATCCTTTATTTGTCAATGCATATCGGGCTCGCTCCTACAACAATAACCGGTTTAAATTTCTTATTTGCAAGAACAATTTAGAAGAGATCATGAATGACAAAGGTGATTAAATATAGTAGATTCAAAAGGAAAATCTCTGTTCCGCTTGACGTTCCGGCAGCCATTCTAGAAGAAAGATTTTTGTACACTTTCGGACGATTGCGAGATTCTATTCTTCACCCTGCTGAAGGATTAATATGTCATAATAACAACTTTAGATGGAAGCCTATAATAAGAAAAATCATTAATCTTCCCCCTTCGAAGGTGGGATAGAAGCTAATGATGCCTTGTACTTTTTAGGGTGTAAACATTAAAATTTTGCTAGTAAAAATATAAATTTAATTAGTATAATAGTATACAAAAATTAGTTATTTTATTAATTATAATTTATATTTAATTTGCTTACTAAATAATTAGTAACTAATTTAATAATTAGTAACTAATTTAATAATTATTAATAGACTAAATTAATGGTCGTGGATAATTATTATAGATAAATCTCATGGTTTTGGTATTTGATTGCAAAAACTCAACTATTATTGTCATCTTTCACACACGGTAGATGGCAAATTCCCGTTGGCTAAAGAGAATTACTGTTTATATAATTACAAAGACAAATCTCATGGGTAATCAAAAAATTATCCTACAATTGAGATAAATATGTTGTCCTTGTAGGTATATTAAAAATTCAACTATTGTTGTCATCCTTGATAAATAGCGAATTTTTATTAGTTAAAAAGAATTTGAACTCATCTAAAAGGGGCTATGATTTGCCTATAAATAAAGGCATCACCCATCAAAAGGACAGAGACAAAAAATATATATATATAGAGATCCTGCAAAAAAGCTCTCTAAGTATCCTCCTAAAAACATATTAAATTGTGTTCATTGAAGAACAGACTTTTCTAAGTTACAAAGGAATTATTTTTCAATTTTCATACCAACCAGAGTATTTAAAAATTGTGTTAGTTCGAGATCAAAACTTTCTAGCTCTTGGATTAAATTCCTTCAGGAAATAAAATCAGAGGATAGTTTTCTTTTCTATTAAGAAATTATAAATAGAGATTGTACTCAGTTTTTTTATTATCAATAAAATTCAATTTGTTGGTCAATTTTTTCGTTATTATTAATTTAACTCGAAATTTTTGTTTACAAATTTTTCGAACACCCGTGAGACAATCTCTATCTCTCATCTCTTTTTTCACAAATTCAACAAGTATCATCTCAATTTCAATGGCTCCAAAAAAAAAAGCCAAGTTACTCAAACTGTAAAAAGTAGTGCAAACTACCCTGAAACTCCAGTTACTTGTAGCAAGGTAAAATCCTTGCTACTAGAAAAACTCAATAAATTTTTGATAAGAGTGAAAGCCACTTTGAAGGGCCAGCCACTCGCAGAAAGGCCATATCCCTTATTATTGATAGAGCCACAAAAAACATGTGGTTAATGTGAAGTCTGCTAACACTAAAAATGCCAATGCTCCTGAAGTGTGTGATTGACTGTAAGAATCTTCAAATTCAAAATCTGTTAAGTCAATTTACTCTGACTCTTCAATAATGATGCCAGTTATGATGACTAACGCTGCAACATTGGAAGAATAACTAGCATGTGTAGTCACTGAAATGATGAAAATGCGCAAAGTGATGGAGCAAAAAAACTTGCAAATCACAAGTCTCATGAGCAAGCTTGAAGCTCGAGGAAAGTCAAGTACTGTTTCAAAAAATCCAAACACTTCTCACCATGATGAAGGGAAGACCCTACAACAGATGAAAATGACATGCAAACCACTAGCAATCCCCAAGGAAGTAACCAAGGATTGCATTTTGCTTCTGTTGCCGATTTATCTATGCAGCAACTACAAGACATGATTACCAACGTGATTCATGCTCAGTATGAAGGGCCATCACAATCTAATCTCATGTATTCAAAACCATAATAGACCAAACGCATTAATAACATAAGAATGCCTATTGGACATCAACCTCTGAAATTTCAACAATTTGATGGAAAAGGCAACCCAAAACAACATATTGCTCATTTTATCGAGATATACAACAACGCCGGGTTTGAATGGGATATCTAGTGAAATAATTTATGCATTCCCTAAAAGGTAATGCCTTTGATTGGTATATTGAGCTTGCAACTGGTTGAATTGTTAATTGGGAATAGTTGGAGCAAGAATTTTTCAATCGGTTCTATAATACCAAGAGAGCTATCACTATGACTAAACTCTCTAATGCTCATCAAATGAAAGATGAACTTGTTGTGGATTACATCGATTGTTAGAGAACCCTAATCCTTAACTGCAAGGATAGACTCTCTGAAATATCTGCCATAGAAATATGTATTCAAGGAATGAAATGCGGATTTCGTTATAACCTGCAAGGCCAATTTTTGAAAAATCGACAACAAAAGCTCACAGTTTAGAAATTGGCTTTTTGGGAACCAAGAGCCACCTGTCCCTGACCCCCGCAAAGAAAAGCAAGAGGCAAAAAAACAAAAAGGCAAGTCACTATCAAATGAGGGAAGAAAGAATTAATGGTTGTGACTACTGTTCTTGTCAAAGTGCCACAAAACAACAAAAAAAGAGAGAAAACTCAACAAATTTCCTAACATTGAAAGGCGTCACCCTACGTTGAAAGAAAGAGAAGAAAAGCAATATTTATTCCTAGATTCTGATGTCTCTAGAATGCTGGATGATTTGTTGGATAAAAAGTTAATTGAATAACCTCCATGTAATTGTCTTGAACAAGCCGGACGCGTTAATGATCCGAACTATTGCAAGTATCATCACAGTGTTGGCCATCTTATAGAAAAATGCTTTGTCGTAAAAGACAAAATTTTGCAATTGGCTCGTGATGGAAGAATAGTTCTTGATTTTGATAATGTTGTGAAGGCAAACTTGGCCTCTATTAAATTGAAAGAAAGTAATTTTTATACTTGCCACCAAAACTTGTCCTAAAAGGACACAGTTGGGGGCAGGTGATAGGGTTATCTAATTCAGATCTTTTCAACTCATTACTCTTCCCCTAGATATTTCACAGGTAGATGTTGAAATTGCTCTTGCAAGCCAAGCTAAGGACAATAATGATGATGGCTAGATATTGGTCACAAGGAAAAAGTCCAAAAAGTAACGTACCATTCATCCTTGGCACCCGTAACAAAAGAAATGGAGAAGGAAGAGAACTACCAATCGTCGTATAAGAAGAAACAACCCGAAAAAAATGACATCTAACGTAAAATATGATGACGAGGTTGTTTTACAAAATTCTCATGCACCTATCACATTGAAAGAATTCTTTCCAAAAAATTACTTTTCCAAGAATAAATAAGATGACATAATAGTTACATGTAACAATGTGGATGACAGCAAAATTGAAGCTTGTCTTGTGTCATCTACAATTGAAACAGTTCAAATAGACTTAAAGATTTTATTTTCTAAATTTGACTTCAGCTAGAGTTCCAAGTGACGCAAATGTCGAAAAAATAATAAGCTGCTTTGATGCAAGTCTTGGAGGATCTTGACAAGTACTCGATTGAATTAAAAGAATTAAACTTGAGTTCTGATCCTCATTCTACATGTTGTGTTAGCATTATATTTTCTGATGAAGATTTATTGCTAGGTTCTAAGTCAAACAACCACCCTCTTTTTGTTTCTGAATTTATCAATGAATAAAAGATAAATCGAATCTTAATATTATGGGAAAGACTTAGGTAGACCTGGTCTTTGGCCCCACTTGTAGACCTTGTGGTGTGAATTAAATGTTATAGAATCTATGACATAAGCTGATGCAAGCAAGATTCTATAAGATTTAATCTTGACTGCAGAGTCTACAGGTGGGACCAAAGACCGGGTCTATGTAAGTATTTTCCTAATATTATACCTAAGTCAACATCGAAAAAGTTAGGCATGTCAGTTAATGACCTAACTCAAAGTCACATGATAATTCAAGGGTTTAACCAAGGGGCTGTCAACGAGCTTTAGGGATGATTCACCTTGATCTGATCATCGACTAGTTAAAGGCAACTTCATTGTTTCATGTGATTGATGCAAAAAAGTCATACAATCTCCTGTTAGGAAGACCTTGGACACATGAAAATGGAGCTATACCTTCAACATTGCATCAATGCTTCAAATTCTATAAAATTGGCATTATTATTAAAGTGGATACAGATATTAAGCCATTTAATGAAACAGAGACACATTTCGCTGATGCAAATTTTTTTCAGAATTTCGATCAGTTGAAATAAAATGATGAACTGAATGAAAAGAAATAATCGACTCTTTTAGAACAAGTGGATACAAAAAGGGATAAACTCCCAGATGTCTCATGTTCGAAAAAAGTACTTTCAACAGCATATGATACTTCCAAAGTCTTTCGGCATGTCCCTAAGTCTCAAAGAAGAGATAAGAGAAACTCCATTTGTCGAACACATTATCCCAAAAGGGGGGACAAAGGAACAAGAAAATGGAAAGATGAGAAGATTTCAAAGTTTTGAAAGAAAGCCATGCACTGCCTCTGGTTGGAACAAGCCAGGGAGGAAGGATAAAAGCTCATATAAAAGGGTTTGTCAAAGCACTTGGAGATAGACTCCCTAACAAACGAACTAAGGAATGATTCGATCCAAATACATACAAACTGATGGTTAAGTGTGGTTTTGATTTTTCCAAGATAGCAACGGAAGGTGAAAGTCAAGAAACAAGCATTGGTAAAAGTCATGGCCTCAATGTGACGCAAAAGAAGTTGCACTAAAAAGGTTACTATGTTCCTATATCAAAGCAAGGAATTGGATTCTCACCTCCTGAGCCCATCCATATTTCATGAAAAAGAAAAAAATCAAGTGTAATTTCTCAATATTTCAACGTGAAGGAAATCAATGATGAGGAGACAAAAGATAAACCACTACATGGCTAGATTTTTGATCGCTTAGATACGCCAAATTCTCATACCTCTGTTTTCAACAGATTAGGTTCTAAGGGATCACAATCCAATCTCAAAAGATGCGGTCTAAGCGTAAGTCCGTATTTAATAGATTGAGAAACAGTTTGGGTGACCAATTTTTGCAAAGTTTGGTCGATGATACTAAGGTGTGTGGCAATGTTTCTTCACAAATGGAGAAGCAACAAATGGCAAATCATAAAACAGGAATCTTTGACACTTAAACGATATATTGTCGTACGAACATTGCAAAATTGGCTAGTTGATTTGGAAGATGAGATCACTACTTCTTATTATATAACTTTTGAAGAAATTTGAGTTGTGAAACTCAAGATGAGGTACAAGATGCTCCTCTACAATTTGAGAATGGCAGAAAGCTATTGTGGACAAATTTAAAGAAATCAATTTGGGAACTGATAAAGAACCAAGGCCAATCTTCATTAGCAAAAACTTAAGTCCTGACGAAGAAAATGCGTATTTCCAACTCTTAAAGGAGTATAAAGATGTTTTTGCATGGACATACGAGGAAATGCCTGGACTTGACCCAAAGCTAGTAGCAGTCCATCACTTAGCTATCAAGCATGGGATATGCCCAGTAAAGCAATCCCAACGTTTGTTATGACCGAATCTTATTCCTAAGGTGGAAGTCGAAATTATTAAACTCATTAAGGCGGGATTCACTAGAGAAGTAAAATATCTAACATGGATCTAAGTATTGTCCCTGTGAAAAAGAAAAATGGACAAATTCGTATTTGTGTCAATTTTTTTGACTTGAATAAGGCATGTCCAAAGGATGACTTTTATTTGCCATTAACTAAAATAATGATTGATGCTACTATTGGACATGAAATCCTGTTCTTTATGGTTGGATAATCCGATTACAATCAAATTCGGATGTCACCGAAGGATAAGAAATGCACAGCATCTCATACACCTAAATGCATATATTGTTACAAAGTAATACTTTTTGGGTTAAAGAATGCTAGTTCTACCTATAAATATGCCATGCAAAAGATTTTTGATGATATGTTGCATAAGAACATAGAACGTTACGTTAATATTGATCTGATCGTGAAATCAAAATTGAGAAAAGATCATTTGCATGATCTTCGCATTGTCTTTAATCAATAAAGAAGATACCAACTGAGAATGATTCCTCTCAAATGGGCCTTTGGAGCTTTATTAGGAAAGTTCCTAGGCTTTATTGTGAGGCATCGTGGTATTGAAATAGATCAATTCAAGATAAATACAATTTAGAAAATGCCACCGCCTAGGAAGTTACATGAGTTACGAAGTTTGCAAGGTAATCTTGCATTTATCAGAAGATTCATTTCAAATCTTGTTGGACGATGTCAACCATTCAATCGACTCATGAAAAAGGGATCTCCTTTGAATGGGACCAAGCTTGTCAAAATGCATTTGATAGTATTAAAAACTACTTTCAAATCCACTAGTGTTAGGAGCTTCGATACTTGGCAAATCATTAATTCTCTACATAGTTGCACAAGAAAAATCCATTGGTGCACTACTTGCTCAAGAAAATGAGAAAGGTAGAGAAAGAGTCTCTGTATTACTTAAATAGGAGTCTTACACAAAATGAATTAAAATATTTACCTATTGAGAAGATATGTTTAGCGCTTTTCTATGCAATAAAAAATTTGAGGCACTACTTTGAAACATATACAGTGCATCTCATATCGCGTGCTGACTCAGTAAATATGTGATGTCAAAACCCGTTCTGATTGGAAGATTGGAAAGATGGTTGATTATTTTCAATCAATATGAAATCATCTATGTGCTACAAAAAGCTGTAAAGGACAAGCACTTGCAGACTTCTTATCGGATTATCCAACACCTACTGATTGAGAGATTTCTGATGATTTCCCTAATGGAGAAACATTATTTGTTGAAATACTTCCACCATAGATGATGTTCTTTGATGGAGCAGCAAGATGTGATGGAGCGGGGGTAGGGATTGTGTTTGTCTCACCCGAAAGACAAATCCTACCATATTCAATTGTACTCAGTGAGTTATGCTCTAACAATGTTGCTGAGTGTCAAACTCTGTTGTCATGGGACTTGAGATGGCAACTGAAATGAGAATAACAAATTTAGAAATTTGTGGAGATTCTAAACTGGTTATTAACCAACTTTTAAGGGAATATGATGTTAAACATGAAGATCTTTTGCTATATTTCCATTATGACATACAATTGTTGTCTAAATTTGATAGTTTTCTTTTAAGTCATGTCCCAAGAAAAGAGAATCAAATGGTTGATGCACTTGCTAATCTAGCGGCAACTTTAGCCTTGTCCAAAGATGAAACAACTGAAGTTCCAATGTGTTGTCGCTGAGTAATACCTTCTTTTTCAATTTGTTAGATGGAAGATACAAATATCATATTTGTCCTTGAAATTGAAGCAAAAGATGATTGGCGTCAACCACTAATCGAATACTTGGAACATGAAAAGTTACCTAAAGATCCTCGACATAGAACTGAGGTGAAAAAACGAGCCCCAGACTTTGTTTTCTACAAAGGCACACTTTATCGCCGTTCTTTCGAAGGCATATTCCACTTCGTTGCTTAGCGGATGAAGAATCCACTCAAGAAATAGAAGAAGCACATTCTAGAATTTGTGGAGCTTACCAATCTGGTTCAAAATTGCATTTTCGTATTAAAAGAATGGGATATTATTAGCCAACTATGGTCAAAGATTGCATGGAATATGCAAAATAATGCAAATCATGCCAATTTTATGCAAACTTTATTCATCAGCCATCCGAACCTTTACATCCAACAATAGCGTCATAGCCATTTGATGCATGGGGGCTACATGCAGTTAGTCTGTTGCCTAAGTTATCTCGTGGGCATTTCTATATTCTTGCTACCACAGATTATTTTGCAAAGTAGGCTGAGGCTAACTATTAGTCAAAATGACAAAGGAAAATGGAGTGAACTTCATAAAAACAATATAGTTTGTAAATATATAGTGCCACCATATTATTACTGACAATGGAAAACTGTTCGACAACAAATTAATGAATCAATTCTATGAACAATTTGGCTTCAAATAGTACAGAAAGTCTTCAATGTACAATGCCTCAGCCAATGCATTTGCTAAAACATTTAACAAGACACTTGGCAATTTACTTAAAAAAAAAAGTAATTGCTAACTCAAAAAAGACTGGCATGAAAGAGTCGAAGAGGTTCTTTGGGCATATCGAACGACTTATCGTACACCTAGCAAGCAACTCCGTATTCTTTAGTTATGGGGTCGAGGCAGGTTTGCCCATCGAGAAGCAAATTCCTTCTCTACGAATAGCAATCCAAGAGGGTCTTTCAACTAAGAAAAATGCACATTTGTGTCTAGCAAAGTTAGAGGCTTTGGATGAGAAAAGACTTGAAACTCAAGAACCATTAAAATGTTATCAAGTGCGTCAGTCCAAAACTTTCAATAAGAAAGTAAGATATTATTGCTCATTTCAAATTGGAGATACTGTTCTTGTTGTTCGCAGACCTATCATAATTTCTCACAAAACGAGAAACAAGTTCATATCAAAATGGGATGGACCTTATGTTGTACAAGACAGATAACAAATCTATTCAAATGGTGCATAAAAAATAGTTACAGAATATGGACTTCGAATTGGCCCCATTAATGGCAAATTTCTAAAACGGTATTATCTATAATTAGAAATGGAAATCCTCCACCTATATAGTGTAGCACGTGGATAAACTGCTAAAACACTCCACTAAATCCAAAGTGGTTAACAAATGGATGCTCTTGGCTTGCATGAGCTAAAACTGTGGATCGCAACTACCAATCGTGTAGCTCATGGATAAACTGTTCCAACATTAACAAATGGATGCTCTTGGCCGCATGAGCTAAAATTGTAGATGGCAACCACCAATAGTATAGCACGTGGATAAACTGCTAAAACACTCCACTAAATCCAAAGTGGTTAACAAATGGATGCTCCTGGCCTGCATGAGCTAAAACTATGGATGACAACTATCAATAGTGTAGCACGTGGATAAACTGTTAAAACACTCCACTAAATCCAAAGTGGTTAACAAATGGATGCTCCTGTCCTGCATGATGCTAAAACTGTGAACGACACCCATCCTCCAATAAAAAAATTTTGAACTATGTTATGACTTAATCCCTTTTCAAAGGGTACGTAGGTAGTTTGGAACAAAATTCCAAGTTCAGTCACGACAAACAAAAAACAAACTCTTGGCCCGCAAGAGTATAAACTGTGAATGGCTAAAAAAAATTAAAAAAGAAGAAGCTTTCACTCATATTTAAGTCAAAGTAACTTGAAGAATGTCATAAACATCCGAAGAAGTGTTAAATAAGAAACAAATGGTAGTCCTAACTCTAACCAAGTTTGCACAAGAAAAATATTGCCTAAATAAATCTATCAAGGAAAGGAAGAGAGACTATGCATCAATGTCCATCCAAGCAGAAGGATTAAGTGATTTTTGAAAATTCAAATCTTCCTCCTTTAACTTTTCAAGCTTCTTTTCATCTTCAACAGTCATGACTAGATTCACGTCTTTTTCATTAACAAGGTTTTCAGCCAACTTGACATTTACTGCTGCTACTCTCTATTGCTTCAACCTTTACTCTCCAAATCTTTTTTTTTTTTTAAATTTGCTTCTTTCATTTGGAGACATTGTATTTCTTCATGAACTACAATCAAAACATTGCTACAACTATCATGTTCCTTTTTCAGGATGGCAAATTGAGATCTTGCTTATTTTAGTTGCTTGATTGCTTTTTCTTTTTTGCTTGTGGCCATGCTCAATTTCTCATATAAGTAGCAACTGTGTCAACAAAAGAGTCAACAATTGATTTGAGAATGCAAAGATCACTGTCAAGTTTCTCAATGCTTTGATAAATGGAAGCAGCAACTTGAAGCACATTTTAAACCCAATCAAAGGATGTGAGTTTGAGATTTTTAAGGAAACTTTCCTCCCATTGACTGAATGGCATTTTGTATAATATTTGATGACATTCTTCCAGGTCTATATATGAAAACTGATGCTATAGGATTTTGCTTGGATTTAGGCTTTTCAACTTCAATATGCTTAATGGTAAGGTTTTAGGATTGACTATCTTATATGCTGAGAAAGCAGTAAAGAGACATCCTTGCCTTTCCCCTTTGTAATTTTAGGAGGACTTTGTTTCATAAA